>OZ012736.1:332984243-333458943 GCA_963859935.3 Lathyrus sativus
AGTGCAAATTGTAACAGCCCAATTTTCAATAATTAATTAATTGTGTTAATTAATTGATTTATTTGGATTATTCTAATTATTTGAATAATTAGATGTTTGTTTAATGGATTGATAGATGTTTTGAGAGAGTAAATATATTGGAAAGAAATAAAGAGAAAGGTATACATGAGGAAGTGGAAGGAAAAGAAAAGAAAATAAAAACATAAGGAAAGAAAAGAGAAAGAAAGAGGAAGAGGAGAAAATAGAAGGAGAAGAGGAAAAGCTTGGAATCGCCAAGAATGACTTCTAGCTTCCGATTAATCTAAGGTAAGGGTGAGAAACATTATTATTTGATCAATGTGTGTGATTATCTATGCTTGGGTTGGGTTTTTGGATGTTTTCCACCATTTTTTCCACTTTAGGGCAAAGTTGGATTTAATCGGTAGAACTCCATTTAATCGGTTAAAATCTAAAATAGATGATGTAGAATAGTCTAAAAATTTTAGACTAAGAGTATTGGAATTGGATTGGTGAGATTGGAGTTTTTGGAGTTGGTTGAGTTGGATAACAGTAAGTGAAAAACAAAATACGCAGACACTCGCTAGCAGCTCGCTAAGCGAGCAGGTCGCGAACGCTCGCTAGGAGCTCGCTCAGCGAACAAGTAGCGAATGGTCTCAGACTTGGACAGAATGGATTTTGGTGTGTTCGCTGGTAGCGAAAGTGTAGCGAAGAGATAACGAATGGTTCGCTGGGAAGCTCGCTGTAGCGAGCAGGTAGCGAATGAAGTCAGTAGCTTCTGTTGAGGTTCGCTAGCACGTTCGCTAGGCAAACAAGTAGCGAATACTCGCTAGGAGTTCGCTTAGCGAAGGAATAGCGAGTATGACATGTTTTTGTTTTGTTTGAGATTCATCCATAGGTGGATTGTGTGGTTCGACTATGGTTTATTGCTTGTTTAATCGCATAGTTTATGTACTATTGTGATATGCTATGGGTAGCCTTCAGGCGTGAATCCTAGGTTTTGAGATGTGTATATTATTTGTATTGATTGGAAATGCATGAGAACATAATAGAGGTTATGTGTGCATTGCTTGATAGATGTTTTAAATGCATATTGTATGTATGTGATTAAATGTGAATAATGCATGAGAACATATTGTGGATATGTGTGCGTTGTTTGATAAATGTGAAGAATGCATGAGAACATATTGTGGATATGTGTGTATTGTTGATAATGTGGTGATGATATTGAATTGTGAATGCATATTGTTTGTATGCGGTTGTATGAATAGAATGCATGAGAACATGTCTTGGATATGTGTGCATTGCTTGATAGATGTTTTAAATGCATATTGTATGTATGTGATTAAATGTGAATAATGCATGAGAACATATTGTGGATATGTGTGCATTGTTTGATAAATGTGAAGAATGCATGAGAACATATCGTGGATATGTGTGCATTGTGTGATAATGTGGTGATAGTGTTGAATTATGAATACATTGATGAATGTTATGTGAATATGTTGTGTGTGCAATCATGATATAATTCTTGAAGAGATGAATTATTGGAATGCATGAGATTAAGATGTCGGTCTTAAGTGCATTTGATTTTCGATTGCATATGCATCATTTAGTCAAGAGGCAATGCTTGCTAGTTTCGTGGAGACTAGTGACTTGTCCCAAACCTAGAAGAGTGGGTTTGAAGGCTTAGAGGACGGGCCTTTGTTGTTATCGGTCTAGAAGAGTGGACCCGGTTTAATGTAAAAACCAAAAAATGATAACGGGTTATCGGTCTAGAAGAGTGGACCCGGTTTAATGTAAAAACCGAAAAATGATAACGAGAGTCGGTACCGCATTGCATGAGTTGCATTGAGTTGTTGAGTCACATTGATATATGACATATGCATGAAGAGATGCTTATGTGTGAATGATAAGATTGTGGAAATGTGAGTGTATGCATGATGTGGGAATGCTTTGTGAATATTCATGTTGTCTATATATGTATGGTAAATATATATGACTAAGAGGGTGAATAGTGGTGAGAATTGTGGAATATGCGTATGTGCATTACTTGTGTAATTGAGAAATGTGAATGTGTAATAGCGAATTGGTAGAATTGATGGGCTTTACGTGAGCCATATGGCATGGATAGAATTGTTGATTTAAGTTATGCTTACGTATGTGTACATGACTTGTGTAAGTGAAAATGATGAATATGTGATTGTTAGGAGAAGTGTGCATATATACATGATATGTTTATTTAAGAATGGTGAGTATGTGAGTGTTGTATGAAAGTATGCTATGTTCATGATAATATGTTTGATGATCAACCATGTTAGTTTATATGATGAGGTAATTGAGAGGTATGTGTGAATTGAATATGAAATATGGTGAGAAATGTGGCATATATGTATTTTATGATTGCTTATATACATAATTATATGCATTGATTATTATGGTAATATTTCTCACCCTTCTGCTGGAATGATGTCCTACATGACATCGTGAAGGTATAAGAGTAGAGCTGTTCGTTGTTGCGAAGTCGCTGTTGGTGCAGCTGTTTAGTATTTTTATTATGTTGGGTCGAGTCATGCTCTGGTCGTGTAACACTGGGATCGCTTGGTTTATGTTTTAGAAATATACTATGTTTTCTTGTTTATTAAAATAATAAGAAGTTGGCCTTAGTGCCCGAGCCTTGTTGATTTATGTGATGAAAACAAATATTTCCTTTATGAAAAATCATTGGATAAATGAATCCGCTGCTACGTGCTAATTGAAATTGTAAAACATGATCATTCATTGAAGTGTTGATGAGCATGACAGGTGTTTGAAAGTTTGAAGTGTGACACCCTTGGTTGAATGCATGTTAATTTTACTCTGATTATTTTAATTAATTGCGGGGATTAGAGGGGAGTTACACAAATCACATCCTAAACATAATGGAAGTTTTAGAATTTGAATTTGAGGAGCTTTGGTATGCCATTTTCAAGTTTGCTTCACCATGAAGTAACAAATGCAAATTCAACCATAAGATCAAAACAAGGGGCAATTCTTGGCCATGTGATCAATTTCCCTCATGTGCAAGTTAAAGGAATCAAGTTTGAGGCATGTGCAGCTCCATGTATACATTTTTGCAAGTGTACCAACACAAAGAAAATTGAAATCTGATTGGGCTTTTAGGGGCTGTAATTGGGCTCCAAACTTTCACCAATCCAACATATATAATCTCAGGATCATTCACAATGCATCATGGGCGAATTTGGAGGAGAATTGAGAGAGAACACAGTTGAGAAAGATAAAGAAAAGGTGAAATTCGAATTTCAAGATTCAACCAAATTTATGCCAAATTAAGCACTCAAACAGCTTCAGTGAAGATCAAGCATTGTTTCTGGAAGCTTTTCAACAAGAATCAACAACAATTGAAGGTCCAACAGAGCTATTCTGTTAGGTAAACTACAATTCCAAAATTCTCACAATCTATGATGTAATTGCACGTCATTTTTATATGTTTGTGATCCTCTAAGGTCATTGTTGGATTATGGTTCAATTTGGTTGATGTTTGTGCAAATCCTTGAAATGACTTCAATTCTTGTTGCTTGCGTTTTGGTTTGTTTATCCACTGAAAATTAAAATGAACCATGTATTTGTGGTCTATGCGAGATGTAGATGAGTTTTGACCTAAATTTTGTATGTTTTGGTTGAGTTTTTTGTTTGCCATGCCGGAGCACTCGTCGGAGAAGACGACCGGAACAGTGGTTCCGGCCGTCTGGTTTTGTTCCCTCCGTTTCATGTTTAAAGAAGATGATTGTGTGGCTTGCTATGAGCCCTTAGATCTGGTGTGGAATAATTGACTATGACCTGATCGTATGGTCCTGATTTGATCTCATTTCATAGAGAGAATTTGTTGTACGCGTGGCATTGTATTATCCCTTGGTTTGTTTGACTCAGTTTTCATTTGATGGTCAAGATCTTGTTGACCTCCATTTAAGTGAAACGGTGCGTGTCGCTGGTTTGTTTTCCACCGTGTGATTTGTTTGACTGACTTGATCTTGTGACTGAGATTCGCTTGCATTTTGTGTTATATTTCGCTTGCATGCGTGGCATGTTGAGGACCCTTAGATGGTTGACTGGTATTTTGTTTGAGTGGCTGAGATTCAGTCTCGCTGGTTGACTGAGTGTTGGGTCAGATTGGGCTCAGATTGCTATTCCAACCCCCCTCCTTGTGCGGCCCATTTGTTCAGTTTTTTTATTTACTATTTGCACCACTCTTTTCCTTTTTATATTACTATTTTGTTTTGATCCTATTTTGATTTAATTCCATTTAAAATACTTCCAAGCTTGATAAAAATTCCACAAAAATATGTTTTAGATATTTTAGGATGTGTTCTATTTTTAGGAAATTTTTATTTTATTTTTTGGTTTATTTTTCAATTAAAAATGGAATTAATCATTGGAGGTGTTTTATTTGAGTTAAATCTTGACTTGTTTTTGTTCTTGATTTTGTTTTAGCATTTCCTTTTTGATCCAATGACTGAAAATTGATCCTCATATCCATGATGAGTAGATCAATTTTTGAGGACCATTTTGCCCCTGTTTGGTTGACTTTTGGGTTGACTTTTAGTGCATTTCATTTGACCCTTGACAATCCTCATTCACAATTGAACACCCTTGTGAATCAATTTCTTTGGTGGTGTTGTGAATTGATTTTGATTGTGATCTTTTGGCCTCTATTTGCCAACATGTTTAAGTACCTTGTTCATTTTATTGGCCATTTTTGAATCATTTTCCTAATTTTGAGGTAACTTGCAAGTCAAGTTACCTCCAAGGGAAGTTCATACAAGTGCATGACCTAGTTTGAGTTGGAAATGACCTTTGTGGATCCAATAAGCTCTCAAATCCTCTTGTTTCTTATAATAGACATGTTGAACTTGTTGTATGCTCATTTTTAGGTCAAAATTATGTTCATTGCTTGTTCATTTATGTGTTTCCTTTGTTGCTTCCATTTAATGTTTCCATATGTGATTTGTTTGCACCCTTTTGTGTGGTTGCCTCTTGTGCATTTCTTCTTCTCCTTTCTCCTTTGTTTCATTTCACATGTGCATTCTTGGTTGAGATGAGCTTATGGAGGCTACTGCCCCACACTATTTTCCTCCCACTTTCATTCTACTTGTGCATCTTATGTTTGCATTTTCATTTGCATGTTCTTCTTTTTCTTTTCTTTGCCATGTTCCCCATAAGTTCTCTAACCTCTTGAGGTTATGATAGACACTAGGTGTCTAACCATGCATGATAACATTAGGTAGTTCCCTTTTGTATCCCAACTTTAAGTCCACTTTGCATGATAACTTTTAGGATTGATTAGTCTCCCATTAGTGTCCTTTCTTCTCTTCTCATCTTCAAACATTCAAAAAACACTTAATAAAGAATGACAAGTGTTGTACGCTACGAGTCTTAAGCTACTTGAGAAATGGTGATTGGAGGGCTTCCTCTCAATGACCTAGAGTGTTTAGTGTACACCCTTTGGGTGATATACGACGCACTCGCTCTTAGGTCATAGTCTCTAGTGTGACATGAGTTACAAATCAAACTCAAAACAATTCTTCTCTAAAAAACACAAAAACACTTCAAATCTTTTTCACCCTTTGGGGTTCCTAATCAAGAAAATATTTTCAGAAAAAGAGTGTCATTAACTTTTAGTTCTACCGCAAACGGTAACGCCTAAGTATCCCATGCTCGAGCTGCATACACCAACTGTTAGAACTGATTGTTAACCCTACCCGGGCCTAAAAAACTTTTGAACCAAACCGGTGTTCTTTTTTAGTCAGAACTACGTTTGCTCTGATCTTTCATACCAGATGAAAGTACGTAGGCACAACACGCGATGTTTTGGCGAGCAACCTTTCCCCTTTCACCCGTAGTTAGCCGAACTACGTTGACTCTCACTTTCCCATTGCACGAGGGAGTACGTAGGCACAGAGTGGCGATGCTCTGTCGAGTCTCTTTTCTTTTTCTTTTGTCCTTTGACCTTTAACTAGATAGATTGATCACCCTTTTAGATAGAGAACAATGCGTGGATCCCGTCGAGTACGACGGACGTGAGGGGTGCTAATACCTTCCCCTTGCGTAACCGACTCCCGAATCCAGACTTGGTTGCGATGACCTTGTCTTTCCCTTTTTCGTCAGGTTTTTTCCGATCGTTTCCTTTCCCGCTCTGTGGGATAAATAACGAAAGGTGGTGACTCTTCTATTTTCCGCCGGTTGTTTTTCGCAGTTGCGACAATTGGCGATTCTGCTGGGGACTCTGGTTCCCTATGCGAGTCAATCCTAGCGCTTGTTTGTTTATCTTTGGGTGTTGTATATATGTACTTTATTTACTTTCCCGCATTTATTTTCCTGCACCATATACCATTATTGCTGTGTTGTGGGGATGGGAAGTTCTAATGAGTGATAAGCCAGACCTGGGCTTGAGTACACTCCTAGCATTTGTCGTGGAGAGTAGTGGTGGATGTGCTTGCTTTGCTCGTACTAGTTCACCATGAAATTCGCGCTCGGACGAGATTCTCTTTGATGATTTTCTTTCTGGCCCTTTGGGATCGAAGGGATTTTGGATCTGAGGGTTGTCGACTCTGGGGATCGATCATTTTTGAGTAAGCTAAGTGAGGCCTCTTCAGGAGATGATGATGCCAAACCAGAAATGGTGAACGTATCATCATTTCTTGAAAGTCTGTGACGCTGATGAACGCATAGGATGCCATACCTTATCAGTGAATAGGTTCATACCTGTGAGTGGGACTGGGGTTGTGCAGGAAACTTTTACCTTCAGATTACCCGGTTTTCTCTACAGTTTGAATCTGGATTATTGGTATCAGTTGGTTTCTATCGGAGCAGTGCTATGTTCTTGCTGAAGCAGAGCTCTGATCTTTCTCAGTCTACAACATCGTAGTCTTGATCCCTTGTGTGTGCATTAGCATTTTTCATTTAGCATTGTTTTGAATTTGCATATCATTTTTGCATATCCATCCTCAGCCGGAACAGGGAGCTCACCCATCTTTTGTCTGCTTCGTCAGTTGATTTCCCGACATTCGCATTGGACTTGAATTAGCTTTTGGAAGAGTCATGGACTCAGGAAAGCAGAACTTGGTTGTTATGAGGGCAGAGTTTGAATTGATGAAGAATCCTCTAGGTCAACTCATGGAAGCCATGACAGCTATGACTAGAGGAGAGGCCGACATTCAGGAGATTCCAGTGAACAATGTTGCTCAAGCTCAGCCTGCGCCTATTCCAGTTCAAGAGCATCATATTGTTAGAGATAGAGATTCTTCTTCTCTTCATGACACAGATTATCAAAGTTTCACTTTCCCTGTGCCAGATTCTCAGAGGACTGTTCCAAAAGTTAATGCTGAAGACCCACAGACTGTTGAATTTATGGGAAAATGTAAATTGTTGGAGGAAAAGTTTGATGCCCTGATGAGTTAGGATACTCTTAATTTGAGTGTTGCGAGCATGTGTCTGGTGCCCGGTCTTGTGATGCCTCCGAAGTTTAAAATGCCAAATTTGGAGAAGTTCAAAGGGGATAGTTGTCCGAAGCAGCATTTGGTAATGTTCTGTAGGAAAATGACCTCACATGTTCACAATGATCAGCTTATGATTCACTGTTTTTAGGACAGTCTGAGTGGAGCATCGTTGAGTTGGTATATGCGGTTGGAGAGTGGTTGCATCAGATCATAGTCAGATTTAGCCAATGCCTTTGTGAAGCAGTATAACTACAATCTCAATATGGCTCCTAGTTGCATGCAGTTGCAAGAATTATCTCAGGCGAACAATGAATCCTTCAAAGGATATGTGCAGAGATGGAGAGAATTTGCTGCTCGTGTTCAACCTCCACTTCAGGACAGAGAGTTGATTGATATATTCTTGGGTACCTTGAAAGGACATTACTTTGACAAATTGATCAGTGGTGGAATGTCAAACTTTGTTGACTTGGTGATAATGGGTGAGCGTATTGAGAGTGGACTCAAGAGCGGAAAGATTCGAAACATCCCTTATATCTCAGTTGAGGAGAATGAATCATTTGTTAGTTCTCAGGAAGAATGGGAAAGAGGAAGTGATGTTATCCCAGGATCTCTAGTATCTCAAGTTCAGTTTTCAGATACCTCGAGTGTTCAGAGTCAGCAGTCTGTTGGGTCTGTGTATCAAGTATTTGTCTCCCGCCAGAGTCAACAGTTGTATCGTCATCAACCACATCAACATGCTAGCCGAAGACCAAGGAAACCAGAAAGGCATTTTACTCAGTTGCCGGTATCGTACAGTCAGTTGTTGCCGGATTTGATCAGGGGTGGGTTGTTAGTGCCAAAGAAGATTAATCCAGAGATTCCGCCATATCCGCCAGGCTTCGATGTCAGCGCCCGCTGGGGCACAGGGGCATTCAACTAAAGATTGTAAGGTGCTTAGGAGCCAGGTTCAGGCTTTGTTGGATTCCAATAGGATCTCAGTCACTTCTCAGGGTATTAATATCAATGATCTTCTTTTATCCAGTCAAGCGGGTGTATCAGTTCATGTTATGGAGGAATTCACCGAGAGTATTTGTTCAGAAGAGTATCAAACTGAAGACTCAGTTGAGGTCTATATCCATGTGTAGAATTTGTTCATTACTGTATGTTGACCATCGCCAGGCTTGTTGGTCGAGGTCATTCTGTTTGCATTCAGTTACTCCTGTATGGTGCATATATGTGTGATGGTTATCCCTGTTTGGATCTTGGGTTCCTTTTTGCCTTGGTGTTATTCTGAGATTTCCCTGTTGCATACTTGTCTGCATCTTGCATATTATTTTTGTGTAACAAGTACCTCGGAGCTGTTAATCTGACTTCATGTACTCCATTAGTTTGTTATAGGTTATACAATCAGATAGATCACAGGAATCCCCGCAAAGTCATGGAGCAAGTTCAAGCAGAGCTGAGAGAAGTCAAGGGCCAGATGGGGCAGTTCATTATGGACATGCAAGCGTTGCGTGTAACACCCATTTTAATTATTTAATCTTTTCGGTGTTATTTTATCTCGACATGTCTTTTGTGGTGATTATTTAAGAAGTTATGGCCTTTAATATTAATATAAAATAATTGATAATGATAATAATTTGATAATTAATAGTAATATAATTATTATTATTATTATTATTATTATTATTATTATTATTATTATTATTGGAATTAAAAGAAATGAGGAGTAAGTGTCTTAAGGGGTATTTTTGTGAGTTTAGAAAGAAAGACACGATCAAGTGGGAAAGAAGAGTAAGGAGAGAAGAACAAGAACAAGAGGAAGAAGAAGAAGAAGGCCTAGGCTATTGGATTCTTGAGAGTTTGCATCGATCGAAGCAACTAGTCGAGGTAAGGGGGAGAAACGGGTTAAAATTGGTAATTGCATGAATGGGGTAGTGGGGGATTCCTTAACCCCAATAGGGATTTGATGATTATGATTAAGATGCTGTTGTGTTCTGATTGTTGTTTCCATGGATGAATTGTGTTTATGTTGTTAGGAATTGGTGAAATTCTGTTATTCCAGCCTTGCATGTGACTAGGTAGGGATTCTTGGGTGAATTGGTGTAGTTTACCGTCTAGGTCGAAAATGATTTAATCGGTAGAGTTGGTGTTTTATCGGGTAAAGTCTGGAATAAATAGTGTGGTTTAGTCGTAGAATGCTAGGCTAAGACTGGTGTGGTGAGAATCAGATGGGTTTTGAGCTTCTGATGAATTTCTGAACAGTGAGGGTTTTGTGAAATCGCAGACGTTTGCCAGCACCTTCACTGAGCGAGCTAGTCGCGAGCATTCGCTAGGAATTCGCTTGGCGAGTTGGGTAGCGAACACTTCCAGTAGCCACTGTCTGCATTCGCTAGCAGGTTCGCTAGGCGAGTGAGGAAGCGAACGTTCGCTAAGGCCTCGCTAGGCGAGTGAGGCAGCGAGCATGATAGAATGTGATTTTTGTGTTGTTTTGCCTTGTGATTCGTTTTGTAGGATTCCTTGGGTTGTGATGGGTCGAGAGATGTTGTTTAGGGGTAAAGAGAGTATACTTGATGTGGAAAGGTGCATTATGAAATATTGAATTTAATTGACATGATTAATTGGTCGGTAAGATATATATATATATATATATATATATATATATATATAATATGTATATGATGCATAGTGAGGTGATTGGGAGGGTCGTGTGTACTCGGTGTTCGAATATGATTTCCCTATTGTTTAACTTGATTGATATGATTGATTGGTGTATATATATACATATGTATGATGTATGGTGATATGATCAGTAGGATCGTGTGCACTTAGTGTGCTTGATGTTTGTGTGTTGTGCATAGCATGGTGTCTTGGTATGGTCGAATCATGCCTCAGGAGGAGCGTAAGTGATTCAATCATACTCTCTTATGTTGTCGATGAGGTACTCCATTATGGAGGGTTGATGTCCCAGTGTTCATCAGTTAATGCGGAGTTGAATCATGTCTCAAGAGGAGCGTAAGTGATTCACCCGTACTCCTTTGTGGAGAATTGTGGGGATAGATCATGTCTCAGGAGGAGCGTAATTGATCTATCCTATTTATGAGGTGCTCCCTTATGGAGGGTTGATGGCCCAGTGTCCATCAGTGATGATGAGTTGGTACCACATGCATGTGTTGGGTTACTGTTGCACCCCAAAATTTGCCAAACCTTTTCTTAATTTGGTTTATGTCTCATTTCATTTCTTTCTAAGCATTTTCATAGCATAGCATGTTGCATTGAACAGGGGATCAAGAGCTTGTGTATAGCAAGAAGAGTCTACTCAGAGGGTTGAGCCTAAGCAAGGGGTTATACTCAAGTTGGGATGGTAATCAAGTCATCAGGATTGGACAATAGTCTTGTGAAAGAAAGGATGGATGTATGTGGATCAGCTCCTAACTTGGAGGCCAGCTGATGATCATCAGGGGTTTGTGAATTCATGGTTATGGATATAAGTGTTGAGATAGATCATTGGGTGCCTTGAGGGTCATTGTGGAGCTCATCCAAGTGTTTGTGCCAAGTGTGAAGAGTTACAGTTGAAGGTGTTGCAACTAGGGTTTCATCTGGTAAATCCTCAGTCAACTGTGCAATTGAAGGAGATTCAAACTCAATTCAAAGTCTCTATGGTCATGGGATGTTGTGTTTGGATATATGAGATATCATTTCAAGTTCAATTCATCAAAGATCAAGTGTGTGAGAAGTTAATAAATTAGGGTTCTCAGGGTAAAATCCCCTATTTAGTGCCTGACTCCAAGACCACCTATCTCAATATACAAGTTTCATCTCAATTTTTGATCAACATGGAACTTATAGAGTATGTTCTTAGCTTTAATTTGAGTACTAGAAGTCCTTTATTGGATTTATAGAACTCAAGTTATGATCCAGACAAGTTACAGGTCATCAGAGGGATGTGATTTTGGTCAACAAAAGTCAAACAAATTCCAAGCCATTTTTGACCTAGAAGGATGTTTATCCTCAACTTTTGGCCAACATGAACGTTTTAGGTCTTGATCTTAGCTTTCCAAATTGTACTAGAAGTCTTTCATCTGATTTGTAGAACTCAAGTTATGAGGTTTACAAGTTAGGGGTATTTTGGGAAAGTAAGATTACAGGTCATAAAATTATAGGTCCATTTCACCAACTTGCACACTTCAAATGAAGATTTTTCCAACATCAAACTTGCTCCAAATGGTGTTATTTGATTAGTCAAGCATTGAAAAGTTAAGGAATTGGCTTGGTTTGAGGTTTTGATATTTGAATTTTCATGGAAAAAGGTTAAAAAGGTGAAAATGTGAATTAATTCATTTTTGAACATTTTGGGGCAAATGAGTGCATTTTCTGATTGCAAACATCATTTTAAACACTTTGGCAATATTACATTTTTGAATTGAGGTGTTTAAACAAGCCATTTTCAAGGTTTCTTCATTGTGAAGTTACATAACAAATCTCAACCATGGAGATCAAACAAGGTTCCAATCTTGACCATTCACACTCCAAATGATCCCAGCAAGTGATTCAAGACATTTTGGAGCCAAAAAAGAGGGAAATTCGTGTACATGAAAACTTGAAAAAACCAATTCCCATGGATTTTTAATTGGGCTTTTGAGGCTGAGTTTGGGCTTAATCTTGATTGAGATCCATTGTATATAAATTTTTTTGCATGAACAAACCTTCGGAATTCGAAATTGGAGCCAAATTGATCAAGAACAACTTTGAAAAAATGGTGAAAACTTGAATTTCGAATTTGGAGAATTAGCACGAATCAAGACAAATTAAGCTTGCAAACATCTCTAGGAAGGTTCATGGAATGATTCTGGATCAAATTCACTAAGCTTCATCAAGAATTGAAGGCTCAGTGGAGGTTCTCCACTAGGTAACTTGAATTCAACCTTACACTCTCAATATGCCATGATTATCTTCCATTTTTGTTGCATTGTGATCCTTGAGTGATGTAGATCATTTCTGGATAATAATTGTTCGTTTTTGTGATGTTTGATAAGTGGAGCTCCAAACTTGTTTGATTCGGTTTGATCAATTCTTAAGGTGTTTTTGCTTAGATTTTTGTGGATCTATGATCTACATAACATGTAGATGATGTTTGGATTAATTTGATTGAGTTTTAAGAACTTCGAAATTTTGTGCACCAAGCTTGTTGTTCACTTTCTGAATTTGTTATGAGGAATTAATGGAAACTAATAGTGGATTTGAGATCCTTGCGAAGAGTAGATGAATTTTCATATAAGATTTGTTGAAAACGGTGAAGAGATGACGAAACCGTGTTGTTGTTGTGATACCCGCGGCGGCCGGGGCACCCGGTAGGGACGACACTAAATCCAGTCTCGCCGGTCCGCTTCCCCCTTGTGCGTTTGGAGAAGACGTTCGCGTGGCATCTTGCTACGCGTCCGATCATGTGACTTTGTGCGTGAACGTCCATAATTAGATCCCACCGTGTTCTACCATTGACCATATGCATTGGATTACTCTTGCATTTCATTAATGTGTTGTCATTACGTAAACCACATGATGAGATTACTCCCAGATCCGACGTTCATGGTTGCTTGGCCATTGTGTTCCCTGTTTGACTTGCTCTATTAAATTTCTAGAATTTTATTTCATTTTGTATTTTTTCTACTGGGCTTAATAGCCACGCGCTATCCACACCCCCGGGGAGGCCCAATCCACGTCTTTGCACTTCAACTTGTTGCTGTTTGCACCACATACTTATCATTTACTTTTTTTTTCTTTTTTATTTATGTTTTAATGTTGTTTCCAATTTAATTCATTAAAAATAGCTCCAATGTTAATTCAATAAAAATAATTTTCATAAACCTTGAGATGTCTACTTTTTTTTAGAAATTTTATTTTAATTTTTTCACTTTATTTTCAATGAAAAAATGAATTAAATATTGGAGCTGTTCTTAATTGAATTAAATTGTGACGTTGTTTGCTTTTTATTTTGTATCTCCCATTCCTTTTTGGTCCAATGATTGAAAATTGATCCTCATCTCAATGATGAGTTGATCAATTTTAGATGATCATTTTGCCCCTGGTTGTTTACTTTTTGGGCCTTTCTTGTTTCACTTGTTTCTTCCATTTCAAAGTGGTACATCCAAATGATTTAATTCTTTTGATGGTGCTTTGAAAGGACATTTGTCTTGGTTTCTTAGCCTCTGGTTGCCAACTTAGGTAGCTTTATTTGTGCATTTTATTTGATATTTTTTTGAGCCCTTTTCCTATTTTTGAAGTGACTTACAGGTTAAGTCATTCCATAGGACAGCTCACACAAGTGCTTGACCTAGTTTGGATTGGAAATGACCTTTGTGGATCCAATAAGCTCTCAACTATTCTTGTTTCACATTCTAGACATGTTGAGCTTGCTGTATGTTAATTTTTAGGTCAAAATTATGTTCATAGCTTGTTGTTTGATGTTTTTCTTTTTGTGTTTCCAACTTGAGCTCATATGTGATACATGCTTGCTTCCTTCATGCTTTTGCTTGCATTTCTTTTTATTTTATTTTGATATTGATTGTGGGCTCTCTCCTATTCATCTCCCTTCTGTCCAATGACCTTTGAGTGTCATTTAAGGTAGCTTGGTCCCTCCTTTGGAGGTATTTGAAGCATACCTAAAATGATGAATCCTTGAGGACGCTTTTGGTGTGTCTTCTTGTTGTATAAGTGATGCTTATGGTTGAGTACCTATTATAGGGTCCTTTCTGCCCTCATTTGGTCTCCCATCCTCACTTGGATTTGGTGTTTGATTTCCCTTTCATTTGGTTTGATTTTATTGATGTGGTTGATGTTGCTTGACTTATGTCATTTCATCCCACTTTTTGGTGCATCTTTATGAAGTTTACTTGTGTTTGTCTAATGTTCTTCTTGTGCACTTCTTCTTCTTCTATTTTCTTGCATTTCCATATGCATGCTTGATTGAGATGAGCTTGTGGTGGCTACTTCCCCACACTATTTTCCTCCCACTATCATTCTATGTGTTGCATTTTGTTTGCATTCTCATTTGCATATGCATTTCTTATTCTTATTCTTCTTCTTCTTCTTCTTTTGCTTTTCTTTTCCATGTTCCTCATAAGTTCTCTAACTTCTTGAGGTTATGATATACATTAGGTGCCTAACTATGCATGATAACATTAGGTAGTTCCCTTTTCGAGCTCAACTTTAAGTCCACTTTGCATGATAACTTTTAGGATTGACTAGTTTCCCATTAGTGTTCCTTCTTCTCTTCTCATCTTCAAACAAGTTTAACATACTTAATAAGGATAATGAATGTTGTTCCATGAGCCTTATACTTGGGAAATGGTAGTTGAGGGGCCACCTCTAAATTGCCTAGAGTGTTTAATATACGTCCTTAGGACGATATGCGACGCATTCGATCCTAGGTTCTAGACTTTGTTACAACATACATTATAAACACTCTAATTCAAAACACTTATTCTCTTAAAAAACACAAAAACAATTCAAACTCTTTTTCACCCTTTGGGGTTCTTAATCAAGGAAAATCTTTTCACAAAAAGAGTGTCGTTAACTCTTAGTTCTACCGCAAACGGTAACACCTAAGTCTCCAATGGTCGAGCTGCATACACCAACTGCTAGAACTATTTGTTAACCTTACTCGGGCCTAAAAACTGTTGAACCAACCTGTGGTCCTTTTAGCCCGAACTACGTTTGCTCTGATCTTTCGTACCAGACGAAAGTACGTAGGTATGAGACGTGATGTCTCGGCGAGCAACCTTTCCCCTTCCTTAGCCATAGTTAGTCGAACTACGTTTACTCTGACTTTCCCATTGCACGAGGGAGTATGTAGGCACAGAGCGGCGATGCTCTGCCGAGTCAGTTTCTCTTTTCTTTTTCTTTTGTCCCTAAGCCTTTAGCTAGATAGTATCAACACACCCTTTTAGATAGACAACAATGCGTGGATCCCGTCGAGTACGACGAACGTGAGGGGTGCTAATACTTTCTCCTTGCATAACCGACTCCCGAATCCAAACATGGTTACGATGACCTTGTCTTTCCCTTTTTCTTTAGGTTTTTGCGATCGTTTCCTTTCCCTCTCTTTGGGATAAATAATGAAAGTGGCGACTCTTCTGTTTTTCCGCCGGTTGTTTTTCGCAGTTGCGACAGCTGGCAACTCTGCTGGGGACCTGGTTCCCTATGCGAGTCAATCCTAGCGCTTGTGTGTTTATCTTTGGGTGTTGTATATATGTGCTTTATTTAATTTCCCGCATTTATTTTCCGCATCATATGTTACTTCTGTGTTGTGGGGGTGGGAAGTTTCACTGTGTGATAAGCCGGACCCGGACTTGAGTACAAACCTAGTATTAGAGTGGAGACTAGTGGGGGGCCTATTTGCTTAGCAGATACAGTTCCCTACAAAATTCACAGTCAGACGAGATTTTCTTTGATGATCTTCCTTCAGATCCTTAGGATCAGTTGGGATTTCGGATTTGAGAATTGTCGACTCTGGGAACCGATCATTTGTGAGTCAGCTAAGTGAGGCCTCTTCAGGACATAATGATGCCAAACTAGAAATGGTGAACGTATCATCATTTCTTGAAAGTCTGTGACACTGATGAACGCATAGGATGCCGAACCTTGTCAGTGGATAGGTCCACACCTGTGAGGGGGATTGGTTATACAGGAAACCTTGGCTTTCAGATTACCCGGTTCTTTGCAAGTCTGAATCTGTGTTCATGATATCAGTGGATCCTACTGTCGGTACTTTTTTCTTGCTAAGGCGAAGCTCTGGTTTTTTTCTCGACCGACAGCACAATAGTCTTGATCCCTTGTTTTTCATTTTCACCTGCCTCTCATTAACATGTATTTGTGTTGCAGGTGCATATTGCATAAATATATGTCTGCATCTTAGCATTTTTCACGCATTTGCAAGTGCACTGTGTCGCACCTCAAAAAATCACGGAGATATTTTGGAGAAACGACCCTTGCGCGAAAGGCGCGGAAATGCGGTTCGACAGAGTCGCCACCGAACTTTATTTTTCCCAAATAAACGGGAGAGGAAAATATCGAGAAAACCTCTTAAAGCGAAAGGATAGGAACAGGGTTGTCGCAACCAAGTTCTGGGTTCGGGAGTCGGTTACGTGAGGGGAAGGTATTAGCACCCCTCACGTTCGTCGTACTTGACGGGAACCTCTTAAGGTAAATATGGGGAGTGTTGTTTAAGTTTACTTATTTTCTTCTTGTTGATAACTGCAGAATTGGTAGGGTAAAAGGTTAAAGACGCAAAGGAGAGATGGGAGGTTAGAAGATAGGGTGCTCGCCAAGGATTGGGGCCCTTGTGCCTACGTATGCTCATTCGGACGAGAATGAGAAATCAGAGCGTCGTAGTTCGACTACGGGAAAGGATGGGGAAAAACGGAAGATGGATAGAAGTGTGGAATAGGGGAGAAAATGGGAAATGTGGGGAGGTAGCTCGCCAAGATCAGCGCGATCTTGTGCCTACGTATCTTACATTCGGACGAGAGTGAAGAATCAGAGCAATCGTAGTTCGTGATAACAACCACGAAATGATGAGGTCGAATGGGTTGGAAGTTTGAGTTGGAGACAAAAGAGTGACTGACAAACAACCCAAGAGCGAGCCTCAAAAGCTTGTCACTCAAGAATTCAAAGAATGCGAGATTCCAAGAACTCAGTTCTTTCAGAAATTGACTGAATAAGTTGGAGATAAAGAGTTGGATGTTTTGAAATCGAAAGAATGAACTAATAACAACTTAAGGGCGCACCTCGAGAGCTACTCATTCGAATATTCAAAGAATGCTAGATTCTGAGAATATCCCTCTTTCGTAAGTTTAAAAAATGTTTGTGAAAAGATTGAATCAAAAATGGAATGCGAGGCAAAGAGGAAGTTGTTTTGAAGTAACTCGACGACGTGTCGAGGATTTGATCAAAGATGGAACCGACTTGACGACGTGTCAAGGGTTAGATTGTGAGAAATGATATTAGTCCCTAAGGGTGCCCCTAATATCGAAACCACGGTGAATCGTGAGGTGTGTGCGAAATGTGGATTGCGAATGCGTATGAGCATTCGACTTAGGAGATCGTGAGAACATGCTTGAGTTTGAATGAGTTGAAAGATTGAGTGAATAACAACTCAAAGGGCGTGTCTTGTGAATTATTCACTCGAAGATTCGAGGAATGCTAGATTCCAAGAACCTCCTTCTTTCGAGGTTTGATTGAGAAAATATTTTTGAAATAAATTGGATCGAATCGAGAGTATAAAAAGAGTTTGCGGGACGAGAGGTGAGAATGCGAGATCGAATTTGAAAAATATTTTGAGACATGGCAATTATTTGATAAATGAGACGTCGGCCTCACAACCAATTAATCGGTGTATCATTTGGAAATGTTTGGACGGACAACGGAAATATCACAAAGAATGCTAGATTCTTATGATATTTCCTTTTTCAAAAAGAGAATATTTAAAAAAAAAAAAAAATGAGAAGTCGAATAATACATTATTTAAGGTGTACACCTTAATAATGATTGTCCAAAATATTCAAGAAGTGCTAGACTTCAAGAATTTAGTTTCTCATGAGTTGATTTAAGAAATTGCTTTAAAAATAAATTCACATAAAGGCTAGAAAAGCTATTAATTTTGAAAATGAATTTGAGAAGAAAATATTTTAGTAATAAATTTAAATAAAGACTAGAAAAATTATTAATTTTGAAAATGAATTTGAAAATATATTTAATATATTCTATATTATTCTAAGTGAATAAAAATATGTGCAGAAAAAAAAATTATAAAACAATTATAAAAAAATAAAAATAAAAACTGAGAGGGTGTATGAAAATAAGGGGTATGGAGGTCCACGTTTGGGCTAGGCCCACACTAACAATACAACATTCATCAGTAGCCCCCCCCCCCCCCCCCCCTCCAAAAAAAAAAGGTATGGTAGGAAATTGGGGGTACGCCCCAGTAAAGATTGAATTTGGGCCAAGAAGCCCACCAACCTAACCAAAGCTTCACGAAAAAAAACACCTTCTTCTCTTTGGCAAACCCTAGCCGCCGTCAACCAAAAACCTCTCCATCTCTCTCCGTCTTCTAACTTCTCCCTTCCGAATCTTGTTCAATTGAACAAGAACCAAACTTTCTTTCTTCTCAAACCAATTCCGTTTTCTTCACCATCATTACCTGCAAAAATGAAACTGAACAGTAAAATCCAAACACTCATAATCGTTTTTTGTGTAAGCCTCATGAGAAATCGATGGAACGGAGGTCTGTATGCTTGTTCGCAAAATCTAAAGATGGAAGTTGTAGATCGGTGAAGACGGAAAGCTGGTGGTGCGTGGTGGTTCGAATCTGGATGTGGAAGTTGGTCTGAGGTTCATGTTCGTAGATTCTATTCACATGTGAAGACGATGAAGTATCTGGTTGTATATTCATATGAAGGAAGTTGAAATAACGCAGATCTAAAAAATCACAAAAATCTTAGGGTTTGAAGTTTTGGGGTTAGATTTAGATTCTTGTAGACGAATCGATGATGTTGGTGGTTGATGAAGACGGTGAGATTCGAGTTGTGTTTTTGAATATGGATCCATGGATCTGGAAAGATATTCGAGTTAGGTTGAAGCTGGGTATATGATTTTTAAACTTCGGAAAGAGTTGATGAATGTTTGAGGGAGATTTGCGGATACCGTGTTCGAGTTATTTGAATCTGGATTTGAAGATCTGAGATGCGATTACGGTTTGAGTTTGTATTTTGATTTTGAGTTTGAGTTTTGGAAAAAAACGCATGAATATTGATGTTTCTGAAAAAACGCATGAAGGTTGAAGATAGGATGAAGTTGATGGACGAATTTCTGGAAAAAAATATATGAAGAAACGATGAAGGTTTGAAGTTCTGGCAATGTTATATGAAGCTGGTGTGATTCTGGAAAAATGGGCGGAAGAACGGATGAATGTTCATAGGGATTTCTGGAGAATTCTATGAAGATCTGGAAAAAAAAACTGGGAAACTCACATGAACATGAAGAATACGAAGAACTCGTATGAGTTTTCCGATGGCTTGATGTATTTTTCGTCGAAGAGTTCCGGTGAGATTTGATCTGCGTTTGATTTGTCTGGTGATGGATTAGTGTTTGCAATGGGATGGTGAGGTGGCGCCGTTAGGGTTAGGGTTAGGGTTAGGTTTAGGGTTTGGATGCTGGGTTAGGTGGCGGCTGTTGGTTTCAGTGTTTGGGAAATGTGCCTCCATTTAATGCAGCCAGACAATAGGCTTTATAGCCTGACAAGTGGCACAGACAATGACCTAATGGACCTTCATGCAATTTGACTGGTGGACCCAAAATAACTCACATTAAAGCTGTTAATTACTGATAGATTAATAAAAGAAATGAGTTAAAATTGACTTAATTTGATACCACAGGCTAATAAAATGTTAACACTTAAAAGCTAAAACAAAACCTAACTAGTATTAATTAACTAATAAAAAATTAAAAACCTAATTAAATTAAACTAAATCTGAATAAATAAATAAACAAAAAGGTGATAATTAATTACTAATGATCTAATAAAATAATAAATAAATAAATAAAACTAATAACTTTAAATACTTTACTTAATTTCAAAAAAAAATCTAATAAAGTTAATATTAATCCAAATAAATAAATAATAATAAAAAAGAAAAGATAATTAACTACTACTAATCTAATTAATAATAAATAAATAAATAAATAAAACTCTAATAACTATATAAAAGAAGTCTATTTAAAAACCAAAAAAGAACTTAATAAACTACCTTTTTTTTTAAAAAGACAAATAATATTCTACTCTAATTAAGATAAATATTAGATAAAAGAAATTTAATTCTAATGTTAAATCTAAAAAAAAAGAGTATCTATCTAACTTCTAATAAAAAATAAAAATAAAACTATTCAAATAAACAATTCTACATCTAATAAAATTAAATAAATGATAAAATAAAAAAAAATGAACAAAAAGGTGATATTTGCAAGAAAAATAGGGAAATGAAAATGGAAACAAAATTTACTAAAATGCCCCTTAGGCCACGCATCACACTCTCATTGGGCAAAATAATCGAGATTTAAAAAACGTTGAACCGGGGCGGACACGTGTCTTAAATGACATGAATTTAAGAAAAAATGCAAAAAATAGAAAATAAGAAAATATCTACAAATTGGTAGGACAAATTTAGGGTATGACACACTAGAGCCGTTAACCTTATTTTCTCCTGTGGTTCTAGGATTTCAGGATTGCTCGTGACAACTCACCGGTACGGTACTAGAGGAAACCAGAAAAGGCTGATGGATCAGATGCAGGTAGAAATGCAAGAGATGAGGGATCGTATTGCACAACTGATGGAGATGATGCAAGGGGTTGCTAGTGGTCAGGCTCAACTTCAGACTTTGGTGCAACCTTTGATGGCGCGAGTGGATAGTGATGGTGTGTTACACGGTGGGATTGCTTCTAACCCTCCTCACCATGAAACTCCTCAGGCGGGCAATTCAATACCAACTTTAGTCATCCCTACTGTTGGAGGGGGTGGTCACGGTGCTGGTGTAGGAAATGAGACAGGTTTTAATGCTGGATTTGCCAATGGTGGTAATGATTTTGCCGATGGTGGAAATGGTAACGGAAATGGTTTTGGCTATGGTCTCGACTCTACAGGTGCCCTACTTGGTAGTCTGGATGACACTTGGAATGAGGATAGGCAGGAGGATGTGTTCACTCCCAGGTTTGTAAATGCTGAAATACCTTCTGAAGCTGACAGAAGGATTAAGATGATCGAAGAGAAGACGAGGTCGCTGGAATGCCAAAATTCTATGGGGCTGGATATGTCTAATCTGGGGTTGATTCCAGGCTTGAGGGTGCCTCCAAAGTTTAAGGTCCCGGATTTCAATAAGTATAAGGGTACCACATGCCCTTGTTGCACCCCAAAATTTGACCAACATTTCTTTACCTAGTTTGTGTTTCATTTCATTCACATTAGCATTATCATTTGCATTTCATTGACATGTATGCAGGATATCAAGAGGTATGATTACCAATCAAGGCCTATACAAGACTATGAATCTAGCCAAGAAGGTTATTCAAGTGTTCAAGGGTTGATATCCTTGTCAGAGAAGTCAAAAGATCCTCAGAGAGAGTGATTGAAGCTAAGTGTGTAGGTCTCCTAACTTGAGAGTTGTGGGAACTCCTCAGATGATTCTGAAGCCAGGAATGTGGACTTGAAGCCTTGAGAGAGCTTATGAGATGTCTTGAAAGCCATCATGAGGCCTAGATAGGTCATTGTGCAAAGATTAAGAAGACCCAGCCATGAGTGGTGTAATTAGGGTTTGACTGGGTCAACCCTAGGTCAACTGATGATTTGGACAAGGTTGAGACCTAATCCAAGAGCCATGTGATCATGGATTGATACATTGAGATGTTATAAGTATGATTCCAAGGTTAACTCATCATGATTGAAGAGTTTGAGAAGTTTCAAGCTAGGGTTTCTAAGGCTTGACAGTGTAAAATCCCCTAGTTTGACCCCTATCTTCAAGGCAGTTTAGCTCAAGATGTGATTGTCATATCATCTTGCCCCCAACATGAATATTGTAAAGCTTGTTCGTAGATTTAATTTGAGTACTAGAAGTCCTTGATAGGATTTGTATAGCTCAAGTTATGACTTTGACAAGTTACAAGTCATCTGAGGTATGTGAATCTGGGGGCTTGAAAGTTACCCAACTTGCATCAAACTTTTGCCCAAGAAGGATGATTCCTATGAACTTTTAGTCAACATTAATGTTGTTCCTTATCCTCTTAGCTTTCTATAGAGTAGTAGAAGTCCTTGATAGGATTTGTAGAACTCAAGTTATGGCTTTGACAAGTCAAGGGTATTTTGGTCATTTGGAAGTTACAGCTCATTTCAAGCATAAGGCCATAACTCCTATTTCCAAGCTTCAAATGGAAAAATCTTCAACATCAAACTTGTTCAAAATGATGTTTTAAGGCTAGTAAAGAGGTCATGAGATGATGGAAAGGCTTGTAGCTCAAAGTTGCAAAAATGACCTAAAATAAGGGCATAAGTTAAATGAATCAAAGTTGGAAATTGATATTTTCAACCTACACATCCAAACCATGGCATGTAATATATCATTTTGACTCTAGAAAACATTTTAAGAACATTGGTTTAGCCACATTTTTGAGTTGAGATTCAATTTGTGGACTTGCTTTGGAAAGTACTTACTTGCATATTAAGTAACATGTGCAAAACATAAAATCAAGGCATGAGCAAGGCCCTTGGCAAGCTAAACACTTCCAAAATGTCACTAGGGGAGAAATTGAAAGAGAAAGGGATTGATTCCAAGCTGCAAACAGAGCTATGCATATCATGATACATGGTTGAAAATCTCATGGCATGAGAAGTGGAAATTCTCATTAGAAGGATCTAGTTCTAGATCACTCATACATCATATATATATTGAGTAGAGGTGATCCATTGAAGGGGTTGGTGATGATTGAAGGAGAAATCATAGATTGAGATTGAAATTCCATAGCTTGCAATTGAATTCTGTTTCACCAAATTCTTCATTTTCCATCCATTTTCTTGATTGAAACTTCTTCCATGGATGTCAAGGAGTGATTCCAGATCATAACCAAGAAGGATTTGTGGCTAATTGGTGCTCTTGAAGTCAGAATTTTCCACCTGCAACTCACCATCGGGTTTCAAGATTCAAGCACTTTCAACCGGTTCTTTTGCATACAGAAGCAAGGCGGGGGTTCATTGATCGTGTCTGCAAGATTGGAGAGCTTGATTTGGAGGTTTAGTGCATCTGTTCATCCAAGATTTTCAGGTTGGTAACTTTCTTCCTCTAGCATGATTTAGGTAGAATTAAAGTGAATTAAGGTGTTAGATTCATTGTAGAATGGTGTAGGATGGATTTCAGATAGTTAATTGGAGAATTAGTGACAAAATAGGTGCATTACCATTTTCGGTTGAGATTTGGATATGATGAATCTTGAGGATTTAGGTTAAATTAAGGGTATGGTTGAATTCGTGGCAAGATTTGGGACAAGATTCATGTTTTGACCATTTGCAATGGAGGCCAGTAGAGAGAACTAGGGTTGAGGATGGTGACCGGAGCACCACCGGTGGTGGCCGGAGCTAGGCGCGAATTGCAGAAGTTTGAAAGGTAGAAGATGATGTTAGCACCGTTGGATGGGGGTTGGACCTTTGACTGGGAGCATGATCCAATGGCCACGTTTTAATCTCAGCTTGTGAAGGAATTTTGATAACGAAACGCACCGTTTCATTTAATTAGTGGTTTTGGGCTTAGTGAAGTCATTGTTATTCACACCCCCTGATGGCCCAACACATGATTTGAACTGTGTTTTGTTGCTATCCACACCGCGCGTGTTATTATTTTAATTGGATTTTCTTTATTTTCTCATTTTATTCATGGTTCTTGAAAATTCATAATAAATTGAAAATTAATCCAATTAATCCCATTCTTTTTGCATTTTACTCATGATTGAGTCTAGTATTTTTTAGGGAAAAAATATTTTCATTTCATGCATTTTCTGATTTAATGGGAATTTTACATTTTAATTGATATTAAAATGGTTATGTTTGATACATATTTTTGTGGAATTTTGTGTGATCATGTGGTGATGATTTTGAGCCTAATTGTTTGTGTGTGATTGGGTTAGACATGTATGCTCCTATAGCATTTTTCTCACATTTTTGTGATGAAAATAGATGTGCTTTCTAGATTGATACTTAGGTGCTTCCTTTTAGGGTTTAGGTTTAGTGCCTTGTAATGTAGGATTTAGTTCTAGGTCTAATTTGATGATTTGATCTCTGGAATTAATGTGGTAGAGTCATTATTGACATAGGTTCCCATAGATATTTTTGTAGGATTTTACAATTGGTTTTAGTATTTTAGTTAGGACTAACTTTAGTACTAGGTTTTAGGTGATCCTAACTTACTAATTCAACTAGTTTAACTGCTTTAGTCCCCTTAGATTAGGGTTTGTGCTTGGTTTGCCTTTGGTTGAGATTGAAGACAAGTTGAAGACAAGGTGAGGATGCTTGAAGTTGCTTGAAGTTGCTTGGAGCTAGGAATTGCTTGTGCCTGAAGGTGTCTGATGAAGGTTTAGGAGATAGGAGACATAGGGAGAGCCTTGTAGTTAGAATGATTTCTTTCACAAATATGGAAAGTATCTTGTGCTTCCATTCCTCCCAATGACTAAAAGTCCTTCTCAGATATTCACATCCCTCCTTTGGAAGGATGAGTGGCTTTATCTGGGAAGTAGAACTTTGAGGGAACCAGTCTCTCATAATGATGAACCCTTACAGGCTTCCTTTGGTTGTCAGTAAGCTGTTTATCATTTCCTCTCATCCTGTTAAATCAATTGTCTTCTGGTTTGAGTATCTTGAAAGATGTTAGACTTGAGTTTGAAGAGGAGGACCTCATTGAAGAGTGTGGGAGAGGATGATTCCTTGAGCATTGCCATTGCAGCTGAAGCTTGAAGAGCAAGAAGACCAAGTTGATGCTTGAAGATTCAATGGAGATTGAGTGAAGAGCTGAGGCTTAAAGATTGAAGGATGAAGTTGACACTTCCATGTGATTGAAGACTACTCTGAGCAGCTGAAGCTTGAAGAGCAAGAAGACCAAGTTGAGATTGGTAAAGCAAAGAGAGCTGAAGCTTGAAGACTGAGTTGATACTTATGAAGAGGATTCAATTGAGATTGAGTGTAGAGCTGAGGCTTGAGGAATAAAAGATGAGTTGATACTTACCTTGATGCTTGGAGAGCCTGAAGGAATCAAGTTGATACTTGCAGTTAAGAGTGAAGCCTGAAGGTGGAATTGACTGGAAAGCTGAAGCTTGAAGAAGGAGGATAAGTTGAAACTTATGTTGATGGGTTGATACCTGGAGAAGCAAGTTGATACTTGGCATGAAGAGTGGTTGAAGTCTGAAGACTGGATTGCTTTCAGAAGAGCTGCAGCTTGGAATTGAGAGGGAGTTGTTGATCTTCCTTCTTGTCTGTTTTCTTTTCTGTGCTGGTGTGCCTTGTTTGACTTGCTTGATGCATTAGAATAAGTCCATATCTAGACTGACTGTAAGCTAGGAGCATGATTGCACTAGAGGTTGAGTTGCTCCCTCTGCTTGTATTGTTACTGTATGGCTTTGCTTGCGGGTATTCGGTAGAGCCTAGCTCCCTTGCCTATGTGGTTTATTTTGCTTGATAGCATTTTATTTTCTTCTGTATGCTTACAGTCTCTTGTATTTTGCTTGATAGCATGTTGTTATTTCTTCTGTATGACTACAATTATTCATTCTGGCTTGAGGTTGAGATGAGCTTGTGGAGGCTGCTGCCCCACACACATTTCCTCCCTCACTTGCATTGCATGCATTTTACAGTCGTTTACTGTTTACTGTTTAAGCTGATGCTTTATCTGTTTATCATTGACATGATCCCATAGGAGTCTCACTTCCTTTGATAAGGAAGTGATGATAGAACTTTAGGTTGAAACCTATGCATGATAACTTCTAGGAGTGCCCTGTTTCAAGCTTCGACTATAGGATGAATCCTTGGCATGACAACAGTAGGACTTGATAGTCTCCCCATTAGTTGAGCCTTTCTCTCTTCTCATCTCAAACAGCTTAAGATACAGTAATCATGAATGATTTCTTTCGTACGTTACGAGCCTTAAGCTATCTGAGAAAGGATTGTTGGAGAGTTTCTTTCCAACAATCTGGATGTTTAGTATGGCACCCTTTGGGTGACATGCGACACATTCACTCTCAGGTCATAGTCTTTAGTGCGATTGAAATTGAAAACATCCATAAAAAACACTTCTTCCATAAAAGACACAAAACAAACTTCAAACCTTTTTGCCCCGTGGGCCCATAATTCCAAAGGAAGCTTTTCTGAAGAAAAGAGTGTCGTTAAACTTCAGCGCCAACGCAAACAGGCTTTGTCCCTAACTGCTGGAACTGCTGTTTAACACTACTCGATAAAACAGATGAATCTGAATCCCAGTAATCCGTATTATCCCGAACTACATAAGCTCTGATCTCTCATACCTGTTGAGAGTACGTAGGCACAATACTGACGTATTGGTGAGCCACCTTCCCCGTAACCCGTCGTAGGTCGAACTACGTTGACTCTGATTTCTCATTCTCTGACGAGAATACGTAGGCATAAAGTGCGACACTTTGCCGAGTCATTCCTTTTCTGTTTAAGCCAGCCTTGATAGGTAGATAGATAAACCAACTCGTCTAGTAAACACAACAAGCGTGGATCCCGTCGAGTACGACGGACGTGAGGGGTGCTAATACCTTCCCCTTGCGTAACCGACTCCCGAACCCAGACCATGGTTGCGATGACCTTGTCTTATACCCTTTTCGTCAAGTTTTTCCGATCGTTTCCTTTCCCGTTCTGAGGGATAAATAACGAAAGGTGGCGACTCTTCTGTTTTGCCGGCACCTTATTTTCGCGGAAGCGACAGCTGGCAACTCTGCTGGGGAATTGGATAGTTTCCTGGGATCCATCGTCCCTTATGCGAGTCAGTTTGGGGATCCGACGTCCCCTGCGAGAGTCAATCCTAGCGCTTGTATGATTACTTGTTGGGTTGTGTTTATTTATCGCATTTTATTTCCTGCACTTTATTTTCAGTATGATATGATTATCTGTGCTGTTGTGGGAGGGGCATTCTGATGAGTGAGAAGCCAGACCCAGGCTTGAGTGAACATAGCATTAGTTGTGGAAATTAGTGGGCGCGTCCTTGCTTGGCAGGCACTAGTGTCTCATGAAATCCACGCTCAGACGAGGTTCTCCCGGTTGGCTTCTTTTTCAACCCTTTGGGTTGAGGGGGTTGCTGGTTTGGAGGATTGTCGACTCTGGGGACCGATCATTTGGGATTCAGCCGAGTGAGGCCGCTTCATGAGTTGGTGATGCCACACCTTCTGGGTATCGTATCACCCCTCTTGATTGTCTGTGACGCTGATGACCGCATAGGATGCCGAACTTGAGTCAGTTTAGGTCCATACCTGTGAGCAGGGTTGGGTTTATTGCAGGAAACCTTAACCTTCAGACTACCTGGTTTTCTTGATAGTGGATCAGTTTTGTTGGGATCTGAGGATCTCATCTGCAGATATATGATTGTTCTTGACAAAGCAGGTTTTTGATTGGGATCAGAGGATCTTATCATCAGATGTGTATGTTGTTCTTGACAGAGCAGGTTTTTGATTGGGATCAGAGGATCTTATCATCAGATGTGTATGTTGTTCTTGACAGAGCAGGTCTGTAATTGGGATCAGAGGATCTTATCATCAGATGTGAATTTGTTCTTGATAGAGCAGGTTTGTGATTGGGATCAGAGGATCCCACCATCAGATGGATGTTTGTTCTTGACAGAGCAGAGTTTTTGGCCCTGTATCAGAGGTCCTTATTATCAGATGTTTGTTCTTGACAGAGCAGAGTTTTTGGTCCTGTATCAGAGGTCCTTATTATCAGATGGTTGTTCTTGACAGAGCAGAATTTTGGTCCTGTATCAGAGGTCCTTATCATCAGATGGTTGTTCTTGACAGAGCAAAATTTTGGTCCTGTATCAGAGGTCCTTATTATCAGATGTTTGTTCTTGACAGAGCAGATTTATGGTCTTATGTGTGTGTTCTTGACAGAGCAGATTTGTGGTCCGATACCAGGGTTGTCTTCTTATCAGAGATAGTGATTGTTCTTGATAGAGCAGGATTATGGTTTTGTTGATACAGAATCCCCACAACACAGTTGCCTTGATCTCCTGCTGCATGATTGCATTTTACATTGCTTTGCATACTCATTTGCATTTCATTAACGTGTGTCTGTGTTGCAGGTACCGTTTCCCCCGATTCAGGATTTCTTACCTCCTACTGTATTGTTATGGGTTCTCTGAGGAAGACTGTGGCTTACAAGCTCCCTGCCCCTGATGTGGTTCAGCTCACTGGTTTGATTGCTTTAGCAGATGATTCTGTGAGAGATGAGTTCAGAAAGTCGTATGGCAAATTGCTCAGTTTGGTTCGTAAACCTTCCGCGTTCGAGTTGAATGGGTTGCACGCTCTGCTGCAGTTCTACGATCCTCCGTTGAGATGCTTCACTTTCCAGGATTTTGTTCTCGCACCCACGCTGGAGGAATATGCTGATTTGTTGGATGCCCTTTGTTCATATGGATGTTGAGCCTGATCTGGCTAGTCTAGCTCCTTCACTTCATCTGGATGCCTCCGAGTTGGTGTTGTCTAGTTGGAACAAGGTTCCTGGTTTCTCCTTGCAGTTCTTAGTGGGAAAAGCTCAGCAGTGCGCCAAAGGCGGATGTTGGGTCGTGTTCAATGCCATCCTCGCTCTGTGCATATATGGCATCATTCTGTTCCCCAATATGCCCGAGTTTGTAGACTTCGACGCCTTTCGCATCTTCGCTTCAGGGAATCCAGTCCCTACCTTGATAGGAGATGTCTACCATTCCGTCCACTACAAAAACGAGAACAGGAGGGGTAAGAACGTCTCTTGCTGTGTGCCCTTGCTTTATAAATGGCTTGATAGTCATCTGCCCAAGAGGGGTCCCTTTGTTTTGTCTGCAGCCACAACTAAGTGGTCCGAGCATTTCATGAGTCTATCAGCGGAGGATATTGACTGATTTGACAGGGATAGGTTGGGTACCGAGATTATCTTCAGCTGCAGCGGGTTTCCGAACGTGCCTTTGATAGGCAGGAAGGGCTGCATAAACTATAATACGTCTTTGCTGGTCCGACAGTTCGCGTATGCTTTGAGAGCTCCGCCAAAGGATGAAGAGGTACAGGAATCTCTGTACCTCACTGGTCTTCTAGAGGGGGATCTGTTATCTAAGCTTCAGCGCGCTTGGAATGGTATTAGTAAGCGGGGAAAACCATTGCTGGGGAAAAGCAATAGTCAAGCCTACCCTCCGTATGTGACGTGGATCAGAGCTAGAGCAGATGCTATAGGGATGCCGTTTCTTCCTGCCAAGCCAGAAAGCCCTCCAGTGATTGAAGAGCCTACTACCGTGCCCATTCAGCAACATAATCGGGTGTTAGCTGAGAGAGATGAGCTGAAAACAGCAAATGAAGAATTGGAGAAAGAATTGGTTCAACTCATAAGCGAGAGAAACGAAGCCATTCATTCCTTCAAGAGGCAGACCGAGCTGGTGAACCAGCTGGGGACAGATTTGACTAAGCAGATAGCCGAGCGTGAGCGCATGGGTCGAGACTTCAAAGCTGTCAACGATGTACTGGCCACGAAGAAGCAGCACTTGGACGAAGCATATCGGAGGATATCCAAGTTCAACCAGCACTGGAAGGCCTCCCTAGCCAATAGGAAAGAGCGGGAGGATAAGCTGATGCAACAGATCTCCAAGCTGAAAGCCCAGGTGAAGGCTAGTGAGAAGAGGTTTGATGAAGAAACCGCTCGCAGATATGCCGCTGAAGGCCAGCTCAACAGGGCTCTCGCCAACCTGAAAGAGCGCAAACTGACGTTTGAATCCAAGAAACGAAAGCTAGAAGATTGTTTTGGCGAAGGAGCATGGGAAGATTCGGTCGAAGGTCTTCAATACACCATTATGCAGAGGGAGTTACTCGTCAAAGGGTTACTCACTCGGCCTGATCATCCAGAAACGAAGGGGTTGTTAGAAGAGTTTCGCGCCCGTGGCCGTACTTGACTATTTGTATTCCTTTTGTTTTGATCGTTGTTGTAGGCTGACCATCACCAGGCTTGTTGGCTGGGGTCATGCTATTGATTCGTCTTGTACTCACTGATGTCGTGTACTGCCTTGATGGGCTTTCTTTATATATGAGATTGTGATTTCCATAACTGGAGTCGGACTTCTTATTATTATCAGCACTGGCACTCAGGCACTAGGATCGGGGGAGATCTCCCTAACGCACAGACACACGTTTGCATTTGCATAGCGAGCACTTTATCGTTTTTTCCTAACCCTTTTGTGTTTTCAGGTTGTTTCAGGTTGTTCCAGGATTGATCAGAGACCTATTCACTGCTATCCGACCAGAGCAAATCAAACCAGGATCATGGAGCAAGTGCAAACTGATGTTCAGGAACTCCGCGAAAGAATGGATCGCTTCATGCAGCTCATGCAAGCGGTCGCCAATGGCCAGGATCAGCTCAGAACCTTGGTCCAACCTCTAATTTCAAGGGTCGATAACAATGGCGTACTCCATGGTGGGACCGTGCCTACCCCTCCACCAGTTGAAACTCCACAGAATGGCGTCCCCGTGACCGGGGGAAATGGCAGTGCCAACGGCAATGTGATAGCTAACATGGGACTCAATGGCAATACGACGGGTGTCGGTAATGGGAGTCTTGAAGCTAACGTCAATGTTGGGCTGGGCAATGGCAATGCAGGTGTTGGGAATCTGTTTGGGCCTCAGCCGTGGTTAGAAGACCGTCAAGACGATGTATTCTCTCAGAGAGGTGCTGAAGGGGAGCTGACTGCTGAAGCACGGTTAAGGTTCAAGGCACTCGAGGATAAGATGAGAAATATCGAGAACCAGAACACCCTGGGCGTTGATATGTCCAAGTTAGGACTGATTGCTAATTTCAAGGTGCCTCCCAAGTTCAAGGTACCTGACTTTGAAAAGTACAAGGGCACCACTTGCCCTCGCGTTCACCTGAGATCATATTACAGGAAAATGTCAGCTCATTCTGAGGACGAGAAGTTGCTGATGCACTTCTTTCAAGACAGTCTGTCCGGGCCATCCCTCGAATGGTACATGAGTCTGGAGCCTACCAGTGTGCGCACGTGGAAGGACCTTGCTGAAGCATTTGTGCAACACTACCAATACAACAGTGACTTGGCCCCGAACCGAGTCCAACTGCAGAATCTGTCGCAAAGGAACAATGAAGGGTTTAAGGAATACGCCCAGCGGTGGCGTGAGTTGGCAGCCAGGGTTCAGCCGCCGATGGTTGAACGTGAGCTTGTGCAGATGTTCGTAGCCACCCTCCCAGGGGTTTATTATGAGAAATTGGTCAGCGGTATGTCTGGAACCTTCTCAGATCTCATTATCACGGGTGAGCACATCGAAAATGGGATCAAACTCGGGAAAATTCAAGGTGAGTCATCCTCAGCTGGAGGAGGCGGAAAGAAACCCTATGGTGGAAAAAGACGGGAAGGAGAAACGAGCGCTGTACCCAACGCTCGAAGGAAGGGTAAAGGCCCTCACCAATAGGTGGCAAACATAACTATCCCGGCAGTTCAACAGCCACAGCAGCAGCAGTAGCAACAACCGAATCAACAAGGGTACAAAAAGTATCATAATCGGGCACCTCTGTCGAGCCGTCACCTCGAGACACCGCCCATGTCGTACGCGCAACAATTACAGACTTTGCTTAAGCTATAGCTGATCCAGAAGAGAACCCTGGCTCCCTTGACAGGGGCACCTCCGCCAGGTTATGACGCGAATGCAACTTGTGAATTTCACTCAGGGGCACCAGGCCACACAATAGAAAACTGCAAAGCCTTCAAGCACAAGGTGCAGGACATGGTGGACGCTAAGATCATCAACTTCTCATATAATGTGCCAAATGTCACGAAGAACCCTATGCCGAATCATAGGGGAGGCGGGGTGAACGCCATTATCGAAGACGAGAGCTCAGATTTGTTGACTGACGTCAGAGATCTGAAGACGCCGTTTAGCTTCGTTAAAGCTAAGTTGATGAAAAGGGGTTTCTTTCCAGGTTGTGGAGAGCTGTGCATGGGCTGTGCGACTAGCCCTGATGGATGTGAACAGTTGATAGAGGGAATTCAAAGTTTGATGACTGAAGGGATTTTACAGTTTAGCCGGAGGGCCGAATGTGGATCGGGAGAGGTAATGCTGAAGCAAGATGATGAGGTTGCCACCATCACCATCCCTCGCCAGACGATAACTATTTCTGCACCCAGGCCGCCTATGATTACCATCACCAAAGCTGGGCCGATACCATTTGAAAGCACTAATGCTGTCCCATGGCATTATGGGGCTGAAGTCTACTGCAATGGACAAAAGTTGGAGCTAGAACCGTTTGGGTCGTCTGTGGAGAACCTTGCGGGAATCAGTGGTATTACTTGTAGCGGAAGAGTGTTTGCACCACCTGAGGTCGTGGCGGACAAAGCGGACAGAGCTGATGCAACTGATAAAGGTAAAAGTAAAGTCGTTGAAGAGATCCCGCGTGGGGCAGAAAAAGACTTACTTGTTAAAGATGCCGAGGAATTTATGAGGTTGATTAAAAAGAGCGACTACAAGATTGTGGATCACCTCCATCAAACACCCTCGAAAATTTCCATCTTGAATCTGTTGCTGTGTTCTGAAGCACACCGCAACGCGCTGCTGAAGGTGTTGAACGCCGCGTATGTACCGCAGGAAATATCGGTAAACCAGCTAGAAGAGGTCGTAGCCCACGTGAATGTTGGAAATGGGTTAGGGTTCACTGACCTAGAGCTGACGTCGAAAGGGAAGAACCACAATAGCGCCCTGTACATCTCGATAGAGTGTAGGGGAACGATTATGTCTCATGTGTTGGTAGACACAGGGTCATCACTCAATGTTCTTACGAAGAAGGCATTAATGAAGTTAGATACTCGTGGAGTGATTTGCACACCCAGTGATCTGGTTGTGAAGGCGTTCGATGGAATCAAATGCCATGTTTTCGGGGAGGTGACCCTGCCAATCCAAGTCGGGCCGAAAACGTTCGACGCAATCTTTTACATTATGGACATCATGCTTTCCTACAGTTGTCTCTTGGGCCGGCCGTGGATCCATGCTGCTGGAGCCGTGACCTCCACGTTGCACTAGAAACTCAAGTATGTTGTCGGAGGTAGCATCGTGACCGTTTGCGGCGAGGAAGACATAATGGTGAGCCATTTGTCGTCCTTCAAGTATGTTGAGATGGATGGGGAAATCCACGAAACCCTATGCCAAGCGTTCGAAGCTGTTAAAGTCAAGTACGTAGCCCCTGTAGTCACTGAAAAGCCAGAGATGACTCTCTCTTCCTTCAAGGAAGCCCAGGCCGTTGTTCAAGCCGGATCTACCCCAGGCTGGGGGCGAATTTTAGAGATACCTAACAAGCAAGACAAGTTTGGGTTGGGATATTCTCCTGGAGCTGAAGCTTCTTCTTCTAGCAGTGCGTCGCGAGGTAAAGGACCGATCCAGTTTACCAGTGGCGGGGTGGTATTTGAAAGCATCAACGCGGTGTCTGAAGACAGCGGGGATAGCGACTGTGACCTCCACTCTTGGATCCAGCCAAGCAAGCCAGGCGAGAGCCTCAACAATTGGTCCGTCAAGGATATCATCCAGATGACAAGCGAAGAGTAATGATTTACTTTTTCCAATCATTGTATAACCCTATGTCCTACCCGGGGCATAGTGGTTTTATTATCAGGGCCTTGTTGGATTATGTACATGCATTTTATCAATAAATCAAAAGGCGTTTTTCTTCGTATTCAAATATTGTGATCTCTGTTATTCCTGTTTTATATTTGTTTTGAAAAACAATAAAATGGCAATGGGGTTTGTGCTAACCTGCATATCCTTGTTTTAAGCTTAACCCTTGTTATTGCAGGGTCCACATGACAGATGACATCGACTCTGGACCTTCTACGACTCACTTCGACTTCGATTGCCCGATCTATCAAGCCGAAGAAGAGATTGATGAAGACGAAGACCTTCCTGAAGAGTTGGCCCGCTTGTTGAAACAAGAAGAGAAGGTTATTCTGCCTCATGAAGAGGAGATCGAGATTGTGAATCTGGGTTCTGAAGAACTCGTCAGGAACGTCAGGATAGGGGCTGCATTGCAGAGCGATGTCAAGCAGAGATTGGTCGAGATGCTGAGAGAGTATAGTGACGTCTTTGCTTGGTCGTACGAAGATATGCCCGGACTTGATACCGACATCGTGGTCCACCACTTGCCGTTGCGAGAAGATTGTCCTCCCGTTAAGCAGAAGCTTAGGAGGACGCGACCAGATATGGCCATTAAGATCAAAGAAGAAGTGCAGAAACAGCTTGATGTTGGCTTCTTAGCGGTCACTACTTACCCTCCGTGGGTCGCCAACATAGTGCCTGTACCGAAGAAGGACGGTAAGGTATGCATGTGCGTCGATTATCGGGATTTGAGTAGGGCGAGCCCTAAAGATGATTTCCCGCTGCCTCATATTGATGTGTTGGCCGACAATACAGCCCAGTTCTCCGTGTTTTCGTTCATGGATGGCTTCTCCGGTTAGAATCAGATCAAGATGGCGCCGGAAGACATGGAGAAAACTACGTTTATCACTCCCTGGGGAACATTTTGCTATAAGGTAATGCCTTTCGTTCTGAAGAACGCAGGGGCCACTTACCAACGAGCAATGGTTACTCTGTTTCATGACATGATTCATCATGAGATTGAAGTCTATGTTGATGACATGATTGCGAAGTCCCAAACGGAGGAGGGACATTTGGTCAATTTGCTGAAGCTTTTTGAAAGGCTTAGGAAGTTCAGGTTGAGGTTGAATCCTAAAAAGTGTACTTTCGGAGTACGGTTCGGAAAGTTACTGGGGTTTATCATGAGCGAAAGAGGCATCGAGGTTGATCCTGCGAAGATAAAAGCGATACAAGAAATGCCAGTGCCAAAAACAGAAAAAGAAGTTCGTGGTTTCCTGGGCAGAATAAACTACATTGCAAGGTTTATTTCTCAGCTCAAGGCCACGTGTGAACCGATGTTCAAACTACTAAAGAAAGATCAGGCGATTATCTGGAATGAGGATTGCCAGAAGGCATTCAATAAGATAAAACAGTATCTGCAGGAACCTCCGATCTTGATACCCCCAGTGGTTGGACGGCCATTAATCATGTACTTGACAGTTCTTGAGAATAGTATGGGGTGTGTTCTCGGTCAGCACGACGAGACGGGCAGAAAGGAGCATGCCATTTACTATTTGAGTAAAAAGTTCACAGACTGTGAATCTCGTTACTCGATGCTGGAGAAGACGTATTGTGCACTAGCCTGGGCTGCCAAACGTTTACGACAGTACATGCTCAACCATACCACCATGCTAATTTCGAAGATGGATCCGATCAAGTACGTCTTCGAGAAGCAAGCGCTTTTGGGCAGGATTGCCAGATGGCAAATGGTGTTGACGGAATATGACATTCAGTACATTTCCCAGAAAGCCATTAAGGGAAGCGTATTGTCTGATTACCTTGCCGAACAGCCGATCGAGGATTATCAGCCGATGAAATTTGAATTCCCTGATGAGGATATCATGTTTCTCAAAGCGAAGGATTGCGATGAACCGTTGCCCGACGAGGGTCCAGATAGGAAATCCCAGTGGAAATTGATATTTGACGGGGCGGTTAATTCTTACGGAAGTGGCATTGGGGTGATCATCACGACTCCCCACGGATCCCATATCCCGTTCACGGCGAGACTGACGTTTCCGGTCACCAATAATGAAGCGGAGTACGAAGCATGCATCATGGGTCTAGAAGAAGCAATTGATTTGAGAATCAAGAACCTAGACGTATATGGTGACTCGGCGCTTGTGATTAACCAGATTAAAGGGGAGTGGGAAACTCGTCAATCGAATTTGGTGTCGTACATGAACTATGCCAGAAGGCTACTTCCGTTCTTTGATCGAGTGGAACTCCATCATGTGCCCAGGGCTGAAAATCAGATGGCTGATGCCTTAGCCACGTTGGCTTCGATGTATAAAGTCAATTTTTGGAATGAAGCTCCAAGAATTGTCCTTTCTCGTCTTGATAGACCTGCATTCGTCTTTGCAATCGAGGAAGCCGCCGACGGCAAGCCATGGTTCCATGACATCCAGACCTTCCTTATGACTAAGGAGTATCCTGCGGGAGCGTCAACCCAGGATAAGAAGACTCTGAGGAGGCTGTCTGGAAATTTTTATCTCAATCCTGATGGAGTTTTGTATAAAAGAAACCACGATCTCGTGCTACTCAGATGTGAAGATGAGAAAGAGGCGAGTATGCTCATGGAAGAAGTCCATGAAGGCACATTTGGTACGCACGCTGGCGGGCATGCTATGACAAGAAAGATCCTGAGAGCAGGATACTACTGGCTGACGATGGAATCAGATTGCTTTAAATTTGCGAAGAGGTGTCATAAATGCCAGATTTATGCTGATAAAGTTCATGTGCCGTCGTGCCCGTTAAATGCCATGTCCTCCCCGTAGCCGTTCTCCATGTGGGGCATCGACATGATAGGCAAGATCGAGCCCACTGCGTCTAACGGTCATCGCTTCATTCTAGTAGCTACCGACTACTTCACCAAGTGGGTGGAGGCAGCCTCATATGCTAATGTGACCAAGCAGGTGGTGGCTAAATTTATAAAGAGGGATATCATCTGTCGTTACGGAATTCCCGAGCGGATCATTACTGATAATGGTTCGAATCTGAATAACAAGATGATGAAGGAGCTGTGCCAGAATTTCAAGATTGAACACCACAACTCATCTCCTTACCGGCCGAAGATGAATGGCGCCGTTGAAGCGGCCAATAAGAACATCAAGAAGATTGTTCAGAAGATGGTTGTGACCTACAAAGATTGGCACGAGATGTTGCCATTCGCACTGCACGGTTATCGTACCACGGTACGTACATCAACTGGGGCAACTCCTTTCTCCTTAGTGTACGGTATGGAAGTTGTCCTACCGTTAGAAGTGGAGATTCCTTCTTTACGAGTTTTGGTTGACGCGAAACTCGACGAGGCAGAATGGATTAAGAACCGACTAAAGCAACTCAGCCTGATGGACGAGAAGAGGTTGGCATCGATTGCGCATGGTCGTCTGTACCAAAGCCGAATGAAGAAAGCTTATGATAAGAAGGTGCGTCCTAGAAGCTTTCAGACGGGTGATCTCGTCCTGAAGAAGATTCTTCCTCCCCACTCCGATCACCGGGGCAAGTGGACTCCCAATTACGAAGGTCCGTACGTTGTTAGCAAGGTCTTCTCGGGAGGAGCTTTGTTGTTATCCACGATGGATGGTGAAGATTTTGCATCCCCGGTGAACGCGGACGCAGTTAAAAAATACTTTGCTTAAAAATGACCCGATGGAAAGAAAAAGAATATCCAGGCAAAAATGGGGCATCCTGGCGAACCATAAAAAAGGAAAAGGGTTCGGGAAAAAGTTAGGGATATAAATTGAAATAAATGTACACCAGCAAAGTCGAAAACTCGGAAGGGCGACTTTGGCAAAAAAGGGTATCCCGGTGAATAGAAAACCCGGAAGGGCGATTCAGGAAAAAGTTAGGGATTTGAAAAAGCAAATGACTGCGTTCCGCGTGTGGACTGTATTTGTTTAGTGGTTTGGAAGACCTGAGGGCCGCTTATCTGAATCAAGCTCTTCTGAAGTTGAAGCGTCGGAGAAGTATCGAAGTCGAGTGGGTCCTAGAGGGATCAACTCATGGTGTTCGTCTACGCCTCGTTGCCGACATTTGTATATACTGATGTATATTTATGTTTTGTTTTTGCGCGACTTCCTCATTCCAGGAGCTTGCATCTGTTGTAAAACATTTTTACCCATTCAGGGGTTCGTTATCAACAAAATGTATACTATTCAGCAATTCTGTTTGTCTGTTTAGCATTTATCTGTTTTGTTTGCGAAAAAGAGCGCCGATGTTTTTGACAAAATGCGCATACATAAACTTACTGGCCTAGGCCACTGATTGTTGAAACAATGAATTACTTGAACATTGTCACAAGATGATAACCTTGATAGGTCCCTTTGAGAAGGGCATCTTGTCTGTTTGTTTGTGTTGTTACAGGTGTAGCATATACCAGGCAGTACGCCGTATGAGTCCCCAAGCAGGATGATTACTTCTTCTCCAGCAAAGTTTAGCAGCCTCTCCCCACAGGGTCTGAACATGAGATCGTAAGGCATTGATGTGTCTCCCCAGGCAGAGAAGATTCTCTCCCCAGTCAAATACATCCTGAAGGAATGTTGTCTCCCCAGCTAAGTCATACTGAAGTGTGCAGCAAGTGAAAGTGCAGACTGAAGTCTCTGGTGGAATTGAGATTCCCCGCAGAGTCGTACTCCCCCTAGCAAGCAGGATGATTCCTTCTTCCCCAGCCGAGTTTGCAGAACCCCAAGAGAGCCGAGTCCTTGGAAAACAGTTCGGGCCATGATTGGTTTTCCCCAGTAGAGTGTTGAACAGCTGATGCCGTATTTCCCCACCGGAGTCGTTATCTCCAGGAAGGCTAGCCGTGAAGGCCGTGAAGGCCGTGCAGTTTATTTCTGTGATTGACATCGTTTTCCTCAGCAGGTCCAAGTTCTCGTAGAGCTTTATCCCCCTGCGGCAGTCAACCGAAGTTTGTTTCCCCGGGCAGAGTCCAATTGAGATTGGTGTGGTTCTTTCTCCTCGGCAGGATGATTCCTTCCCTCCACCAGAGTGTTTCTTTCTCCTTGACAGGAGGATTCTCCCTTCGGCATTTATTTTGCTGACGGGATCGCAGCATTTTGCATGATTGCATAGCATTTATCATAAACGCGTAGCATTTCCACCGTGTGGAGCATTGCGGCATATGCATACTAAACATGAGCTAGGTCGTTACCGTTCTTGTTTTGCAGGTGTTCCTTCGCAGAGTCGTTTGCTCAAGATGATTCTTGAATTCCCCAGCAAGGTCATTTGCTTAAGATGATTCTTAAAATCCCTAGTGCAGTCTCCAGAGTTGGTTGCTCAAGTTGACGCTTAGAGTCCCCGGCAGAGTGTTTGCTCAAGATGATTCCGGAAATCTCCAGCATAGTTATTGGTTCAGGATGATTCTCGAAGTCCCCCCGGAGTTATTTGTTCAAGATGATTCTTGCAGTCCTCAGCAGAGTTGACCTACCCGGAATGATTTCCGGATCCCTGAAGCAGAGTTACTTGATAGTTCTCCAGAATCCCCAGCGGAGATGTGTCATCCCCCAGCAGGTTTCTGAACAGCGGAGTCGAGACTTCCCCGAAGACTTGATGATTGAAGTCCAACCGTATTGACGAAGCAGTTCTCTCAGCCGATGCGGAGTGCCTGATGGTGGGAGTTGGATATCCCCAACTGGTTCATGATTGACCGAGAATTCTATTCCCGACTTACTGATGAAGTCCGGCTGATGCCCGAAAATTTCTTTGAATGCCTGATGGCATGATTAATTTGATCGTTGACCTGATGAGTCACGAGGAATCTTGATGCCTGACGGCATGATCGACCATGTATCACCGGTTACCATATGACCAATTCCCCAGCTAGTTGTCGTGCAGCTAGTATTTCAGTTTTCGAAGATTTGTTCCCATCAGAGTACCGTGTACTTGTGCAGTTGGCAAATTTTTGGGTTTGTCGGTATTCAACTGTCTCGCACCTTGATTGGTTGAGAGCCGTTCGCTTCTCACCCAGTCAGGTTCAAGCCGTTTGAATAGGGCAGCTGTTGCACCCCAAAATTTGACCAACATTTCTTTACCTAGCTTGTGTTTCATTTCATTCACATTAGCATTATCATTTGCATTTCATTGACATGTATGCAGGAGATCAAGAGGTATGATTACCAATCAAGGCCTATACCAGACTATGAAGCTATCCAAGAAGGTTATTCAAGTGTTCAAGGGTTGATATCCTTGTCAGAGAAGTCAAAAGATCCTCAGAGAGAGTGGTTGAAGCCAAGTGTGTAGGTCTCCTAACTTGAGAGTTGTGGGAACTCCTCAGATGATTCTGAAGCCAGGAATGTGGACTTGAAGCCTTGAGAGAGCTTATGAGATGTCTTGAAAGCCATCATGAGGCCTAGATAGGTCATTGTGCAAATATTAAGAAGACCTAGCCATGAGTGGTGTAATTAGGGTTTGACTGGGTCAACCCTAGGTCAACTGATGATTTGGACAAGGTTGAGACCTAATCCAAGAGCCATGTGATCATGGATTGATACATTGAGATGTTATAAGGATGATTCCAAGGTTAACTCATCATGATTGAAGAGTTTGAGAAGTTTCAAGCTAGGGTTTCTAAGGCTTGACAGTGTAAAATCCCCTAGTTTGACCCCTATCTTCAAGGAAGTTTAGCTCAAGATGTGATTGTCATCTCATCTTGCCCCCAACATGAATGTTGTAGAGCTTGTTCTTAGCTTTAATTTGAGTACTATAAGTCCTTGATAGGATTTGTAGAGCTCAAGTTATGACTTTGACAAGTTACAGGTCATCTGAGGTATGTGAATCTGGGGGCTTGAAAGTTACGCAAATTGCATCAAACTTTTGCCCAAGAAGGATGATTCCTATGAACTTTTGGTCAACATGAATGTTGTTCCTTATCCTCTTATCTTTCTAGAGAGTACTAGAAGTCCTTGATAGGATTTGTAGAACTCAAGTTATGGCTTTGACAAGTCAAGGGTATTTTGGTCATTTGGAAGTTACAGCTCATTTCAAGCATAAGGCCATAACTCCTATTTCCAAGCTTCAAATGGAAAAATCTTCAACATCAAACTTGTTCAAAATGATTTTTTTAAGGCTAGTAAGGAGGTCATGAGATGATGGAAAGGCTTGTAGCTCAAAGTTTCAAAAATGACCTAAAATAAAGGCATAAGTTAAATGAATCAAAGTTGGAAATTGATATTTTCAACCTACACATCCAAACCATGGCATGTAATATATCATTTTGACTCTAGAAAACATTTTAAGAACATTGGTTTAGCCACATTTTTGAGTTGAGATTCAATTTGTGAACTTGCTTTGGAAAGTACTTACTTGCATATTAAGTAACATGTGCAAAACATAAAATCAAGGCATGAGCAAGGCCCTTGGCAAGCTAAACACTTTCAAAATGTCACTAGGGGAGAAATTGAAAGAGAAAGGGATTGATTCCAAGCTGCAAACAGAGCTATGCATATCATGATACACGGTTGAAAATCTCATGGCATGAGAAGTGGAAATTCTCATTAGAAGGATCTAGAGGGTTCTAGATCACTCATACATCATCTATATATTGAGTAGAGGTGATCCATTGAAGGGGTTGGTGATGATTGAAGGAGAAATCATAGATTGAGATTGAAATTCCATAGCTTGCAGTTGAATTCTGTTTCACCAAATTCTTCATTTTCCATCCATTTTCTTGATTGAAACTTCTTCCATGGATGTCAAGGAGTGATTCCAGATCATAACCAAGAAGGATTCGTGGCTAATTGGTGCTCTTGAAGTCAGAATTTTCCACCTGCAACTCACCATAGGGTTTCAAGTTTCAAGCACTTTCAACCGGTTCGTTTGTATACAGAAGCAAGGAGGGGGTTCATTGATCGTGTCTGCAAGATTGGAGAGCTTGATTTGGAGGTTTAGTGCATCTGTTCATCAAAGATTTTCAGGTTAGTAACTTTCTTCCTCTAGCATGATTTAGGTAGAATTAAAGTGAATTAAGGTGTTAGATTCATTGTAGAATGGTGTAGGATGGATTTCAGATAGTTAATTGGAGAATTAGTGACAAAATAGGTGCATTACCATTTTCGGTTGAGATTTGGATATGATGAATCTTAAGGATTTAGGTTAAATTAAGGGTATGGTTGAATTCGTGGCAAGATTTGGGACAAGATTCATGTTTTGACCATTTGCAATGGAGGCCTGTAGAGAGAACTATGGTTGAGGATGGTGACCGGAGCTGGGCGCGAATTGCAGAAGTTTGAAAGGTAGAAGATGATGTTAGCACCGTTGAATGGGGGTTGGACCTTTGACTGGGAGCATGATCCAATGGCCACGTTTTAATCTCAGCTTGTGAAGGAATTCTGATAACGAACTGCACCGTTTCATTTAATCAGTGGTTTTGGGATTAGTGAAGTCATTGTTATTCACACCCCCTGATGGCCCAACACATGATTTGAACTGTGTTTTGTTGCTATCCACACCGCGCGTGTTATTATTTTAATTGGATTTTCTTTATTTTCTCATTTTATTCATGGTTCTTGAAAATTCATAATAAATTGAAAATTAATCCAATTAATCCCATTCTTTTTGCATTTTACTCATGATTGAGTCTAGTATTTTTTAGGGAAAAAATATTTTCATTTCATGCATTTTCTGATTTAATGGGAATTTTACATTTTAATTGATATTAAAATGGTTATGTTTGATACATATTTTTGTGGAATTTTGTGTGATCATGTGGTGATGATTTTGAGCCTAATTTTTTGTGTGTGATTAGGTTAGACATGTATGCTCCCATAGCATTTTTCTCACATTTTTGTGATGAAAATAGATGTGCTTTCTAGATTTATATTTAGGTGCTTCCTTTTAGGGTTTAGGTTTAGTGCCTTGTAATGTAGGATTTAGTTCTAGGTCTAATTTGATGATTTGATCTCTGGAATTAATGTGGTAGAGTCATGATTGACACAGGTTCCCATAGATATTTTTCTAGGATTTTACAATTGGTTTTAGTATTTTAGTTAGGAGTAACTTTAGTACTAGGTTTTAGGTGATCCTAACTTACTAATTTAACTAGTTTAACTACTTTAGTCCCCTTAGATTAGGGTTTGTGCTTGGTTTGCCTTTGGTTGAGATTGAAGACAAGTTGAAGACAAGGTGAGGATGCTTGAAGTTGCTTGAAGTTGCTTGGAGCTAGGAATTGCTTGTGCCTGAAGGTGTCTGATGAAGGTTTAGGAGATAGGAGACATAGGGAGAGCCTTGTAGTTAGAATGATTTCTTTCACAAATATGGAAAGTATCTTGTGCTTCCATTCCTCCCAATGACTAAAAGTCCTTCTCAGAAGAGCTACAGCTTGGAATTGAGAGGGAGTTGTTGATCTTCCTTCTTGTCTGTTTTCTTTTCTGTGCTGGTGTGCCTTATTTGACTTGCTTGATGCATTAGAATAAGTCCATATCTAGACTGACTGTAAGCTAGGAGCATGATTGCACTAGAGGTTGAGTTGCTCCCTCTTCTTGTATTGTTACTGTATGGCTTTGCTTACGAGTATTCGGTAGAGCCTAGCTCCCTTGCCTATGTGGTTTATTTTGCTTGATAGCATTTTATTTTCTTCTGTATGATTACAGTCTCTTGTATTTTGCTTGATAGCATGTTGTTATTTCTTCTGTATGATTACAGTTATTCATTCTGGCTTGAGGTTGAGATGAGCTTGTGGAGGCTGCTGCCCCACACACATTTCCTCCCTCACTTGCATTGCATGCATTTTACAGTCGTTTACTGTTTACTGTTTAAGCTGATGCTTTATCTGTTTATCATTGACATGATCCCATAGGAGTCTCACTTCCTTTGATAAGGAAGTGATGATAGAACTTTAGGTTGAAACCTATGCATGATAACTTCTAGGAGTGCCTTGTTTCAAGCTTCGACTATAGGATGAATCCTTGGCATGACAACAGTAGGACTTGATAGTCTCCCCATCAGTTGAGCCTTTCTCTCTTCTCATCTTAAACAGCTTAAGATACAGTAATCATGAATGATTTCTTTCGTACGTTACGAGCCTTAAGCTATCTGAGAAAGGATTGTTGGAGAGTTTCTTTCCAACAGTCTGGATGTTTAGTATGGCACCCTTTGGGTGACATGCGACGCATTCACTCTCAGGTCATAGTCTTTAGTACGATTGAAATTGCAAACATCCATAAAAAACACTTCTTCCGTAAAAGACAGAAAACAAACTTCAAACCTTTTTGCCCCGTGGGCCCATAATTCCAAAGGAAGCTTTTCTGAAGAAAAGAGTGTCGTTAAACTTCAGCGCCAACGCAAACAGGCTTTGTCCCTAACTGCTGGAACTGCTGTTTAACCCTACTCGATAAAACAGATGAATCTGAATCCCAATAATCCGTATTATCCCGAACTACGTAAGCTCTGATCTCTCATACCTGTTGAGAGTACGTAGGCACAATACTGACGTATTGGCGAGCCACCTTCCCCGTAACTCGTCGTAGGTCGAACTACGTTGACTCTGATTTCTCATTCTCTGATGAGAATATGTAGGCATAAAGTGCGACGCTTTTCCGAGTCATTCCTTTTCTGTTTAAGCCAGCCTTGATAGGTAGATAGATAAACCAACTCGTCCAATAAACACAACAAGTGTGGATCCCGTCGAGTACGACGGACGTGAGGGGTGCTAATACCTTCCCCTTACGTAACCGACTCCCGAACCCAGACCATGGTTGCGATGACCTTGTCTTAGACCCTTTTCGTCAGGTTTTTCCGATCGTTTCCTTTCCCGTTCTGAGGGATAAATAACGAAAGGTGGCGACTCTTCTGTTTTGCCGGCACCTTATTTTCGCGGAAGCGACAGCTAGCGACTCTGCTGGGGAATTGGATAGTTTCCTGGGATCCATCGTCCCTTATGCGAGTCAGTTTGGGGATCCGACGTCCCCTGCGAGAGTCAATCCTAGCGCTTGTATGATTACTTGTTGGGTTGTGTTTATTTATCACATTTTATTTCCCGCACTTTATTTTCAGTATGATATGATTATCTGTGCTGTTGTGGGAGGGGCATTCTGATGAGTGAGAAGTCAGACCCAGGCTTGAGTGAACATAGCATTAGTTGTGGAAATTAGTGGGCGCGTGCTTGCTTGGCAGGCACTAGTGTCTCATGAAATCCACGCTCAGACGAGGTTCTCCCGGTTGGCTTCTTTTTCAACCCTTTGGGTTAAAGGGGTTGCTGGTTTGGAGGATTGTCGACTCTGGGGACCGATCATTTGGGATTCAGCCGAGTGAGGCCGCTTCATGAGCTGGTGATGCCACACCTTCTGGGTATCGTATCACCCCTCTTGAATGTCTGTGACGCTGATGACCGCATAGGATGCCTGACGCTGATGACCACATAGGATGCCGAACTTGAGTCAGTTTAGGTCCATACCTGTGAGCAGGGTTGGGTTTATTGCAGGAAACCTTAACCTTCAGACTACCTGGTTTTCTTGATAGTGGATCAGTTTTGTTGGGATCTGAGGATCTCATCTGCAGATATATAATTGTTCTTGACAGAGCAGGTTTTTGATTGGGATCAGAGGATCTTATCATCAGATGTGTATGTTGTTCTTGACAGAGCAGGTTTTTGATTGGGATCAGAGGATCTTATCATCAGATGTGTATGTTGTTCTTGACAGAGCAGGTCTGTAATTGGGATCAGAGGATCTTATCATCAGATGTGAATTTGTTCTTGATAGAGCAGGTTCGTGATTGGGATCAGAGGATCCCACCAGCAGATGGATGTTTGTTCTTGACAGAGCAGAGTTTTTGGCCCTGTATCAGAGTTCCTTATTATCAGATGTTTGTTCTTGACAGAGCAGAGTTTTTGGTCCTGTATCAGAGGTCCTTATTATCAGATGGTTGTTCTTGACAGAGCAGAATTTTGGTCCTGTATCAGAGGTCCTTATTATCAGATGGTTGTTCTTGACAGAGCAGAATTTGTGTTCTGTATCAGAGGTCCTTATTATCAGATGTTTGTTCTTGACAGAACAGATTTATGGTCTTATGTGTGTGTTCTTGACAGAGCAGATTTGTGGTCCGATACCAGGGTTGTCTTCTTATCAGAGATAGTGATTGTTCTTGATAGAGCAGGATTATGGTTTTGTTGATACAGAATCCCCACAGCGCAGTTGCCTTGATCTCCTGCTGCATGATTGCATTTTACATTGCTTTGCATACTCATTTGCATTTCATTAACGTGTGTCTGTGTTGCAGGTACCGTTTCCCCTGATTCAGGAATTCTTGCCTCCTACTGTATTGTTATGGGTTCTCTGAGGAAGACCGTGGCTTACAAGCTCCCTGCCCCTGATGTGGTTCAGCTGACTGGTTTGATTGCTTTAGCAGATGATTCTATGAGAGATGAGTTCAGAAAGTTGTACGGCAAATTGCTCAGTTTGGTTCGTAAACCTTCCGCGTTCGAGTTGAATGGGTTGCATGCTCTGCTGCAGTTCTACGATCCTCCGTTGAGATGCTTCACTTTCCAGGATTTTGTCCTCGCACCCACGTTGGAGGAATATGCTGATTTGTTAGGTGTGCCTATCAAGAGGCAGATGCCCTTTGTTCATATGGATGCTGGGAAAGAAAGAGAAGCTAATGTTGTATATGCTCCGACTGCTGCTCGACAGCCAGCCCGTCGCCAACAACCTCGTGCTCCTCGGCAGCAAAATAACCGTCAGCACCAAAATCAGAATAGGCCTCGCAACAACAATCTGGAAAAAAGGAATGCTCCTCTGCATCCAGTGCCTATGCTACACTTCCACAGTTGATTCAGAACTCTTTGGTGGAGCCTAAGGCTCTCAAACCATTTCCAGAGCCATACCCTCCTGGGTATGATCCCAACGCTCGATGTGAATATCACGCAGGATCCATGGGGCACGCAACTGACGACTGCAAAGCCTTTCAAGCCAAAGTGCAGCAGTTGATTGACAACGAGTACATTTCCTTTCCCGAAGGAGATTTGGTTGTGCATGTCAACCTCTCATCTGATTGAATTTGAAGACTGCAAAGGTCACGTCCTCCAGCAGCCAGCAAGATCTGAAAGCCCAGTTCCTCGAAGTTGGCAATCTTTGTTTTATCCTGTTATTTCTTTATGTTTTTTTCTTTCCTGTTTAAAGTGCAATCTCATTTGTAAAACTTGTCCGTTTTCGATTGATATTAATGAAATGAATATGCATGTTTTGATTAAATCCATTTGTGTTCACTTATGTTTTTAATTGATGTCTAACGATTGTTTAAGCAGGAATCCGGGGAGGATGACGAAGTTTAAAGATGCACAAGCTTCTGATTGTATGCTTTTGAAATAAAACCTGCTGATGATATACAGGCATTGTATCAAATTCCCAAACACCAGAGATATAAGGATGATAATACCTTGTCAACCCCTTTGAGCCTAGTAGTAGGAGTTTCTTTCTGAAAACGAAAAAACCCTAAATCTTAACCTGGGGCAGGGTAGATGTCATCTAATTTGACTGAATATCCAAATTGCAGAGGGATTGTTCCCGTTCAAGGATAAATCACACCTGTATAGGTCGTGCCTAAAAACCACAACGGTTAAACCCTGCCGATCAAGGAGTGAAACAGTCACGTTATTCCCCAAAGAGTCAGACAAACTGGTGTCACACGATTTGTTCCAGAGAGAAAAGAAAAGAATAAAAAAAAGCCCGCTAAGTCGAATCTTGAAAATAAACTACTTAGGCAAAAATTAGGGCATCCTGCTGGACTTTGAAGCCAAAAGACGCTCAAAAAGAGCCTGTCCAGGCAAAAGTTAGGGAAATAAAAAATGATGATGAGAAACAAGTCGTGTGATTCAGGAACCAAAAGACGAAAAGTGAGTGTGACTGTCACTCCAAAAACTTGTGATTGCCCGAACCATCACTCCTATCCTTAACCTTTGACAGGTGAGTGCTAGCGTCAAATTAGCTGAATATAGGATTGGAGAACATCATGGAGAATGGGTGGGTTAAATTAAACTTTGAGCCTTTATCCTTTCCTTGAAAACCGTGAACCTGACCAAGTTACAACCTGAAAAAGTCCTAATTGAAGCAGGTTTGTTTCGAAAGCATACTTCGGTAAACATCACATTGAAACTGACTCCTAAAAGGATTCCTCTTACACCGTTGTATTAATGTTGACATGTTGATGAGTTATTCATACACTTTATGTCACAAATGTTTTTCCAGTGAACAGACTTGGGCTTCAAAATTGTCATATGCATTGCATTTAATATATCTTTTATGCAGAGCAATTTGTTTTACTTGCGAGTAAGCGCTTGACAGCAGGAAAGTATCCACAGTGAGAAGAGTGATCAGGATAGAATACATAATGCTTGGTACATCGTGGAGTCGGGGCAAGTTGTATCAAATGATCACAGCATGGGAGTCAGCAACCCAGAAGTCAGTTGATATGAGGCAGTCAAGTCAAGATTCAGTAAATCTCTCGCAGCCAAGAAACACTCTCCTCACAGATTAGCCAATCAGGGGCAATCAAGTCATTGTAAAACTGGGGCCGGTCATCTTAAGCGAAAAGGAAATGTTCCTTTCCATATTTTCAGAGCTTATCAGAATTATTCAACCAAGGACGAATCTTTTCTCGGTACAGATTCGGGGCAAGCCATCTCGAGATTGTTTCATGGCAAACTACTGTTTTCTCAAAGTGAACTATTTCCCAAAGATCAAACTGGGGCAGTTTGTTCAAAGCAAGTTTTTTCTCGTCAGCAAGAGTTGAGTGTTGTGGAATCATGTCATTACCTCATCACATAACCTGAAACCTATTACATGTCAACCTTTTGTAACCGAAGTCATTTCCGAAGCCTAGTTCTCGCCTGGAGAACCAGTTCTTGTCTGGTCAACCTTCAGTAAACACCAGTTCCTGTCTGGTATATGTCAAATTTTCGACTAGTTCCCGCTCGGTCACCCCTTTTTGTAGCTCGCTGTTTAATCAGTTCCTGATTGGAAAACACAGTTTCAAAGTCCAGTTCATGTCTGGCCAACCAAAAAACAACTCTCGTCTGATATCCAAAACCACAAATCAGTTCCCGTTTGATACCTAAAGTTAGAATCTCAGTTCTTGCTTGACAACCTAACCTCTTGATTCCAGTTCTTGCCTGGTAATCAGTTCTCGTCCAACTTTTGGTAGAACCCAGTACCCGCCTGGTAGACAGTCCCCGCCTGACCTTGATCGTTGAACCCATTACCCGCCTGGTAGTCAGTCCCCGCCTGACCTTATTCGTTGAACCCAGTACCCGTCTGGTAGTCAGTCCCCGCCTGACCTTGTTCGTTGAATCCAGTACTCACCTGGTAGTCAGTCCCCGCATGACCTTGTTCGTTGAACCCAGTCCCCGCCTGGTCGTCAGTCCCTGCCTGACCTTGTTCGTTGATTCCAGTACCCACCTGGTAGTCAGTCCCCGCCTGACCTTGTTCGTTGAACCTAGTTCCCGCTTGGTAGTTAGTTCTTGTCTGATAGCCTAACTTTGTTGACACCAGCTCTCGTCTGGTGGTCTATCCTTGGATACTAGTTCTTGTCTAGTACTTCCTTTTAAATCCATTCTTGTTGGTAACCAGAGATAAATCCAGTAATAATAAACCTGGTCATATCCTGAAATTAAAAGCCCCAACCGTGCTTGGCACATTCCAATCCTCATCCAGGTAACAGTTTCAGAGTCCAGTTCTTGCCTGGCCTGCCGTTCATTTTGAATCTCGATTCCCATATGATAAGACATCATGGAATACCAGTTCTTGTCTAGTAAGACACATCAGAGTCCAGTCCTTGCATGGCCTGTCTTCCTTTTAAAATCAGTTCCTGTCTGATAAGCCTTCATGGAATACTAGTTCTTATCTGGTAAATGACATTTGAGTCTAGTATACGCCTGGTAAGCGCCAGTTGTTTAAAGCCAGTGCCCGCCTGGTCGCTTTCTCTTTAGCCCTACAGTTGAAACCCTAGTCCTTGTCTGGTGGTCAGTTGTCTTTTTTACCAGTTCCTGCCTGGTAAAGAGCGTTTCGAAGTCCAGTTATCGTCTGGAAAACCATAAAAGTAGTTCATATTCAGCATAAAATAGGAAACCAGTTCTCGCCTGATTTGTTTTGAGACATAATTCTTGCCCGGTTGTCAGCCCTCGCCTGACCTATCTAATGCAGATCCAGGAAGTTTTCCCCAGCAAAAATCCAATTGTACTTGGTATACTTAGTCCACCCAGCGGAGTTGGCTTTTGTTCCTCCAGCATTTATTTTGCTTAAGCGGTTCCTTTGCATTTGCATTTTTTTTTCATAGCATCTACCCAAACGCGTAGCATTTCCATTCCGTATGGAGCATTACGCCATATTCAAACATGTGCATTTGAAACATAGACCAGGTTGTTACCTTTTGTTTCTGTCCCTCCATCATGGTGTTGCAGTTTATTTCTGCGGTTGGCAAATTTTCGGGTTCTTTGGTATTCAACCGTCTTCTACCTTGATTGCATGAAAGCCATTCGCTTTTCACTCCTTTAGGTCCAATTCTTTTGAATAGGGGCAGCTGTTGCACCCCAAAATTTTCCCAACCTTTTCTTAACTTGGTTTATGTCTCATTTCATTTCTTTCTAAGCATTTGCATAGCATAGCATGTGCATTGAACAGGGGATCAAGAGCTTGTGTATAGCAAGAAGAGTCTACTTAGAGGGTTGAGCCTAAGCAAGGGGTTCTACTCAAGTTGGGATGGTAATCAAGTCATCAGGAATGGACAATAGTCTTGTGAAAGAAAGGATGGATGTATGTGGATCAACTCCTAACTTGGAGGCCAACTGAAGATCTTCAGGGGTTTGTGAATTCATGGTTATGGATATAAGTGTTGAGAGAGATCATTGGGTGCCTTGAGGGTCATTGTGGAGCTCATCAAAGTGTTTGTGCCAAGTGTGAAGAGTTACAATTAAAGGTGTTGCAACTAGGGTTTCATCTGGTAAATCCTCAGTCAACTGTGCAATTGAAGGAGATTCAAACTCAATTCAAAGTCTCTATGGTCATGGAATGTTGTGTTTGGATATATGAGATATCATTTCAAGTTCAATTCATCAAAGATCAAGTGTGTGAGAAGTTACTAAATTAGGGTTCTCAGGGTAAAATCCCCTATTTAGTGCCAGACTCCAAGACCACCTATCTCAAGATACAAGTTTCATCTCAATTTTTGATCAACATGGAACTTGTAGATCATGTTCTTAGCTTTAATTTAAGTACTAGAAGTCCTTGATTTGATTTATAGAACTCAAGTTATGATCTAGACAAGTTACAGGTCATCAGAGGGATGTGATTTTGGTCAACAAAAGTCAACCAACTTCCAAGCCATTTTTGACCTAGAAGGATGTTTCTCTTTAACTATTAGCCAACATGAAAGTTGTAGGTCTTGATCTTAGCTTTCCAAATTGTATTAGAAGTCTTTCATCTGATTTGTAGAACTCAAGTTATGAGGTTTACACGTTAGGGGTATTTTGGGAAAGTAAGATTACATGTCATAAAATTATAGGTCCATTTCACCAACTTGGACACTTCAAATGAAGATTTTTCCAACATCAAACTTGCTCCAAATGGTGTTATTTGCTTAGTCAAGCATTGAGAAGTTAAAGAATCGGCTTGGTTTGAGGTTTTGATATTTGATTTTTCATGGAAAAGGGTTAAAAAGGTGAAAATGTGAATTAATTCATTTTTGAACATTTTGGGGCAAATGAGTGCATTTTCTGATTGCAAACATCATTTTAAACACTTTGGCAATATTACATTTTTGAATTGAGGTGTTTAAACAAGCCATTTTCAAGGTTTCTTCATTGTGAAGTTACATAACAAATCTCAACCATGGAGATCAAACAAGGTTCCAATCTTGACCATTCACACTCCAAATGATCCCAGCAAGTGATTCAAGACATTTTGGAGCCAAAAAAGAGGGAAATTCGTGTACATGAAAACTTGAAAAAACCAATTCCTGTGGATTTTTAATTGGGCTTTAGAGGCTGAGTTTGGGCTTAATCTTGATTGAGATCCATTGTATATAACATTTTTGGCATGAACAAACCTTCGGAATTCGAAATTGGAGCCAAATTGATCAAGAATAACTTTGAAAAAATGGTGAAAACTTGAATTTCGAATTTGGATAATTAGCACGAATCAAGACAAATTAAGCTTGCAAACATCTCTAGGAAGGTTCATGGAATGATTCTGGATCAAATTCACTAAGCTTCATCAAGAATTGAAGGCTCAGTGGAGGTTCTCCACTAGGTAACTTGAATTCAACCTTACACTCTCAATATGCCATGATTCTCTTCCATTTTTGTTGCATTGTGATCCTTGAGTGATGTAGATCGTTTCTGGATAATAATTGTTCGTGTTTGTGATGTTTGATGAGTGGAGCTCCAAACTTGTTTGATTCGGTTTGATCAATTCTTAAGGTGTTTTGCTTAGATTTTTGTGGATCTATGATCTACATAACATGTAGATGATGTTTGGATTAATTTGGTTGAGTTTTAAGAACTTCGAAATTTTTATGCACCAAGCTTGTTGTTCACTTTCTGAATTTGTTATGAGGAATTAATGGAAACTAATAGTGGATTTGAGATCCTTGCGAAGAGTAGATGAATTTTCATATAAGATTTGTCAAAAAAGGTGAAGAGATGACGAAACTGTGTTTTTGTTGTGATACCCGCGGCGGCCAGAGCACCTGGTAGGGGCGACCGGAAATCCAGTCCGGCCGGTCCGCTTCCCCCTTGTGCGTTTGGAGAAGACGCTCGCGTGGCATCTTGCTACGCGTCCGATCGTGTGACTTTGTGCGTGAATGTCCATGATTAGATCCCATCGTGTTCTACCATTGACCATATGCATTGGATTACTCTTGCATTTCATTAATGTGTTGTCATTACATAAACCACATGATGCGATTACTCCCAGATCCAACGTTCATGGTTGCTTGGCCACTGTGTTCCCTGTTTGACTTGCTCTATTGAATTTCCAGAATTTTATTTCATTTTGTATTTTTTCTGCTGGGCTTAATAACTGCACGCTATCCACACCCCCGGGGAGGCCCAGTCCACGTCTTTGCACTTCAACTTGTTGTTTGCACCACATACTTATCATTTACTTATTTTTTTTCTTTTTGATTTCTGTTTTAATGTTGTTTCCAATTTAATCCATTAAAAATAGCTCCAATGTTATAAAAATTCAACAAAAATAATTTTCACAAACCTTGAGATGTCTACTTTTTTTTAGAAATTTTATTTTAATTTTTTCACTTTATTTTCAATTAAAAAATGAATTAAATATTGGAGTTGTTCTTAATTGAATTAAATTGTGACGTTGTTTGCTTTTTATTTTGTATCTCCCATTCCTTATTGGTCCAATGATTGAAAATTGATCCTCATCTCAATGATGAGTTGATCAATTTTAGAGGACCATTTTGCCCCTGGTTGTTGACTTTTGGGTTGACTTTTTGGGCCTTTCTTGTTGCACTTGTTTCTTCCATTTCAAAGTGGTACATCCAAATGATTTAATTCTTTTGATGGTGCTTTGAAATAACATTTCTCTTGGTTTCTTGGCCTCTGGTTGTCAACTTAGGTAGCTTTCTTTGTGCATTTTATTTGATATTTTTTTGAGCCCTTTTCCTATTTTTGAAGTGACTTACAGGTTAAGTCATTCCATAGGACAGCTCACACAAGTGTTTAACCTAGTTTGGATTGCAAATGACCTTTGTGGATCCAATAAGCTCTCAACTCTTCTTGTTTCACATTCTAGACATGTTGAGCTTGCTGTATGTTAATTTTTAGGTCAAAATTATGTTCATAGCTTGTTGTTTGATGCTTTTCTTTTTGTGTTTCCAACTTGAGCTAATATGTGATACATGCTTGCTTCCTTCATGATTTTGCTTGCATTTCTTTTTATCTTGTTTTGATATTGATTGTGGGATCTCTCCTCTTCATCTCCCTTCTGTCCAATGACCTTGGAGTGTCATTTAAGGTGGCTTGGTCCCTCCTTTGGAGGTATTTGAAGCATACCTAAAATGATGAATCCTTGAGGACACTTTTGGTGTGTCTTCTTGTTTGATAAGTGATGCTTATGGTTGAGTACCTATTATGGGGTCCTTGCTGCCCTCATTTGGTCTCCCATCCTCACTTGGCTTTTGTGTTTGATTTCCCTTTCATTTGGTTTGATTTTATTGATGTGGTTGATGTTGCTTGACTTATGTCATTTCATCCCACTTTTTGGTGCATCTTTATGAAGTTTACTTGTGTTTGTCTAATGTTCTTCTTGTGCACTTCTTCTTCTTCTCTTTTCTTGCATTTCCATATGCATGCTTGGTTGAGATGAGATTGTGGTGGTTACTGCCCCACACTATTTTCCTCCCACTATGATTCTGTGTGTTGCATTTTGTTTGCATTCTCATTTGCATATGCATTTCTTATTCTTCTTCTTCTTCTTCTTTTGCTTTTCTTTACCATGTTCCCCATAAGTTCTCTAACCTCTTGAGGTTATGATAGACATTAGGTGCCTAACTATGCATGATAACATTAGGTAGTTCCCTTTTCGAGCTCAACTTTAAGTCCACTTTGCATGATAACTTTTAGGATTGACTAGTTTCCCATTAGTGTTCCTTCTTCTCTTCTCATCTTCAAACAAGTTTAACATACTTAATAAGGATAATGAATGTTGTGCCACGAGCCTTATACTTGGGAAATGGTAGTTAAGGGGCCACCTCTCAATTGCCTAGAGTGTTTAGTATACGTCCTTAGGACGATATGCGACGCATTCGATCCTAGGTTCTAGACTTTGTTACAACATACATTATAAACTTTCTAATTCAAAACACTTCTTCTCTTAAAAAACACAAAAACAATTAAAACTCTTTTTCACCCTTTGGGGTTATTAATCAAGGAAAATCTTTTCACAAAAAGAGTGTCGTTAACTCTTAGTTCTACCGCAAACAGTAACGCCTAAGTCTCCAATGGTCGAGCTGCATACACCAACTGCTAGAACTATTTGTTAACCCTACTCGGGCCTAAAAACTGTTGAACCAACATGTGGTCCTTTTAGCCCGAACTACGTTTGCTCTAATCTTTCGTACCACACGAAAGTACGTAGGCACGAGACGCGATGTCTCGGCAAGCAACTTTCCCCCTTCCTTAGCCGTAGTTAGTCGAACTACGTTGACTCTGACTTTCCCATTGCACGAGGGAGTACGTAGGCACAGAGCGGCGATGCTCTGCCGAGTCAGTTTCTCTTTTCTTTTTCTTTTGTTCCTAAGCCTTTAGCTAGATAGTATCAACACACCCTTTTAGATAGACAACAATGCGTGGATCCCGTCGAGTACGACGGACGTGAGGGGTGCTAATACCTTCCCCTTGCGTAATCGACTCCTGAATTCAGACATGGTTGCGATGACCTTGTCTTTCCCTTTTTCTTTAGGTTTTTGTGATCGTTTCATTTCCCTCTCTTTGGGATAAATAACGAAAGTGGCGACTCTTCTATTTTTCCGCCAGTTGTTTTTCGCAGTTGCGACAATTGAATTCTTGCATTATGATATGTTGGGTTGATGATTGGACAGTAGATCATGTTTGATATTGGTGGGGTGATGATTTGTTTATTTACTGCCTTTTTATTCATGTATTTTATTACCTATAATTTTGATCATGTTTTCTCACCCCTCTGTTGTTGTTGTGGTCTGTACTTCTTCGGAAGTACATATAATCCAGATGCATAGCTATCTTGAACAAAGAATGAGTTCTTGAAGACATGAAGATGTGTCTTATGTTTTCCATTCATGTGCACTAGTTACCATTGATATGGGAGAGTTATACTTCTAACCAGGATCTGTTGCTGCAAGAATGCAGCTATGTATCAAGATTGTTTGTGGGTTCAAACAATTTGAGTTTTTATGAAGATAGAATGTCAGACAAGATGTTGTGACATTGGGTGACTGCTTCAAGCTCATGGTGAACTTGACAAGTGCCTTCCTTTTGGTTCTGTCCTTAGGATGTTCATGGATCCAGTCAAGTTTATAAGCCTTTATCCTAGTATGTATGGTGAAGAGAAAGATCAAGACATCATCAGCTCTGATCCTGTGCAGAAGGAAGGAATTTCACTCTGAGATTGTGTTGTCAAAGCTGAAATCTGAGAAATCTTATAGATAGTAATCCTACAACTGCTTCTGATATTGGTTCCAGTATGGGTTGTGACTCAAGGGGTGCAGAGATGCATGTGCTTCCAATGTTTGAATATGAAGATGTTGAAGTAAGTCTTCATGTGTTTGGGCTCTCTCCTTCAGGGGGAGTACTGAGTATGCATGACAGGGGAAGATGTGTACCTGTCTGATGTGGAGCCCTGTGCATAGTTTGTTGATTCTCAAGCAAGCGTGTGGTCTAGGACCACTGATGTTGGTTTGAACTAGGACTGTGATGACTGGCCTAGGAAACATCATTGGGTTCTGGGAGAATTTAATTTTCTCTACAGAAGGTTTGTGGGTCTCAAATTAGGGATTTAAGATCAATTGTTACTTGTGGCAAGTAGTTAATTGATTATCCTTTAATTGGTGAGGTCAAAAGTGTCATTCCTAAAGGTGCAGCTTCAGACAAGACAAGAACCCAAGATTCAAGCCTGATTCAAGAGATCAAGAAATGGCAGAGTTGGACACCATGTGCAGTTCGTACACTTACTCCAATTTTTGTCAATTTTTGACTAAACCAAGGGGGAGGTAAGTGTTGTTAAGGGCTATTATCTGTTGAAACTATTAAGGGGGAGCATGATAGTGAGGCTGGGAAAAACTACTGCTGATGATGAGGAAAAGCATTATTGCTGCTATGCTGGATGAAACTATCAAGAGGGAGCATGATAGTTTGTGTAAACTGCTGCTGAATGCCCTGATAAGTTGTTTTAGCCAAAATTTGCCAAAGGGGGAGATTGATAGTTCCATGGTTCTATGATATAGAATTGTCCATGGTTCTATGATTGGCTAAATTATGGTAAAATATGACTCTGCACTAATGTTAAGCAGGATGTCATTACCATAGTTATGACATCGCTAAAGAAGCAAGCAGGAGTTGGTAAAAGAACTGATGTGGAGTGGTTTAATGTGTATGTCATGCTGAATGTGTGAGAAACAGCAGGAGTAGTGGTGCAGCAGGAGCTAGCAGGAATTGATAACAGAACTGACTAGTGGTGCAGCAGGAGCTAGCAGGAACTAATAACAGAACTGACTTCTGGTGCAGCAGGAGTTATGTGCAACAACAGCTAACAAGAACAGATGACAGAACTGCTGTCATGGATGAACTGGATCTCATGAATGCAGAAGGAGCTAGCAGGAGCTGATGAAATAACTGAGGTCATGGATGCAGAAGAAGCTAGCAGGAGTTGAGTGTCATGCATCAATGTCTAGTACAGCAGTAGCTGCTAGGTGTTAGCAGTGGCCATAACAGGTTAAGTTGTGATGAAGTTCCTCACAGGTGGTGAGTGAGGTGTGCAGCCACAACAGGTTGAGTTGTGATGAAGTTCCTCACAGGTAGTGAGTGAGGTGTGCTGTCATGTGTCTTAAGCAGGTCATCGCTACATGACAACAGAAGGAGCTGCTAGTGTATATCTCTTGACATAATTGGTTTGGATTGATGAGACCGTGTTGAAAATACCTCATCAGTAAATATGTCAAGAAGATTTATTAGGAACAAGAACAGATTGTATTGGTATTCATAAAAGGATCTTGGAGACCTTTTAGGAAACTTTAATATACTAGTTTCTAATGTTATTCTGCAGAAGATTGGGTGAAGCGAGGTCTGGTGTAAAGAAAAATCTGCAGAAGAGTGGATGTCATACTGAATGTCATGACATTGATCGTATGACATCAGTCGTGCAGGCATGTTAGTTTTCTATTATCTCAGGCTAGAATTCAGGAAGACTTGTTATGACCCCTGAGTTATATCAGGAGAGATTCAAGGCAATGCTGACCATGCCATGACCTAATTGGACAACACCTTGAATTGTGGAAATTAGTTTTATTTTGTTAAAACTAATATTTGTTACTTCTGCATAGTCCAAGCCCAGTCTGCACGACTATAAAAGGAGGAGCAGAAGCAGAAGAAAAGCAAGCACTCACATCAAGAAAAACCAGAATGTAAAACAGAGGTCTAGGGTTTGAGAGTCCCTTATGTGTAAGTCACCCTTTGCATTGTTTGATGCATTATGGTAGACATAATTGTAAGTGAAGAAGGCTAGTCTTCACGTGTAAAGTCTGTTTAGGAATACTTGTAATCCAAGCAATTGTCTGGTTGATGATTGCATTGGTTAGGTAGATTCTAGGCTGTGTCTCACTCAAAGCTGTGAAGCAAGAGTGTGTGAGTTCCTTGATCAAAGCTGTGAAGCAAGATCAAGGTGTGTATGAAGTGTCTCTTCATGTTAAATTATGTAATTGTTTGAAATCGATGTTGTGTGATTGAGGGGGAGTGAGCGGGTATACTCAGGTACTAGAGTGTCTCTAGGATGAAGTGTCATTGGGTAGAGATTAAGTGAGAAGTGCAAATTGGAGGTTTGACTTTGAATTGATTCTACTAATAGTGAATTTCCTCCCTAGCTTGGTAGCCCCCAGATGTAGGTGTTCTTGATACCGAACTGGGTGAACAATTACTGTGCTATTTATCTTTCTGCATTTACAGTTTTGTACTTTAAATGGTTAGATAAATAGTATGACAGACTGCAGATGTCACAACAGAGGTCGTGACATTGGTCTTGCCATTGGGACAATTTAAAGAAATTTAAATTGGCCATGGTCTATCCTCATCCTTGTTGAGCAGAGATCAATGTTCTTGGAACACAAGTGATCTGCATACCAGAATTTCAATAATAATTTGATAATTAATAGTAATATAATAATAATAATTATTATTATTATTATTATTATTATTATGGGAATTATTATTGGAATTAAAAGAAATGAGGAGTAAGTGTCTTAAGGGGTATTTTGTGAGTTTAGAAAGAAGGACACGATCAAGTGGGAGAGAAGAGTAAGGAGAGAAGAACAAGAGGAAGAAGAAGAAGGCCAAGGTTGTCGGATTCTTGAGATTTTTCATCGATCGAAGCAACTAGTCGAGGTAAGGGGGGAGAAACGGGTTAAAATTGGTAATTGCATGAATGGGGTAGTGGGGGATTCCTTAACCCCAATAGGGATTTGATGATTATGATTAAGATGTTTTTGTGTTCTGATTGTTGTTTCCATGGATGAATTGTGTTTATGTTGTTAGGAATTGGTGAAATTCTGTTATTCCAGCCTTGCATGTGACTAGGTAGGGATTCTTGGGTGAATTGGTGTAGTTTACCGTCTAGGTCGAAAATGATTTAATCGGTAGAGTTGGTGTTTTATCAGGTAAAGTCTGGAATAAATAGTGTGGTTTAGTCTTAGAATGCTAGGCTAAGACTTCTGAGACTGGTATGGTGAGAATCGGATGGGTTTTGAGCTTCTGATGAATTTCTGAACATTGAGGGTTTTGTGAAATTGCAGACGTTCGCCAGCACCTTCGCTGAGCGAGCTAGTAGCGAGCATTCGCTAGGAATTCGCTAGGCGAGTTGGGTAGCGAACACTTCTAGTAGCCACTGTCTGCATTCGCTAGCAGGTTTGCTAGGCGAGTGTGGAAGCGAGCGTTCGCTGAGGCCTCGCTAGGCGAGTGAGGCAGCGAGCGTGACATAATGTGATTTTTGTGCTATTTTGCCTTGTGATTCGTTTTGTAGGATTCCTTGGGTTGTGATGGGTCGAGAGATGTTGTTTAGGGGTAAAGAGAGTATACTTGATGTGGAAAGGTGCATTATTGGAATATTGAATTTAATTGACATGATTAATTGGTCGGTAAGATATATATGTAATATGTATATGATGCATAGTGAGGTGATCGAGAGGGTCGTGTGTACTCGGTGTTCGAATGTGATTTCCCTATTGTTTAACTTGATTGATATACTTGATTGGTGTATATATATACATATGTATAATATAGGGTGATATGATCAGTAGGATCGTGTGCACTTAGTATGCTTGATGTTTGTGTGTTGTGCATTTGGTGTTGTGTATAGCATGGTGTCTTGGTATGGTCGAATCATGTCTCAGGAGGAGCGTAAGTGATTCAACCATACTCTCTTATGACGTTGATGAGGTGCTCCATTGTGGAGGGTTGATGGCCCAGTGTCCATCAGTTATTGCGGAGTTGAATCATGTCTCAGGAGGAGCGTAAGTGATCTATCATGTTTATGAGGTGCTCCGTTGTGAAGGACTGATGGCCCGGTGCCCATCAGTGATGATGAGTCGGTACCGCATGCATGTGTTGGGTTACATTCTTGGATTATGATATGTTGTGTTGATGATTGGACAGTAGGTCCTGTTTGATGTTGGTGGGGTGATGATTTGTTTATTTACTGCCTTTTTATTCATGTATTTTCTTACCGATAATTTTGATCATGTGTTCTCACCCCTCTGTTGTTGTTGTGGTCTGTGCTTCTTCGGAAGTACATATAATCCAGGTGCATAGCTAGCTTGGATAGTGGTGTGCGAGTCGAGTCCTAGGATGCTCTGATACGTAACACGGGACTTGGGAGTTTATTTGTTTTATGATAAATTTGTTGTATTCTTGTGACGTATCGTATTTTAGTGAACCTTAATGATGAATGATTTTTTTTTGTGTATTTTGGCGGATGGCCGTGAATGATATGTTAATGATAATTTTCCGCTGCTTTATTTTGAAAATCATACAATGAAATGTTTTGTAGAATTTTGTTGAATGTGATATCCCACTGTTAGAATGGAGACTCTGATAATAATTTGACTTAATCGCATTTTTTTTACTTGGAGAAGTGGGGTGTTACAAGTTGGTATCATAGCAGGTCGGTCCGTCCGGCAAGTGTAGTAGTTGAGTCTGTCTTTAAGATAGAGCTGGTGTGCCTTTTTAACCTAGTGTTGTTATGGTTGAGCAGTATGGCAGGGAGGAATGATGCTGCTTTGGCTGCAGCTATGCAAGCGATGGCGCAGGTGGTTGCTAATCAGAACCAAGTTGCAGGTGCGCAATTCAGAGATTTGGCACAGTTCCAGAGTAACAAGCCATCGACATTTGAAGGGTGAATTTTGGATCCTGAAGCTGCACAGAAATGGCTGAAGGAAATTGAAAAGTTTTTCAGGACGATGGGTTGTAATGATGAGAAAAAGGTGAGGTTCGGTACTCACATGCTAGAAGGTGAAGCTGAGGCTTGGTGGGACAACAGTTGCCAGAGATTGGAGGCTGCAGGAACTGCTATTACTTGGGATGTGGTTCGAACTGGGTTTCTGGAAAAGTATTTTCCGAAAGATATAAGAAGTGCTAAGGAGATAGAGTTTCTGGAGCTGAAGCAGGGTAATCTGACTGTAGCAGAGTATGCTGCTAAATTTGAAGGGTTAGTACAGTATTATCCTCATTACAATACTGAAGAGGCAATGACTTCCAAGTGTTTGAAGTTTGAAAATGGGTTGCGTCCGGAGATTAAGATGGGGATCGCTTGTCAGAAGATCAGGAATTATCCTGAGCTGGTAAGCAGAAGCAGAATTTATGAAAATGACAACCAGGCCAGGATTGCACACTATAAGTCTGTGAATGATCGGAAGGGTAAGCAGAGATTTGGTGGTACTCCTTACAGTGTTCCTGCTGATAAGGGAAAACATAAGGCTGCTGCTGATAAGAAGCCCAGAGAAGGGAGAGCGTCTGCTGGTGTAAAGTGTTTCCGATGTGGTGGTGCGGGGCAACGTGCCAATGATTGTCCTGATGAGGTGAAGAAGTGTTTCAAGTGTGGTAAGCTAGGCCATGTGATTGCGGATTGCAGGACTGTTATGCCTACCTATTATAACTGTGGTGAGAAAGGTCATATCAGTACACACTACGAGAAGCCGAAGAAGTCTCAGGCGCCTCAGGCCAGTGGTAAAGTATTTGCGGTGGTAGGAACTCAAGCTGCCGGCGAGGAGCGTTCCATCAAAGGTACTTGTTTTATCAATAATGTTCCCTTGACTGTTATGATTGATACGGATGCAACCCACTTGTTCATTTTTGTTGATTGTATGAAGAGATTACGATTGGTGCCGTCTACTCTTGAGCAACGGTTTACTATTGAAACTCCCTCTATTGGTTCAGTGACTACTTCTTTGGTGTGTTTGAAGTGTCCACTGACTATTTTCGATAGGAACTTTGGAGTAGATCTGATTTGTCTGCCGCTTGGTAAGCTGGTATTAGTATTGCCAAATCCGAGTGAACCTTTTGTAGTGTATTGTGATGCGTCTAAGATGGGATTAGGCGGGGTTCTTATGCAGAACGGTAAGGTGGTGGGGTATGCTTCGCGGAAACTGAGGATGCATGAAAGGAATTACCCTACCCATGACCTTGAATTGGCTGTGGTAGTTTTCGTGTTAAAGATCTGGAGGCACTATTTGTATGGTTCGAGATTTGAGGTGTTCAGTGACCATAAGTGTCTGAAATATCTGTTTGATCAGAAGGAGCTAAATATGAGACAGAGAAGATGGTTGGAATTCTTGAAGGATTACGATTTTAGTTTTAGTTATCATCCAGGAAAGGCGAATTTGGTAGCAGATGCTTTTAGCAGGAAAAAAATTCATATGTTGGCCTTAATGGTAAAAGAAATGGAGCTAATTGAGCAGTTCAGAGATTTGAGCATGGTTTGTAAGTTTACGGCAGGTGGTGTGATGTTGGGCAAGTTGCAAGTGAACAATGATTTCTTGGATATGATTAGAGAGAACCAAAATCTAGATATGAAGTTAGTGGATTTGATGTCGGGAGTAGGAAGTGACGCCGATGGTGATTTTAAGTTGGATAGCACAGGTGTGTTGAGATTCAGAGGCAGGATTTGTGTGCCGGATAATGATGAGCTGAACAAGTCAATTCTGAATGAGGTACATCGTAGTGGTTTGAGTATCCATCCGGGAGCTACGAAGATGTACCACGATTTAAGGAAGATATTTTGGTGGTCTGGTATGAAAAGAGATATAGCTCGATTTGTTTACGCCTGTTTGGTATGTCAGAAGTCGAAAGTGGAACATCAGAGACCCTCTAGAATGATGCAATCGTTGGAAGTTCCGGTTTGTAAATGGGATTATGTAACCATGGATTTTGTGACAGGTTTGCCGAATACAGCGAGAGGATTTGATGCTATTTGGGTGATTGTGGATTGACTTATGAAGTATGCACATTTTGTGCCGATCAATATAAGTTTTCTGTTGGAGAAGCTAGCAGAGATTTATATTCGGGTAATAGTGAAGCTTCATGGTGTTCCGTCGAGTATCGTGTCGGATAGAGATCCGAGGTTTACTTCGGAATTTTGGAAGAGTTTACAGGAAGCTTTGGGCACTAAGTTGAAGATGAGTTCAGCTTACCATCCGCAAACTGATGGTCAGTCCGAGAGGACTATTCAGTCGCTGGAAGATTTGATAAGGGCTTGTGTGTTGGAAAAGGGTGGTGCGTGGGATACTCATTTACCGTTGATCGAGTTCACATACAACAACAATTACCATTCTAGTATCGGAATGGCACCGTTTGAAGCTTTGTATGGTAGGAGATGCAGAACTCCTCTGTGTTGGTATGAGACGGGTGAGAATATGGTATTGGGGCCAGAGATTGTGCAGCAGACTACTGAGACAATTCAGATGATTCGTGAGAAAATGAAAGCGTCTCAGAGTAGGCAGAAGAACTATCATGATAACCAGAGGAAAGAGATGGAATTCAATGAAGGAGATCACGTGTTCTTAAGGGTTAACCCAGTGACGAGTGTGGGTAGTGCGCTGAAGTCCAAGAAGTTGGACCCTAAGTTTATTGGGCCATATCAGATTTTGCAGAGAATTGGTGTTGTGGCTTATAGGGTGGCGTTGCCGCCTGAACTGCCAAATTTGCATGACGTATTCCATGTGTCGCAACTTCACAAGTATGTATCGAATCCATCTCATGTGATTCAAAGGGATGAAGTTCAAGTCAAGAAGAATCTTACCATTAAAAGGATACCGTTAAGGACCGAGGATCGTAAGCTGAAGCAACTCCGAGGAAGGGAGATATCTTTGGTGAAAGTGGTTTGGGGAGGTGCTGCAGGAGGCAGTGTGACCTGGGAATTGGAAAGCAGGATGCGGGAAGCGTATCCAGAATTGTTTCCATCAGGTAATTTTCGAGGACAAAAATAATTAAAGTGGGGGAGAGTTGTAACACCCATTTTAATTATTTAATCTATCCGGTGTTATTTTATCTCGGCATGTCTTTTGTGGTGATTATTTAAGAAGTTATGGCCTTTAATATTAATATAAAATAATTGATAATGATAATTGATAGTTCCATGGTTCTATGATATAGAATTGTCCATGGTTCTATGATTGGCTAAATTGTGGTAAAACATGACTTTACAATAATGTTAAGCAGGATGTCATTACCATAGTTATGACATCGCTAAAGAAGCAAGCAGGAGCTGGTGAAAGAACTGTTGTGGAGTGGTTTAATGTGTATGTCATGTTGAATGTGTGAGAAACAGCAGGAGTAGTGGTGCAGTAGGAGCTAGCAGGAACTGATAACAGAACTGACTAGTGGTGCAGCAGGAGCTAGTAGGAACTGATAACAGAACTGACTTCTGGTGCAGCAGGAGCTATGTGCAACAGGAGCTAACAAGAGCAGATGACAGAACTGCTGTCATGGATGAACTGGATCTTGATCGCGACTTTCTATGTCTAACTCAATTAACTGCAAGTGCACAGTCTATCGCGTAGTAATAATAGATATCGATCCCACAGGGACTCGTAATCAAACTAGTATTTTCGGGTGTTACTGTATTTAGCTAGGTTGGTAATGTTTTAGGGGGATAATAACAAAATAAGTGCGTAAACTAAAGGGAACTAAAGCTTTTACTTAAGGTATAAATGCTTGAATCGGTATGTAATATGTTAGTTCTTCAGGGATTCTACAGGTCACCGGTGTCTTTAGGTTTTCAAAAATAGTTTAAGAAGAAAATGAAGGTTTAAAGACCTTTGTCTCACGATGGTTGTTGACGCTAGTCGCAACTCTAAGGCGGAACGTGTAAGAACACAGATTGTGTCTTAGTTATATCTCTATATTTTGATGATAACACTTATAAATTTTGTATTCAAGAATTATATACTCTAAACGTGTTCTAGATTGTTTGCTACAGGCACTAAAGAAAATTATCTTAAGAAAGCAAAATTCATCTGAACATTGTTATTATGAAAGGCTTCATAAGTTCAAGAGCATCTTAAGTGAAGATCTGAACACTGCTCCCAGAAGAATCTGACTACTGTCTCTTGAAGATTCTGAAGCAGGAGCCTCTAAAGCATAGAAGACTCTGCTCTGATAGATTTACACGCTCAAGCACACAAGCTGCACATACTCTGATTCAGCTCAATCTGAAGATCATTCAAGACTCTGAAGATCCAGATGATCCTTAGTCTGGAGACTCTGAAGATTCAGATTCTAATGTTGAAAGCTGAACTTACTTTGAAGAAGATTTAAATATGTACGTTGGTTTTTCTCAACAGCTCTTTCCTATTTTGTGCTAGACACAAGGACACAGACAAAAAGGTTTTATCTGTGCATTCCATTCTGAGGAAAGTTTTCTGCAAGTGAAGACAAAAGGCATCAGGCTTGTTTCAGCACAGCCTCCAATGTGAAGACAAAAGGCTTTAGGCTTTTCTGCACAGCCTTCAACGTAACAAGACTTCTTGGATCTTAGTGCCTATATAAAGAAGTCCACTCCATCTTCTTCAGTATCGAATCTCTAGCAAAATCACTCTTAAAAGCAATTCTTTCAAAGCTCTTAATTATATTATTTTGCTTTAACTTTATTCTTAACTTAAGAGAAATATCACTGTTGTGATAACAGCTTATTAGAAGCATTCTTACTCTTGTAAAAGTTTTACATTGTTTGTAAAAGGTTTTCCTTAAGAGGATCCAGTTGGGATCAATTGCTCTTGAGAAGACTAAGAACAGTTGTTCTTAGGTGTTGCTATTTGTAATCTGTTTGATTAAAATAGTGGATTAAGTCCTTGACAGAGAAAGGCAAATCACTCTTGAGAGGGTGGACTGGAGTAGTTGTTTTCAACGAACCAGGATAAAAATATCTGTGTTCTAATCTTTGATTTTTAGTCTTACTTATTCAACCCCCCCCCCCCCTTCTAAGTAATTTTCTCACCTTCAGTTGGCATCAGAGCTCCGGTTCTGCGTGTGCTCCATTTAACCGTGACAGTTAAAGATCCTGTGAGAAAGATACTTTGATATTTGTTTTGTTGTCAATATGGATACATCTACATCAACTTGCAACAACAAATATGAAGGAGATAGGATCAGTACCAAGCCACCCATGTTTGATGGGGAAAAATTTGACTATTGGAAAGATAGAATAGAAAGTTTTTTCCTTGGGTATGATGCTGATCTTTGGGATATGGTCATTGATGGATATAAACATCCTACTGATGAGGATGACAAAAAGATTGATAGAAAATCAATGACTGAAGTACAGAAAAGAGATTTCAAGAATCACCACAAAGCCAGAACTTTATTGCTTAATGCAATCTCTCATACTGAGTATGAGAAGATTACAAACAGAGATACTGCTCATGACATGTTTGAGTCACTCAAAATGACTCATGAGGGAAATTCTCAGGTTAAAGAGACCAAGGCGCTGGCGCTCATATAGAAGTATGAGGCATTCAAAATGGAAGAGTCTGAAAATGTTGAAACTATGTTTTCTAGATTTCAGATTCTTACTGCTGGTCTGAAAGTTCTGGATAAGGGCTACTCAATGTCAGATCATGTCAAGAAGATCATCAGAAGTCTTCCCACCAGATGGAGACCAATGGTGACTGCATTGAAGATGGCAAAAGATCTGAACAAGATCTCCTTAGAAGAACTTATCAGTTCTTTGAGAAGCCATGAGATAGAGCTAGAGGAAGATGAACCCCAGAAGAAAGATAAAGGTAAATCCATAGCTTTAAAATCTAACAAACCTGTTAAAGCTTTGCAGGTAAAAGAAGAAAGTTCTGAAGAATCGTCTTCTGAAGAAGAAGATGAACTGTCCATGCTTTCCAGAAGAATTAACAAGCTCTGGAAGCACAAGGGAAAGAAGTTTAACAACTTCAGAAAAGCTGACCACAGGAAGGAATCTTCTGGACACAGAAGATCTGGAAAGAAAGAGGTCACATGCTATGAATGCAAGGAACCTGGGCACTACAAAAATGACTGCCCCAAACTTCTCAAGGAGAAACCCAAGAGAAAGTTTGATTAAAAGAAGAAGGTTCTTATGGCAACTTGGGATGATTCAGATGAATCTGAATCTGAATCTGAAGCAGAAGAAGAGTGTGCCAACATGGCATTAATGGCTGGAATAGAAGATCAGATTGAAGAATTATCATCTGAATCTGAGTCAGACTCCGACTCTGACGCTGAAGAGGTAATGTCCAAACTTACCAAAGATGAACTTATAAAGGTGTTATCTGAAGTTTTGAAAAGCTACAATAATATCAAACTCAAGAACAAGAAGCTGAAAAGCAATCTTGAATCTGAGATTGATAATCTGAAAACAGAACTTGTTGAGCAGAGAGAAATAAATTTAAAAATAAAAAATGATTTGGAAATTGCCCAACAAGAATCTGACTCTGAAGCTAAGTCATCTGAAAATATTTTGGAAAAATATGACTCTAGTTTTCAGAAGTTCCTCACTAAAAGCATAGACAGAAGCAAGATGGCTTCTATGATCTATGGAGTTAGTAGGAATAAAAGAAAGGGAATTGGATTTCAATCTTCTTCTCTTGAAAAAGATGTAAGACCAATACCTGTAGATGATCTGATCATTAAGATAACTCCTTTATACTCTAATTTTAAATTTGGTCATTTAAATGATATTAAACACACGAGCTCTGAAAAGAATACTCATGTGTTTAGATCTAAGGCAAGTCTAAACAAAAACTATGTTGAAAAACAAAAGTTTAGACAAACCTACAAGGCAACTAACCCTAAAGGACCCAAGAAGATCTGGGTACCTAAAGAAAAAATAATCCCTGTTGCAGATGTCCTTAGCAGCAAAGTCAGGACACCAATCATGGTACCTGGACTCTGGATGCTCACGACACATGACGGGAGAAAGGTCTATGTTCCAAAGTCTGGAACTTAGATCTGGAGGGGACGTGAAATTTGGAGGGAACCAGAAGGGCAAGATCATTGGCTCTGGAACTATAGGTAATGGCAACCTACCCTCTATTTCTAATGTTCTGTTAGTTGAAGGATTGAAACATAATCTATTGTCCATAAGTCAATTAAGTGACAATGGTTATGATATAATCTTTAATCAAAAATGTTGCAAAGCTGTATGTCAAAAGGATGGCTCTATCCTATTCAATGGAAAGAGGAAACACAACATTTATAAAATTAACCTTTCAGAACTTAAAGTTCAAAATGTAAAATGCCTCTTATCTGTGAATGATGAGCAATGGGTCTGGCATAGAAGATTGGGGCATATTAATATGAGACGTATATCTCAGATTAATAAACTCAATCTGGTCAGAGGACTTCCTAAGTTGAAGTTCAACTCAGATGCTCTGTGTGAAGCATGTCAAAGAGGTAAATTTTCAAAATCTCATTTTAAATCAAAAAATGTTGTTTCTACCTCCAGACCATTGGAATTACTTCACATTGATCTGTTTGGACCAGTGAAAACTGCATCCATCAGAGGCAAGAAGTATGGGTTAGTCATTGTAGATGACTACAGCAGATGGACATGGGTAAAGTTTCTAAAACACAAGGACGAGTCTCATTCTGTGTTCTTTGACTTCTGCAATCAAGTCCAGACTGAAAAAGATTGTAAAATTATTAAAGTCAGAAGTGATCATGGTGGAGAATTTGAAAATAAACATTTTGAAAAATATTTTTCTGAAAAAGGCATTGCACATGATTTCTCCTGTCCTAGAACTCCACAACAAAATGGAGTTGTAGAGAGGAAAAATAGAACATTGCAAGAAATGGCCAGAACCATGACCAACGAGACAAATCTGGCAAAATATTTCTGGGCAGAAGCAATTAACACAGCTTGTTATATTCAGAACAGAGTGTCTGTAAGACCTCTTCTGAAAAAGACTCCCTATGAATTGTGGAGAAACAGAAAGCCTAACATTGCTTATTTTCATCCTTTTGGATGTATTTGTTATATGCTTAATACTAAAGATAATCTGAACAAGTTTGATTCCAAAGCACAGAAGTGTTTCATGCTTGGTTATTCTGAACGCTCTAAAGGCTACAGAGTATTCAATACTGAAACACAGATTGTGGAAGAATCTATTCATGTCAGATTTGATGATAAGCTTGGCTCTGAAAAGCCAAAGCAGTTTGAAAGTTCTGCAGATAGAGAAGTGATTCTCACAGACTCTGAAGGCTCAGAGGCAGAAAAGGCAAAGAACAAAGAATCTGACGCAACCCCAGATGCTACACCTTTGACCTCCCAACTAAACAACTTGCATATTTCTGAAAGACCAACTGTCATAGGATCTTCTTCCAGAATCAAAGCTTCTCATCCAGAAGATGTGATAATTGGAAAGAAAGATGATCCTATAAGGACAAGATCATTTCTCAGAACTTCTGAATCTTCCTTATTTGGCTTAGTGTCAATGATAGAACCAACATCTGTAGATGAGGCTCTGGAAGATAATGAATGGATTATAGCTATGCAAGAAGAGCTGAATCAATTCACCAGAAATGAAGTTTGGGATCTGGTTCCTAGACCTAAAGGATTCAATGTCATTGGAACAAAATGGGTCTTCAGGAATAAGCTGAATGAAAAGGGAGAGGTAGAAAGGAATAAGGCAAGGCTGGTTGCTCAAGGATATAGTCAACAAGAAGGTATTGATTACACTGAGACATATGCTCCAGTGGCAAGGTTAGAATCTATTCGTCTTCTTATTTCATTTGCTGCACAAAATAACATCACTCTGTATCAGATGGATGTTAAAAGTGCTTTTCTTAATGGTATTATAGAAGAAGAAGTATATGTCCACCAACCTCCTGGTTTTGAAAGTGAAAACTTTCCAGATCATGTTTTCAAATTAAAGAAATCTCTTTATGGATTAAAACAAGCTCCCAGAGCTTGGTATGAGAGGTTGAGCAACTTCCTTCTGAAGAAAAATTTTATCAGAGGAAAAGTGGATACAACTTTATTCTGTAAATCTGTTAAGAAAGATCTGTTGATTTGTCAAATTTATGTAGATGACATTATTTTTGGATCAACAAATATTACGCTTGGAAAGGAGTTTGCTAAATGTATGCAGGAAGAATTTGAAATGAGCATGATGGGAGAATTGAGATTCTTCTTGGGAATCCAAGTCAATCAGACTCCAGAATGCACCTACATACATCAAACCAAATATGTTAAAGAGCTTCTGAAGAAGTTCAACATGGTTGATAGCAAAATGGCAAAGACTCCAATGCATCCTACAAGCACTCTAGGTAAGGAAGAGGTAAGTAAGAAGGTAGATCAAAAACTCTACAGAGGTATGATAGGATCTCTTCTATACTTGACTGCTTCTAGACCAGATATTCTGTTTAGTGTCTGCTTATGTGCTAGATTCCAATCAGATCCTAGAGAATCACACTTAACAGCTGTTAAGAGGATTCTGAGGTATCTGAAAGGTACTGCTAACATGGGTTTGTGTTACAGAAGATCTGATGAATTTTCATTAGTTGGATTCTGTGATGCTGACTATGCTGGAGACAGAGTTGAACGTAAAAGCACTTCTGGAAGCTGTCAGTTTCTTGGAAGTCATCTGATCTCATGGTACAGCAAGAAACAACCTACCATTGCACTATCAACTACAGAGGCAGAATACATTGCTGCTGCTGGATGTTGTACTCAGATGCTCTGGATGAAAAGTCAATTAGAAGATTATCAAATCTATGAGAGTAATCTTTCTATCTTCTGTGATAATACTTCTGCTATATGTTTGTCAAAAAATCCAATCTTGCATTCTAAGGCAAAACATATAGAAATTAAACATCACTTCATCAGAGACTATGTTCAGAAGGGTGTAATTAATTTAGCTTTTGTTGATACAGATCATCAATGGGCTGACATTTTCACAAAACCCCTTGCTGAAGATAGATTTAAGTTCATTCTGAAAAATATTTGTATGGATTTATGTCCAGAGTAATATTTCTCAGAGGCAACCTCTCAGATGCAAAATGTTTAATAATCTGAAGTATTTCATCTGTCTATTCGTTCATTTATATTTATTCAATTATTTCGTTTTGTGTAAAACTCTGAACTAACAAGCTCAGAAGATCTGAAAGTTGGAAACGTTTCATTTCTTGAGAGACATCAGATGAGCCAACAAAGCAAACACGTGTCACTCAATATCTGAAAAGATGGAGTGCTCAACTGAATTGACGTTTGAGGTATTGCTTTGAAAATCTCACTTTTCTTGATTTTCCCCCCAGCTGTCATAATTTAATGTGAAATGATTACTTTTCATTAAATGCTGTCCAAACGTGCGTAAGTGTCTTTTGTGTGCCCTATGCTTGATTTTTGGTTTTCTATATATATATCACCTATCACACTATTATCACACTTTCCACATTCACTTCATTCATGCGTTTCTGCTTTCTGTTCAATCTCTACCAAAACCCTAAACCTAAACCAAGGTCCTCTTCTTCTTCAATGGCGTCTACTTCAAACACTGCTGCAAAACCTAACAAGACTATAATGTACAAAGAACCTGAACGAACCTTATTCACTCCAGTGGCTGATCTAGAGGTGCTCTGTGAAAGCTTCATTGATCTTGACTCTTTAAAGGAAAATGGGTTTGATCTCATTTCTGCCATTAAAGCTCAAGGATGGGAAAAATATTTTGAAAGGCTAATGGGTCCTGTTTTTCCAACACTGGTAAAGGAATTTTGGATTCATGCAAGCGCTGGTCCCAAGTTTATACATTCCTCGGTTCTTGGAGTGGAGATAGTCATCACTGAAAACCTGATCAGACAACTGTTTAGTTATACTGAGTCTGATGGAGTTTCAAATCTTGCTTCTTCTCGCATTGATATGGCTAGGGTTTATGAAGAAGTTACTATAGCTGGATTGCCGTCAAGTAAGGTTAAAGATTTAAAACCCATTTATAGGATCTGGGCAAAAATCTTTATGAGTACGTTTTTTCACAGAAAACCATCCAACTCACCAGATTATGTGAGTTCGGAACATCTGTATTTTATGTACTGCATTAGCAAAAATGTCAAAGTGGATCTACCGTATCTTATCTTCAGTCATTTACTAACTCATGTCAAAGAAACCAGAGAGGAAGTAAGGGCGAAAGCTGGTAAAGTGAGGACGTGGATACCCCTGGGAAGGTTGATTTCTGATATACTTATTGAGAACAAGCTGGTACAGCATCTGACTGATGCGAAGATTACAGAAGATCTGACTTACATCATTGGCTCTGAAATTAATGGACTCAATCTGAAAAGGATGAAGATCATTTCAGAATTGAAAGGACAACTCAGGAAGATCAACTCTGAAGAGGTTCAAGGCAGAAGAATTCCTGTGGAAGATTTTCCACTATTCAGTGCAGATGAACCTAAGGAATTTGTCTGGCTGTACATTACTGAATGTCTAAAGGAAGGAATCCCTTTACCTGCCAATCTCGTTCAGAAGCCAGGAGAAGAATTGCCTAATCAGATGAAGGAAAGGCGCAGTAAGAGGAAGGCTGACGAAGGATCCGTTCAGAAGAAGAGAAAAGCACCTGAAGCGTCAAGAAAGAAGAAGAAAGAAGGAAAGAAGGCCAGAAGCAGTCCTAGAGAAGCTACTCTGGAAGAAATCAGAGACACCATTCAACAGGTATTAGCATCTGATCCTACTCCTACTGTTCATTCACCACTATCTTCACCACAACTCTCTCCAAGCCTTATACCAAGAACTTCCAAATCTAAAAAGTATGTCAATATCTCATCCGAACCACTATCCTCTGAACCATTAAATTTACAATCATCTCCTGCACCAATTCCATCTGAACCACAACCTCAAACAATTCAAACAGATATTCCACCACCAGAACCAATTCAATCAGAAAACTCTCCAACAGTAACTCCACCAGAACCAACTCAACCAGAAAACTCTCTAACAGCAACTCCACAACCAACTTTGTCACAACCAGAGAATCCCCAATTAGAGACTCTCCAACCAGAAACAATTATTTCAGAACATAATCAACCAGAGACTGTTCAAACTGAACACTCTGAACAAACAATTCCCTCAGAAGATCCAAATCTTTCTGACAATATTCTTGATATTCAACCCCTCAACCAAACAATTGAAATTTCTTCTACATCTGTTCACTCAGATGAATCTTCTGATTCATCTGATTCATCTGACTGTGATTCAGAATCACTCAAACAAGCTCGCTCTGAGAGTGTTATGAAGAAACATCTTAACATTGCTTTGTTTCATACCCCACCAAACTCTCCATCTCAACAACCATCTGAAGCACAACCATCTGACACTCAAACAGCTGAAAACCAAACCATTCCTCAACCACCTGAAACTAACCCATCTGAGAATCAAACTTTTCCTCATTCATCTGAACTCCCTCAATCTGACATCCACACATCTGAACCACCCACACCTCAACCACAACCATCTGAACCTACTCCTGCTAACACCCCTAATCCTTTTTCCTCTGGACAGACTGAACAGTCAGATTTAGGATCTTGTGTTAATGCTATGTTTGATATTTTCAAAAAGGAGTTAGATTCTGAATTTGATCGTGTTAAGGCTGTATGCATGTCTAGTTTGGACCCAAATGTTTCGAATACTGCGTGGAAGCGCTTCATCTGGATGTTTAACAAAGTTGCCCTAAAAGTTAGAGCAAAATGCTCTAAGCTTGCTAAGACTAAATTTGCTGAGTTAATTAAGGTAACGCTGATGAACATGCCTCCTCCTCCTCCTGTGTTACTTTTGGAAGCTGCTCCTCCAGTAGTTCCTGAATTTGAAATGGTTGAACAAGCTTCTGTTGAAAACCAAACTGAAGGGAACCCTGCTGCTACTGCATCTGCTCCGTCTTCATCTGTGGTTTCAGAACTTGTAAATGATGTGAAGGATATAAAGGACTGGATGATCAAGCAAGAGAAAACAACTGATGAAATCAAGACCTGGATGTCTAAGCAAGAAGAGTCAGCTGCCAAGATGACAGAGCTTCTGACCCTCATTGCCTCTCTCCAGACCTAGTTTTATTTGTTGTTTTGCACTTGAACTGCTTTTGCTGTCTGTTTGTTTCTTGTTGTGTTATGTGTTTTGGCATCTGCCTGTTTGACTGTGAACTTTGGTTTGTTTTAATTGCATGATAACATGTTTTGCTCCTATATGATTCTTTTCTTCTATATCTTTCTGTCTTTGAAAATCTTTTTGATTATGACAAAAAGGGGGAGAAAAAGAGAAACTGAGTGTTCAACCTATAAGCAATTACTAAAACTAAAATTCAGACATTTTATTAACTTACTTTGAATTTAAGTCTTTCAGATTACATTGATATATCTGACATAATTCATTGAAGTTACCCTGAGACTGTGTCAACCAGAACCTGATTCTCTAAAGAAAATCTGAGTATTCAATCAAATCTGATAACTCTGATATCTTACTCTGATACATTTATTCTGAAAGAGAATTCATGCAAGATGATAACCAGACGTTCTGACTAAAGAAAGTCATATGTATCTGGCATCAAGATTTGACTCTGAACTCCTTCATCAGGCTCTGAATCTGAATTATACTTAATCAGAAAGGGAAGTATTCTATTCTATTGAAGTATTTATTTCAGGGGGAGATTGTTAATCTCAGGGGGAGTTTCTAACTCTTACTCTTTATTGAACAAAATTTCTCATGTTTTGTCATCATCAAAAAGGGGGAGATTGTAAGAACACAGATTGTGTCTTAGTTATATCTCTATGTTTTGATGATAACACTTATAAATTTTGTATTCAAGAATTATATACTCTAAACGTGTTCTAGATTGTTTGCTACAGGCACTAAAGAAAATTATCTTAAGAAAGCAAAATTCATCTGAACATTGTTATTATGAAAGGCTTCATAAGTTCAAGAGCATCTTAAGTGAAGATCTGAACACTGCTCCCAGAAGAATCTGACTACTGTCTCTTGAAGATTCTGAAGCAGGAGCCTCTAAAGCATAGAAGACTCTGCTCTGATAGATTTACACGCTCAAGCACACAAGCTGCACATACTCTGATTCAGCTCAATCTGAAGATCATTCAAGACTCTGAAGATCCAGATGATCCTTAGTCTGGAGACTCTGAAGATTCAGATTCTAATGTTGAAAGCTGAACTTACTTTGAAGAAGATTTAAATATGTACGTTGGTTTTTCTCAACAGCTCTTTCCTATTTTGTGCTAGACACAAGGACACAGACAAAAAGGTTTTATCTGTGCATTCCATTCTGAGGAAAGTTTTCTGCAAGTGAAGACAAAAGGCATCAGGCTTGTTTCAGCACAGCCTCCAATGTGAAGACAAAAGGCTTTAGGCTTTTCTGCACAGCCTTCAACGTAACAAGACTTCTTGGATCTTAGTGCCTATATAAAGAAGTCCACTCCATCTTCTTCAGTATCGAATCTCTAGCAAAATCACTCTTAAAAGCAATTCTTTCAAAGCTCTTAATTATATTATTTTGCTTTAACTTTATTCTTAACTTAAGAGAAATATCACTGTTGTGATAACAACTTATTAGAAGCATTCTTACTCTTGTAAAAGTTTTACATTGTTTGTAAAAGGTTTTCCTTAAGAGGATCCAGTTGGGATCAGTTGCTCTTGAGAAGACTAAGAACAGTTGTTCTTAGGTGTTGCTATTTGTAATCTGTTTGATTAAAATAGTGGATTAAGTCCTTGACTGAGAAAGGCAAATCACTCTTGAGAGGGTGGACTGGAGTAGTTGTTTTCAACGAACCAGGATAAAAATATCTGTGTTCTAATCTTTGATTTTTAGTCTTACTTATTCAACCCCCCCCCCCCCCCCCCCTTCTAAGTAATTTTCTCACCTTCAGAACGTATGCTGTCGCTATCCCATTCGGGGTTAAAGTTACTTTTTGAAAACTATTAAGTTCTAATTCCTTTTAAAGCGCTGTCGCTGTTTTTAAAATGAATGCCTAGTTTTTACTATCTGGTCTTAGCCTCAGTTGTCGCTTGTTGGTTCGTACCTTTATGAATTTCCCACTGTCGTGGCAAAACTACTGTAAATAATTTCTCGTTGTCGTGGCGAAGGTTTATTTAGAAAAGTCGATTTAAAAACTAAAGTCATAAATAAGTTTTGAAAAGGTAGATATGCATCGATTAGTTATCGAATCCCATCAGATTATTTATTACATACCGATTACTTAAGATTTATCCAGACATGGAATATAAATTAACAATACGTAAATAATGGCGGAAAATAATAATATGCATTATAATGGGAAATAGCAATTCAATTTACGATTAGAATAGAAACCTGTAAACAATTCGATTTGGCTTTTGGGAAATCCTGCAAGGAAAGAAAGAAAAAGGAAACAAAATAACGATAAGAAAATGGGAAACTGAATATTGCTCTGAAAGTAAATTGGCAGCACTTCATCTCTTCAATGCGGATCCCCTTTTCTGGTACCAGCTACCTCCTTTTATAGATGGGATTTTCAACGGTTTATTTCTTCGGGAAGTGGGAATGATATCAGAAAATATAGGAGTTAGTGGTCCACTCCTCTTTGGCACTTTCATCACTTAACAACACGTGCATAAAAACTGCATTTTAACTCCATGACAGTCGTCATGGACCTGTGATGGTCGTCACACGCATGACGGTCGTCACACCCTTGTGACGGTCGTCATATCAGCAGAACTCGTTTTTGCTGCTTTTTTGGCCTGATTTTCACCTGGCTTTCACCTGTAAATGCTTCTTTTCTTTATCTTGCTCCATTTGAGCATGGACTTTGAATACCTGCAAAATACAGGGCAAATAGTGTGGAAATATCCGAAATCGGAGTGAAAACGGTCGCCGATTAGTAGAAAAGTACATCATTATATATATATATATATATATATATATATATATATATATATATATATATATATATATATATATATATATATATATATATATATATATATATATATATATATATATATATATATATATATATATATATATATATATATATATATATATATATATATATATATATATATATATATATATATATATATATATATATATATATATATATATATATATATATATATATATATATATATATATATATATAGTTATATATATATATATAGTTATATATATATATATATATATATATATATATATATATATATATATATATATATATATATATATATATAGTTATATATATATATATATATATATATATATATATATATATATATATATATATATATATATATATATATATATATATATATATATATATATATATATATATATATATATATATATATATATATATATATATATATATATATATATATATATATATATATATATATATATATATATATATATATATATATATATATATATATATATATATATATATATATATATATATATGATTTCGCGTTATCAAACTCCCCTAAACTTGAATCTTTGCTTGTCCTCAAGTAAAGGTAGGAAAAATTTAAAGTTCGGCAAGCACGCGACACGCTCTTCCCTTGATAAGATTTCTCGGACGCCAAGTTAAGAAAAACCGGGGGTCAAATGGAAATAAAGCGTATACGACAACGACACTTGATTGTAAGTCTTCGAAGGCCTCTCTTTTATGCAAGCCAGTCTCAATCATGTTACTGCAGCACGGCTTCAAGTTTCTCGCGACAAATATTACCCGGCTTCGCTCTGGCGCAGTCACATTAAGCCCGTTATCCATACATGTTCATGGCAAGAAAACCTGTTGGTGATTTTGATCTCTCTGCTAGTTTGATTTTTTTTCTTTGCACATATGCTTATTCTGCTATAAATTCGCAAGAGTTTCATACTGTTGGGCTAAATGCTCGGGTGAGGAGCACCTAACTTAGAGGGGACATATCTCTATATTCATGCTATATGGCTTTTCTTTTCTTTCAAGATTATTGAATTCTTACTAGAGATCATACACTTATTTGCATCTGTTTCTTGCTTAGAAGTGTTTAGGATGGTGCTGACTGCTCGTATAAACTATTGGGGGCTCCGTTCGAGTCAAAACTTAAGGCTTTGGTACGAGTAAGTAGTGAGACTGACTCACATAAACCAGAGGTCTAAGGTGTCAGGGCGTAGAAGCTTTGTTAAAATTTTCTTCTCGGAAATTCCAACTTGGTAACGTTTAGGCGTAACGTGATGCTTTGGAGAGGATAAAAGTTTCTTTGTATATGTCAGATGAAGCGCGGGGAGTTCACGTAACGGAGATATAAATATATATAAGAGCTTTTTTCCGAAAATTAAAATTACTTTAAATTTGAAAATTCGAAAGAAAAAGTACAATCGGAAATGGGAAATAACAGGGAAAAGGGAAATGAAAAGGGAAATAGCGGTCCGCTCCCACACTATCTCAATCAGTGTCCTCACTGATTCGAAAGAATGCGGAAGGGAGAAATACAGAGGAAATAAATAAAGAAAAAAAATGACAAAAATGAAAAATACTACTAGTCCTTTCCTCTTCCTCGATCTCTACCTCGACCTTTGGTTGTGCCATCGCGTGCCGCGAGGTTCAAAGCTCCGGTGTGGAAGATGTAATCACGGAGGCCGTCGACTCGCACAGTGAGGTGTGCCATCTCATCAGCCATGCCGGAATGGACATCCTGGATCATCTGCAAAGATTGCCTCATTTGAACGGTTTATTCTCTCTGCCATGCTTCGAATTCTTCAGCCCTTCGGTTCTGCTGTTCCATCATAAGCATCATCTGGTTCTGCTGTTCGATGCAGCAGAGGAGGGCCTCGGATGTGTCATCAGTGGCAGGACGGCGACGGCGGTGCGCGGAAGGGCCTTTGGCAGCAGGTGCTTGTGATGGCTCAGGCTGGTCGGCTCTGTCTAACTCCTCTTGAACTTCATCCCTGGGCTCTTGGGCATTATCCTGAGTGGGGGCAGCAGGGGCAGTGGTATCGAAGAGCCAGTTGGCTCTATCCTCTGGATGCATTCGGGTGCGTGAAGGCATGATGATGCTCTGGATAGTGCGGCCTCGCACTATCGGATGGTATCTCCTATCTGCGCGGGATCTGATGAGGTGGGAGGCGCGGCAGTGGTCAGTGTCTAGGAAGACAGGGGGCATCTGGCGGAGTGTCTGGAGGCGGTCGCCAAGGCCGAGGCCTATGGCAATGGATGTGATGATGCCACCAAAATAGAAGGGTTTTGAGCCGCAGTTACAATTGGCTTGAATGTGAGCCAAGAGGAACGGGGCGGCGTTAACAGGTTCCGAAGCGAACACGCAACGGAGGAAAAACAGCTCCTTCGAGTTGACCTTGTGGTTACTGTCACGAGCGAATATTGTGTTGCTCAACACGTGGTAGAAGTAGCGGATAGTTGGGTTGTGGATATGAGTGGCGTTCAGAGTGTCCCAACTTTCTGGAGTGGTGTCGGTCAATTGGTTCCATAGAGGGAAAGCTTCTTGGTAGAACTGATCGGATATGCGGCGATGAGCATCGTTGCTGTGAGGTAACTGTAGAATGACGGTGATGCGGTCCTGGGGGACTTGATATTCGGTGCCGAACAAGCGAAAGCAGGCGGCGCCGGTAAGTTGCTTGGTATCGCCGGGCGATGTTGCGTACGTGAAGGAACTGAGAAACTCTAGTGTGAGTTGCTCGTAGGTGGGTTGGGGATTGGTGCAGAGATGCCAGATGCCGACTCTCTGTAACATCTAAGTTACTCCATCTAGAATCCCTAGTTCTGTCAGAGAATCCAGGTGAGCATACCGGGTCGGCTGAAGCGACCGCTGCTGGAATGCTATGAAGTTGGTCTGCTGCCGTTCGCCGGCCTCGCCTTCTCGGAAAGTGATAGTGCTTAAGTCGGGGTTTGCACGGTTTTGTCTGGCCATTTTCGTGAGATAAGTGCAGAGGTTTGAGAATAGGAAGTTTCTGAGGATGGTGGGGTATGGGAATGTAGAGGGTAATATATAATAGTGGATTGGAAGTTGAAATGGTGGAGATTTAATGGGGGATTTTGAGGGTTTTTAGTGGGTTTTAAATGTGGGAAAGTGGGGAATTAGGAGAGTGGAAGTGGAGAGGTGCGTGACCTCTGTTTTGATAGAATTGGGGTTTTATCTACGTGATGACCATCAGGGATGTGTGACGGTCGTAACACGCGTGACGACCGTCAGGGGAGTGTGACGACCATCACAGCAGCAAATTCTGCAGAAATGCAGAAATTCGCTTGTGGGGCGTTTTAACAGTGGAAAATTTGATTTTTGCAGTATGATAGACTGATTACAAAATAGAAAATAACAGGAAACATAATTAAGGGAGATACCGGAATGAAATGAAAATAACATTGAATCAAAAGTGAGTTTAAAGTAATACAATATCCAAAAAGAAACAATTGCGAAATGAAATAATGTGGAACAATGTGAAATGTAGTAAACTAAAGTTAAAGAGAAACTAAAATATCACTCCTTTGGTTTCTTCAAGTTGTTGATCTGCTGAATAACGTCATTAAATTGGTCGCTAACTACGTCCATGTAAGTAACGAAATCCATGTGAAGCTGCGTTAATTCATCTTTGATAGTGGTTATTTCCAGCTTGAGGTCGTCCACAGTTCTTAGAACAGTGTCCAACTTGTCTGTGTTTTGTTCAGGAGTAGGGTCAGGAAAGTTATGGTAGTTATGAGGGGTCTCAGGATCTATCTCCACTTCGGACTCATAATCTTGGTAGTATAAATAGTCATGTGCTTCTGAGATTTGATCACTGTCATACATGTAAGCCTGAGGTGTGGAGTGAGGTGATGGGGGTCCCATAGGCTCGTCCAATTCATAAAGCCAATTGTCTCTGTTATGGATATTGGTTAGCTCATGGTTGGGCAATGTGAAAAGTTGGACAGGTTGATCAGCTATGAGGTATTCGTAGGCTCCTGGTCCTAAGGTACCTAAGATACGTCTGTTGAAGCAGAACTGGATGTCCATTGGTCTGAGGTTGCCGAAACGAACGGCTTTGTTCAGGTAATACCTCAGGCCAATTTCGTGGGCGGTCATGGTAACTAGGCCTCCTATTAAAATGGGTGAGTGTGGTTCCTGATTGAGGTGTGTAAATGCCCTCATTATAAAAGGGATAGCATTTACAGGGCGGCCTTGTGAAGCACAGAGAAGGATGAACAACTCATCCTTTGAGACTGTTGTGATGTTTTCTGCCTTTCCAAAGAGGGTATGAGCTAAAATCCTATGGAAATAGCGGAAGGCTGGATTGTGTATCTCATTGTTGTGCATATCATTCGGTTCAGGGTGGTAGTTACCGGTGATGGTACCCCAGAATTGTTCTAATTCGAGATCAATATCCTCTTCGGTGGTGGTAAACACAAAAGGTCCTCTAGGGAAGCCTAAGATGTTAGCTAACGATGTACGGTTGTGTGTTTGGTCCATTCCAAACATTCTAAAGGTTATCAGCTCTTTAGTGGATCCATAGCCATGTTCGGGTAAGTAACTTAAGGAGCTAAGGAATTCGAACGTCAGTTCGCGGTAGGTAGCAAATCGAGTCTTTAGAGCAGTTTGCTCCCAGCCTAATTGGTTAAATAAATACTGAATGATATCCTGGATTCCTAGCTTGTCCATGGTGGGTCTATCGTAGTACAGAGTCGAAGCAAAGCTTCTCTGAGTCAGTGCCTCAAATCTGGCCTTATGAGCTAGTCCTCTAAACACAACAGTCATAACGTCGATGTCAGCCATACTCGTTAGTCGGATAGAAACGGGAGAAAAGTAGAACGACTTTAAAATCCTGGAAAAATCACATTCACTCAAATCATATTTTTAAGAAGCAAAGGGTGATAAAAGAAGCAAAATAAAATGAATAGTAGAAAATAAGAAAATAAAGATTTATAGAAATTATAAGTTAAAGGGAAAACATAGTTTTAATAAATTTAGAAGGGAAAAATGGGAAAAATTGGGTTGCCTCCCAATCAGCGCTGTCTTTAACGTCAGAAGCCTGACGATAGCTTGGCTATAAGCTATTTGGGAAGCTCGAGCAATTTCATATTGCTCACGTGGTCGCTGTGTTCATTTTGATTATAATGCTTCAAACGCTGTCCGTTTACTATAAACGGTGCGTTGATTTGATTTTTGATTTCAACAGCTCCACTCTTAAGGACTTTGGTGACTTCAAAAGGTCCAGACCACCTAGATTTTAATTTTCCAGGGAAAAGTTTTAATCTGGAGTTGAATAGGATCGCGATGTCTCCCACACTGAATTGTTTCCGGATCGAACGTTTATCATGTCATTTCTTGGTTCTTTCTTTGTAGATGCGTGCATTCTCGTATGTGTCTAATCTGAGTTCTTCCAATTCATGAAGGTTCAAGATTCGTTTCTCTCCTGCCGCAGTGTAGTTGAAGTTCAGCGTCTTAATAGCCCAGAAGGCTTTATTCTCTAATTCTACCGGCAGGTGACATGATTTTCCGTAAACTAGTTTAAATGGTGTGGTACCTATTGGTGTCTTAAAGGCGGTCCTATAAGCCCATAAAGCTTCGTTCAGCTTTGATGACCAATCTTTCCTGGAGGTTGTGACAGTCTTTTCCAAAATTTGCTTTATTTCTCTGTTCGAAACCTCCACTTGTCCACTAGTTTGTGGATGATACGGTGTGGCTACGCGGTGTTTGACTCCGTATTTGGAGAGGAGTTTGTCAAAGATTCGCGATATGAAGTGCGAACCACCGTCACTAATGACGAGTCTGGGCACACCGAATCTAGGAAAGATTGTGTTTTTAAAGAGTTTAACGACTACTCGCGTGTCATTCGTTGAAGCGGCAACAACCTCTATCCATTTAGATACATAGTCGACAGCGACGAGTATATATTTATTTCCAAAAGAAGACGGGAAAGGTCCCATGAAGTCGATTCCCCAGACATCAAAGATTTCTACTTCTAAAATTCCTCTCTGTGGCATTTCGTCGCGTCGTGAGATGTTGCCAGTGCGTTGGCAACGGTCGCATTTTAGTACAGCGATATGGACATCCTTCCAGAGACTGGGCCAAAATAGGCCAGATTGTAGAATTTTAGCGCACGTCTTTGAGGTGCTAGCATGACCACCATAAGGTGCTGAATGGCATTGGGAGATGATGTCTTCTATTTCTTCCTCTGGGACACAACGACGGTATAAGTTGTCGGCGCCTTATTTGAAGAGTACAGGTTCGTCCCAGTAGTAATGCTTTAAGTCGTGGAAGAATTTCTTCTTTTGTTGATAAGTCAGGTCCGGTGGAAGCACGCCTGCGGCCAAATAATTAACAATGTCGGCAAACCACGGAAAAGTGGCTTGGGCATAGACAGCTCCCACGGCTTTTTCCAGTTCTGGTTCTTCCGAAGTTGAGTTGGACATATCGCTTTCCAATTTGGCTATCAGACGTTCGTAGGGAAAGTCGTCATTGATAGGCACTGGTTCTTGTTTAATGCCCTCTATACAGGATAAGTGATTTGCAACTACGTTCTCGGTCCCCTTCTTATCTTTGATTTCTAAGTCGAACTCTTGTAATAATAGGATCCATCTCAATAATATTGGTTTGGCGTCCTTTTTGCTTATTAGGTACCTAATGGCAGCGTGATCTATGTATATGATTATTTTGGCTCCTACCAAGTAGGAGCGGAATTTGTCAAGAGCAAACACGACTGCTAGAAGTTCCTTTTCCATTGTGGCGTAGTTCATTTGGGCAGGGTCTAAAGTTCTACTGGCGTAGTAGATAGCGTGAAGCTTCTTGTCTTTCCTTTGTCCTAGAACTGCACCTACAGCGTAATCACTCGCATCGCACATGATTTCGAATGGTAGTCACCAATCTGGGGGTTGCATGATTGGTGCGATGATAAGTGCTGACTTTAGAGTTTTGAATGCTTCTAAGCATTCTTTGTCGAAGATGAACTCGGAATCTTTCATTAACAAACCTGTAAGAGGTTTTGTGATTTTCGAGAAATCCTTTATGAATCTTCGGTAGAATCCAGCGTGTCCTAAAAAGCTTTGTATTTCTCGTACGGTTTTCGGAGGTTGAAGATCTTTTATGATCTCTATTTTAGCTTTGTCAACTTCAATCCCTTTTTCAGATATGACGTGTCCTAAAACGATGCCTTGTCGGACCATGAAATGGAATTTTTCCCAATTAAGGACAAGGTTCACTTTAGCGCATCTTTTGAGTACCATTTCTAAATTTGACAGACAGCTTTCAAAGCTTTGTCCGCATACAGAGAAGTCATCCATGAACACCTCCATGATGTCATCTATGAAATCTGCAAAGATTACCATCATGCATCTTTGGAAGGTTGCTGGAGCATTGCATAGTCCGAATGACATTCAGCGATAAGCAAAAGTTCCATAGGGACATGTGAATGTTGTCTTTTCCTGGTCATCGGGGTGAATAGGAATTTGAAAGAATCCTGAATAACCATCTAGATAGCAGAAGTACGAATGTTTCGCTAGTCTTTCCAACATCTGGTCTATGAAATGTAAAGGGAAGTGATCTTTCCGAGTCTCCTTGTTCAGTTTTCTGTAATCGATACACATCCTGTTTCCGGTCACAACTCTTTGGGTTATCGATTCACCTTTCGCATTCTTCACTACAGTAACGCCTCCTTTCTTGGGTACTACGTGTACTGGGCTGACCCATTGGCTGTTAGAGATCGGGTATATGATTCCTACGTCTAGTAACTTTTTCACCTCGTCTTTGACTACAGTGCTTAGGATCGGGTTTATCCTTCTCTGATGTTCTCTTGAAGTTTTGCAGTCTTCCTCTAGCATGATACGGTGCATACAGATGGAAGGACTTATGCCTTTTAGATCGCTTATATTATAGCCTAACGCAGTTGGGTATTTCCTTAGGACTTCTAATAATTGCTCAGTTTCTGACTGTTCTAAATTAGCGTTGACTATTACTGATCTTTTGAATTCTGTATCTAGGAATTCGTACCTGAGGATTTTAGGTAGCTCTTTAAGTTCTAAAGCTGGGTTTTTCGGACCTGGCATGTGATTTGGAGTGAGTGCTAAGATCTCTCTCAGACTATCATCTTTGTATGGTGCACGCCAGTTGTCGTCTTCATGAATAGCAGGGATCTGGATTTTCATGATTTCAGAATATGTAGTTTCCTCCTTCTAGTTCTCGTATGCATTCGCCAATGACATCTACTATATAGCATGTGTCATCTATAGTTGGTGCCTTCAAGAACTTAGTAAGGATGAACTCTATCTTTTCTTCTCCTACTTCGAATGTTAGCCTTCCTTTCTTTACGTCTATGATAGCTCCGGCTGTAGCTAGGAACGGTCTTCCTAGGATAATTGGGGTAACAAAGTCTTCTTTGATGTCCATGATTATGAAGTCGGTTGGGATATAGAATTGGCCTATGCGTACTGGAACGTTTTTCAGTACACCGACGGGATATTTGACTGATCGGTCAGCCAATTGTATGGACATTTTAGTTAGTCTTAGTTCTCCCATATTCAGCTTTTTGCATATAGATAAAGGCATGACGCTTATACTAGCTCCTAGATCGCATAGAGCTTTGTCTATAACGAACTTTCCTATGACGCAAGGTATGGAGAAACTACCTAGGTCTTTTAGTTTAGGAGGCATGTTGTTTTGAATGATTACGCTACATTCGGCAGTGAGTGTCACTGTCTCATTATCCTCTATTTTCCTTTTATTAGACAAGATTTCTTTAAGAAACTTAGCGTATGACGGTATTTGAGTTATCGCTTTTGTGAAGGGAATAATGATGTTTAGTTGTTTCAGAAGTTCAACAAATTTCTTAAATTGTCCTGAAGTTTTGGATTTTATTAGTCTTTGAGGATAAGGGATAGGTGGTTTATATGGCGCTGGAGGCACATATGAGTTTTCATCTTTGGCGGCTTTTTACTCGTCACATTCCTTCTTTTCTGTTTCAGACTCCTTTTCGGTTGGTTTATCAGATTTCTTATGCATTACTAAATCTTCATTCCTAGGATCTGTTGGGCCTTCCAATTCTTTTCCACTTCTCAATATAACAGCGTTTGCGTGACCTTTTGGATTAGGTTCGGGCTGGCCTGGAAATGTTCCAGCTGGGGCAGCTGCAGAGGCTTGTTGTTGAGCCACTTGTGATATCTGCGTTTCGAGCATTTTATTGTGGGTGGCTAAAGCGTCTACTTTTCCGGTCAGCTGTTTAATCTGCTCGCTAGTGTGTATGTTTTGATTCAGGAATTCTTTGTTTGTTTGAGCTTGAGTAGCTATGAATTTTTCCATCATCAATTCGAGTTTTGATTTCCTAGGGGCAGTCTGGGCAGCAGCGGCTGGTTTCTGATATCCTGGCGGAGCAGCTGGTGCTTGCAAGGCATTATCGTTCTTGTAGGAAAAGTTTGGGTGGTTCCTCCATCCTGGGTTGTAAGTATTTGCGCAGGGATTTCCTTGAGCGTAGTTTACTTGGTCTGGTGGGATTCCTGCCAACAATGGGCAGTCGGGCGCATTATGAGTGGCAATTCCACATAACTCGCAGTTTGGAGTTACAGCAGCTACGGTTGCAGTTGGGGTAGCGGTCAGACTGTCGATTTTCTGTGCTAGAGCATCTACTTTAGCGTTGAACTTTTCAAGACTGCTGATCTCGTACATCCCACCTTTCGCTGCCGGTTTCTCTGCTGGAGTTCGTTCGCCTCCCCATTGGTAGTGGTTCTGAGACATGTTTTCGATTAGCTGATAGGCTTCGTCGTATGGCTTATCCATAAGTGCACCGCCCGCGGCGGCGTCTACTGTTAATCTGGTGTTATACAGAAGCCCATTGTAAAAAGTATGTATCGTTACCCAGTCTTCTAAACTGTGGTGAGGACATGCTCTCATCATATCTTTGAACCTTTCCCACGCTTCGTAGAGAGATTCAGTATCTTTTTGTCGAAATTCGTTGATTTGAGCTCTAAGCATAGCAGTTTTGCTTGGCGGAAAGTATCTCGCTAAGAAAACGTTCTTCAACTGTTCCCACGTCGTAACGGAGTTGGATGGTAAGGATTGTAACCATGTCCAAGCTCTATCTCTAAGAGAGAAAGGAAAAAGACGAAGTCTTATTGCGTCTGGAGTTACTCCATTTTCCTTCATTGTGTCTGCGTATTGCACAAACTTCGTTAAGTGTTCGTTCGGATCCTCAGTTGCATTTCCTGAGAATTGATTTTGTCGTACAGCTGACAGTAATGACAGTTTTAGTTCGAAATCGGTTCGATTGATAGCTGGGGCGACAATGCTACTTCAAGGTTCCATCTGAGAGGGTGTAGCGTAGTCCTTCAGCGGTTTGTTCTGAGGTCCGTCAGCCATCTTTGCTTCTTCAACAAGAGGATGAGCTAGAAGATCAGGAATATTGTGTCTTCGTTGATATTCGATGATGCGCCTTCTTAAATGTAAGAAGCGCTCTAGTTCGGCGATTGTAGGTTGTAAGATGTCGCCTTGTGAGCGAGTACTTGGCATACAATCGAAGAACGAGTAGAGGGAGAGAGAATAGTTAACCTAGTCTATACTGTGTAACAAAAGATTACACTATTGACTAAACGGGTCCCTGGCAACGGCGCCAAAAACTTGATCGCGACTTTCTATGTCTAACTCAATTAACTGCAAGTGCACAGTCTATCACGTAGTAATAATAGATATCGATCCCACAGGGACTCGTAATCAAACTAGTATTATCGGGTGTTACTGTGTTTAGCTAGGTTGGTAATGTTTTAGGGGGATAATAACAAAGTAAGTGCATAAACTAAAGGGAACTAAAGCTTTTACTTAAGGTATAAATGCTTGAATCGGTATGTAATATGTTAGTTCTTCAGGGATTCTACAGGTCACCGGTGTCTTTAGGTTTTCAAAAATAGTTTAAGAAGAAAATGAAGGTTTAAAGACCTTTGTCTCACTATGGTTGTTGACGCTAGTCACAACTCTAAGGCGGAACGTATGCTGTCGCTATCCCGTTCGGGGTTAAAGTTACTTTTTGAAAACTATTAAGTTCTAATTCCTTTTAAAGCGATGTCGCTGTTTTTAAAATGAATGCCTAGTTTTTACTATCTGGTCTTAGCCTCAGCTGTCGCTTGTTGGTTCGTACCTTTATGAATTTCCCACTGTCGTGGCAAAACTACTGTAAATAATTTCTCGCTGTCGCGACGAAGGTTTATTTAGAAAAGTCGATTTAAAAACTGAAGCCATAAATAAGTTTTGAAAAGGTAGATATACACCGGTTAATTATCGAATCCCATCAGATTATTTATTACATACCGATTACTTAAGATTTAGCCAGACATGGAATATAAATTAACAATACGTAAATAATGGAGGAAAATAATAATATGCATTATAATGGGAAATAGCAATTCAATTTAAGATTAGAATAGAAACCTGTAAACAATTCGATTTAGCTTTTGGGAAATCCTCCAAAATGGCGGCAGGATTTAGTCTTTATGCCAATTACTCGTACAGAATAGAAATGGGAAAGTAAAACAACAATTGCAAGGAAAGAAAGAAAAAGGAAACAAAATAACGATAAGAAAATGAGAAACTGAATAATGCTCTGAAAGTAAATTGGCAGCACTTCGTCTCTTCAATGCGGCTCCCCTTTTCTGGTACCAGCTACCTCCTTTTATAGATGGGATTTTCAACGGTTTATTTCTTCGGGAAGTGGGAATGATATCAGAAAATATAGGAGTTAGTGGTCCACTCCTCTTTGGCAATTTCATCACTTGAAAGCACGTGCAGAAAAACTGCATTTTAACTCCATGACGGTCGTCATGGACCTGTGACGGTCGTCACACGCATGACGGCCGTCACACCCTTGTGACGGTCGTCATATCAGCAGAACTCGTTTTTGCTGCTTTTTTGGCCTGATTTTCACCTGGTTTTCACCTGTAAATGCTTATTTTCTATATCTTGCTCCATTTGAGCATGGACTTTGAATACCTGCAAAATACTGGGCAAATAGTGTGGAAATATCCGAAATCGGAGTGAAAACAGTCGCCGATTAGTAGAAAAGTACATCATTATATATATATATGATTTCGCATTATCAGATCTCATGAATGCAGAAGGAGCTTGCAGGAGCTGATGACATAACTACTGTCATGGATGCAGAAGGAGCTAGCAGGAGCTGAGTGTCATGCATCAATGTCTAGTACAGCAGTAGCTGCTAGGTGTTAGCATTGGCCACAACAGGTTAAGTTGTGATGAAGTTCCTCACAGGTGGTGAGTGAGGTGTGCAGCCACAACAGGTTGAGTTGTGATGAAGTTCCTCACAGGTAGTGAGTGAGGTGTGTTGTCATTTTTCTTAAGCAGAACATCGCTACATGACAACAGATGGAGCTTCTAGTGTATATCTCTTGACAGAATTGGTTTGGATTGATGAGACCGTGTTGAAAATACCTCATCAGTAAATATGTCAAGAAGATTTATTAGGAACAAGAACATATTGTATTGGTATTCATAAAAGGATCTTGGAGACCTTTTAGGAAACTTTAATATACTAGTTTCTAATGTTATTCTGCAGAATATTGGGTGAAGCCAGGTCTGGTGTAAAGAAAAATCTGCAGAAGAGTGGATGTCATACAGAATGTCATGACATTGATCGTATGACATCAGTCGTGCAGGCATGTTAGTTTTCTATTATCTCATGCTAGAATTTAGGAAGACTTGTTATGACCCCTGAGTTATATCAGGAGAGATTCAAGGCAATGTTGACCATGCCATGACCTAATTGGACAGCACCTTGAATTGTGGAAATTAGTTTTATTTTGTTAAAACTAATATTTTTTACTTCTGCACAGCCCAAGCCCAGTCTGCACGACTATAAAAGGAGGAGCAGAAGCAAAAGAAAAGTAAACACCCGCATCAAGAAAAACCAGAGTGTAAAACAGAGGTCTAGGGTTTGAGAGTCCCTTGTGTGTAAGTCACCCTTTGCATTGTTTGATACATTGTGGTAGACATAATTGTAAGTGAAGAAGGCTAGTCTTCACGTGTAAAGTTTGTTTAGGAATACTTGTAATCCAAGCAATTGTCTGGTTGATGATTGCATTGGTTAGGTAGATTTTAGGTTGTGTCTCACTCAAAGCTGTGAAGCAAGAGTGTGTGAGTTCCTTGATCAATGCTGTGAAGCAAGATCAAGGTGTATAAAGCTGTGAAGCAAGAGTGTGAGTTCCTTGATCAATGCTGTGAAGCAAGATCAAGGTGTATATGAAGTGTCTCTTCATATTAAATTCTGCAATTGTTTAAAATCACTGTTGTGTGATTGAGGGGGAGTGACTGGGTATACTCAGGTACTAGAGTGTCTTTAGGCTGAAGTGTCATTGGGTAGAGATTAAGTGAGAAGTGCAAACTGGAGGTTTGACTTTGAATTGATTCTACTAATAGTGAATTTCCTCCCTGACTTGGTAGCCCCCAGATGTAGGTGTTGTTGATACCGAACTGGGTGAACAATTACTGTGTTATTTATCTTTCTGCATTTACAATTCTATACTTTAAATGCTTAAATAAATAGTATGACAGACTGCAGATGTCACAACAGAGGTCGTGACATTGGTCATGACATTGGGACAATTTAAAGAAATTTAAATTGGCCATGGTATGTCCTCATCCTTGTTGAGAAGAGATCAATGTTCTTGGTACACATGTGATCTGCATACCAGAATTTCAATTGGTATCAGAGCAGGCATCATGTCTGTTCTGGATGAGATCTTGGGAGATACTTTCTGGTGTTTTGAACAAGGAGAAGCTGCAGCTGAGTTGCTGAACTTGCTAAATGTTTGAGCTGCTGCTTATGGAGTATTGAAGGAGGTTGTAAAGGAGTCTGTGTACATGCTGTTATGCCCTCTGATATAGGAGCTTCTATGACCAGTTGTATGTTATGCCAAAGGAGAAGTGGCTACTTCTGTCCTATGGCCTATTGAATGATCAGACATCATGTTTAGGGCATGTTCTTTTGGTGGTTCCGCTGCATATTTCTCTGATAAAAGAACTCTGATGCCCCAGGGAGAAGACTAGCCCATATACAGGTTGATGTATGGCTATGGCAGGTTGCTGAAGGCTGCCTTAGAGAAGATAGTGGGAGGTGATTTATTTTCACCACTCATATGCAGGTTGAGTCAAAGGTGTCATCCTTAATGTTTCAACATTAAAGATACTTTTACTAAATAATACTTTTGGTATTAGTGAAGTATTTATTAGATGGTCTTCTCAACAAGTGGATGATCCAAGATTGGCTTCTGAAAGAAGGGACCCTAATAAGGATTTAATATTCATTGCTATGTGAGATATTCTCAAATATTTAATGAATTATCCTTAGTTGATGATCAAGGTGTCTCATCAGTGGTTGCACAAGTATCAGGCCCTGATATGCTCGGTTCTGATGCAGAGATTGTGCAGAATTCTATTGATCCATAGATCAAAGAAGATATAGCTGGATATGTACTCATTCTAGTAAGGTTCTTGGCAAGAAACTAAGGCTAGAATGGAGTGCTGATGGGAGTGAAGATGAAGACAATATGCTCTATAAGAGTATTGGAGTGCAACAGTTGTGTTCTAGTTTCTACTAGAAGCACCTGATCTATTAGCTAGAGAGTTTCCTGGAAAGAAACTTGTCTAGAAGATGGTGTTGGTGATAGCAGTGCTTGAGTCAGTTTATTTCTGATCTAGGTGCATAGGAGCATGAGATCTTGCTCAGCTTGGAGATCAAGGATAAGTGGCAGTTATCTTTGATTTTCTGAAGAAGTTTATACTTAAGGAAAGCGGGAATCCTTTTGTAAAGACTTGTGTGATCCTTCCTTCCTAAAAGAATCAAGCCTTGGCACCCTAGGTTCATGAAGCAAATGCATTTCAAGCACTATGGTGAGGTCCAATAAAGCAAGATGGAGGTTGTCTACTCAAACTCAAGTCTGTGTGCCCTTTCTGATTGAGTGATGAGATTATTCTAAGTGGCAGAATGAAAGCCTGAACTCTCCAGCTGGATGTCTTAACCAAAGTTGTGACATCAAGCAGAAACTTCAAGGCCTCAAGTGATGTTGTGGCACATCATTTGAAGATAAGTTGATCTTCTCAGGTATGAATGGAATTAATGCTTCATATCATGCAGTTTGCGGGAGCTGTGTGAAGGAGTAGATGCCTTGCTTCGAAGCAAGAAAAATTTGAGACTTGAAGATCAAAGTGGCCTGGTGGATTAGAAAATTCTCGAGAGCTCTGAAAGATGCTGAATAACCAAACAGTGGCATTTGGATATTGAAGCAGTGTGCCTTTAGAAAACTATTATTGGGCAGAAGGGTAGTTATTTGAAGACCAAAGAAGGGTCTAGGACTGTTCATGCTTGGAACAAATTACTCTGGTGTAGAGGGGTAATTGGTTGAAGACCAAAGGAGGGTCTGTTTCTGTTCACATGTTGAAGCTTGTGGTAGAAGCCCTAAGCTGTGTATAGAAGATTACCTTCTTGTAGAGATGTATTTGATCAAGATGGTGTGTCTGTGATATGAACCATCAGGTTTGTGAAGATATCTTGTGGAACTAGTGATTCACTTCTAAGAAGTACTCTATCTTGTCATACGGGAGAATGATAAGGTAAAAGGACTGTCTTGGAGTATGATGTGAAGGTATTGAGTGCATTCTGATGTGATAAAGTCCCTATGCGGTGTCTATCTTGTACTCAGCCTAAGGCCAGAATACTGTGGAGAAGTGGTCTCTTTTGCTATAAGTAACTCTAGAAAGAGGTGAATCAGTTTGGTGCCTTCTCTCTGTATGAGCATGGAGTTGGTCATGAGAGATAATGGGGTGATCTTGGAGCAGCTGTTATCAAAGATAGGGGAGAGCTTCTGTTTGATGGGTGCACTACTTGCTTGTGGTTCAAGCAGTAAGTGAATGCGTTCAACATGTGTGTTGAACAGAGAATGAGTTCTTGAAGACATGAAGATGCGTCTTATGTTTTCCATTCATGTGCATTAGTTACCATTGATATGGGAGAGTTATACTTCTATCCAGGATTTGTTGCTACTATGTATCAAGATTGTTTGTGGGTTCAAACAATTTGAGTTTTTATGAAGATAGAATGTCAGACAAGATGTTGTGACATTGGGTGACTGCTCCAAGCTCATGGTGAACATGACAAGTGCCTTCCTTTTGGTTATGTCCTTAGGATGTTCATTGATCCAAACAAGTTTATAAGCCTCTATCCTAGTATGTCTGGTGAAGAGAAAGATCAAGACATCATCAGCTCTGATCCTGTGCAGAAGGAAGGAATTTCACTCTGAGATTGTGTTGTCAAAGCTGAAATCTGAGAAATCTTCTAGATAGTAATCCTGTAACTGCTTCTGATATTGGTTCCAGTATGGGTTGTGACTCAAGGGGTGTATAGATCATGTGCTTCCAGTGTGTGAATATGAAGATGTTGAAGTAAGTCTTCATGTGTTTGGGCTCTCTCCTTCAGGGGGAGTACTGAGTATGCATGACAAGGGAAGATGTGCACCTGTCTGATGTGGAGCCCTGTGCATAGTTTGTTAATTCTCAGGCAAGCGTGTGTTCTAGGACCACTGATGTTGGTTTGAACTAGGACTGTGATGACTGGCCTAGGAAACATCATTGGGTTCTGGGAGAATTTAATTTTCTCTACAGAAGGTTTGTGGGTCTCAAATTGGGGATTTAAGATCAATTGTTACTTGTGGCAAGTAGTTAATTGATTATCCTTTAATTGGTGAGGTCAAAAGTGTCATTCCTGAAGGTGCAGCTTCAGACAAGACAAGAACCCAAGATTCAAGCCTGATTCAAGAGATCAAGAAATGGCAGACTTGGACACCATGTGCAGTTTGTACACTTACTCCAATATTTGTCAATTTTTTACTAAACCAATGGGGAGGTAAGTGTTGTTAAGGGCTGTTATCTGTTGCAACTATCAAGGGGGAACATGATAGTGAGGATGGGAAAAACTACTACTGATGATGAGGAAAAGCATTTTTGCTGCTATGCTGGATGCAACTATCAAGAGGGAGCATGATAGTTTGTATAAACTACTGCTGAATGCCCTGATAATTTGTTTTAGCCAAAATTTGCCAAAGGGGGAGATTGATAGTTCCATGGTTCTATGATATAGAATTGTCCATGGCTATATGATTGGCTAAAATATGGTAAAACATGACTCTGCACTAATGTTAAGCAAGATGTCATTACCATAGTTATGACATCGCTAAAGAAGCAAACAGGAGCTGGTGAAAGAACTGATGTGGAGTGGTTTAATGTGTATGTCATGATGAATGTGTGAGAAACAACAGGAGTAGTGGTGCAGCAGGAGCTAGCAGGAACTAATAACAGAACTGACTAGTGGTGCAGCAGGAGCTAGCAGGAACTAATAAAAGAACTGACTAGTGGTGCAGCAGGAGCTAGCAGGAACTAATAACAGAACTGACTTCTGGTGCAGTAGGAGCTATGTGCAACAGGATCTAACAAGAGCAGATGACAGAACTATTGTCATGGATGAACTAGATCTCATGAATGCAGAAGGAGCTAGCAGGAGCTGATGACATAACTGCTGTCATGGATGCAGAAGGAGCTAGCAGGAGCTGAGTGTCATGCATCAATGTCTAGTACAGTAGTAGCTGCTAGGTGTTAGCAGTGGCCACAACAGGTTAAGTTGTGATGAAGTTCCTCACAGGTGGTGAGTGAGGTGTGCAGCCACAACAGGTTGAGTTGTGATGAAGTTCCTCACAGGTAGTGAGTGAGGTGTGATGTCATGTGTCTTAAGCAGGACATCGCTACATGACAACAGAAGGAGCTGCTAGTGTATATCTCTTGACAGAATTGGTTTGGATTGATGAGACCATGTTGAAAATACCTCATCAGTAAATATGTCAAGAAGATTTATTAGGAACAAGAACAGATTGTATTGGTATTTATAGAAGGATCTTGGAGACCTTTTAGGAAACTTTAATATACTTGATTCTAATGTTATTCTGCAGAAGATTGGGTGAAGCCCGGTCTGGTGTAAAGAAAAATCTGCAGAAGAGTGGATGTCACAGTGAATGTCATGACATTGATCGTGTGACATCAGTCGTGCAGGCATGTTGGTTTTCTGTTATCTCAGGCTAGAACTCAGGAGGACTTATTATGACCCCTGAGTTATATAAGGAGAGATTCAAGGCAATGCTGACCATGCCATGACCTAATTGGACAACACCTTGAATTGTGGAAATTAGTTTTATTTTGTTAAAACTAATATTTGTTACTTCTGCACAGCCCAAGCCCAGTCTGCACGACTATAAAAGGAGGAGCAGAAGCAGAAGAAAAGCAAGCACTCACATCAAGAAAAACCAGAGTGTAAAACAGAGGTCTAGGGTTTGAGAGTCCCTTGTGTGGAAGTCACCATTTGCATTGTTTGATGCATTATGGTAGACATAATTGTAAGTGAAGAAGGCTAGTCTTCACGTGTAAAGTCTGTTTAAGAATACTTGTAATCCAAGCAATTGTCTGGTTGATGATTGCATTGGTTAGGTAGATTCTAGGTTGTGTCTCACTCAAAGCTGTGAAGCAAGAGTGTGTGAGTTCCTTGATCAAAGCTGTGAAGCAAGATCAAGGTGTGTATGAAGTGTCTCTTCAGATTAAATTCTGTAATTGTTTGAAATCACTATTGTGTGATTGAGGGGGAGTGAGTGGGTATACTCAGGTACTAGAGTGTCTCTAGGCTGAAGTTTCATTGGGTAGAGATTAAGTGAGAAGTTCAAACTGGAGGTTTGACTTTGAATTGATTCTACTAATAGTGAATTTCCTCCCTGGCTTGGTAGCCCCCAGATGTAGGTGTTGTTGATACCGAACTGGGTGAATAATTACTGTGTTATTTATCTTTCTGCATTTACGATTTTGTACTTTAAATGGTTAGATAAATAGTATGATAGACTGCAGATGTCACAACAGAGGTCGTGACATTGGTCATGACATTGGGACAATTTAAAGAAATTTAAATTGGCCATGGTTTGTCTTCATCCTTGTTGAGCAGAGATCAATGTTCTTGGAACACATGTGATCTGCATACCAGAATTTCAATAATAATTTGATAATTAATAGTAATATAATTATTATTATTATTAATATTATGGGAATTATTATTGGAATTAAAAGAAATGAGGAGTAAGTGTCTTAAGGGGTATTTTTGTGAGTTTAGAAAGAAGGACACGATCAAGTGGGAGAGAAGAGTAAGGAGAGAAGAACAAGAGGAAGAAGAAGAAGGCCAAGGATGTCGGATTCTTGAGAGTTTTCATCGATCGAAGCAACTAGTCGAGGTAAGGGGGGAGAAACGGGTTTTAATTGGTAATTGCATGAATGGGGTAGTGGGGGATTCCTTAACCCCAATAGGGATTTGATGATTATGATTAAGATGTTGTTGTGTTCTGATTGTTGTTTCCATGGATGAATTGTGTTTATGTTGTTAGGAATTGGTGAAATTCTGTTATTCCAGCCTTGCATGTGACTAGGTGGGGATTCTTGGGTGAATTGGTGTAGTTTACCGTCTAGGTTGAAAATGATTTAATCAGTAGAGTTGGTGTTTTATCGGGTAAACTCTGGAATAAATAGTGTGGTTTAGTCGTAGAATGCTAGGCTAAGATTGCTAAGACTGGTATGGTGAGAATCGGATGGGTTTTGAGCTTCTGATGAATTTTTGAACAGTGAGGGTTTTGTGAAATCGCAGACGTTCGCCAGCACCTTCGCTGAGCGAGCTAGTAGCGAGCATTCGCTAGGAATTCGCAAGGCGAGTTGGGTAACGAACACTTCCAGTAGCCACTGTCTGCATTCGCTAGCAGGTTCGCTAGGCGAGTGAGGCAGCGAGTGTTCACTGAGGCCTCGCTAGGCGAGTGAGGCAGCGAGCGTGACAGAATGTGATTTTTGTGCTATTTTGCCTTGTGATTCGTTTTGTAGGATTCCTTGGGTTGTGATGGGTCAAGAGATGTTGTTTAGGGGTAAAGAGAGTATACTTGATGTGGAAAGGTGCATTATGAAATATTGAATTTAATTGACATGATTAATTGGTCGGTAAGATATATATGTAATATGTATATGATGCATAGTGAGGTGATCGGGAAGGTCGTGTGTACTCGGTGTTCGAATGTGATTTCTCTATCGTTTAACTTGATTGATATAATGGATTGGTGTATATATATGCATATGTATGATGTAGGGTGATATGATCAGTATGATCGTGTGCACTTAGTGTGCTTGATGTTTGTGTGTTGTGCATTTGGTGTTGTGTATAGCATGGTGTCTTGGTATGGTCGAATCATGTCTCAGGAGGAGCGTATACTCTATTATGATGTTGATGAGGTGCTCCATTGTGGAGGGTTGATGGCCCAGTGTCCATTAGTGATTGTGGAGTTGATCATGTCTCAGGAGGATCGTAAGTGATTCACCCGTACTCCTTTGTGGAGAATTGTGGGGATATATCATGTCTCAGGAGGAGCGTAAGTGATGTATCCTATTTATGAGGTGCTCCCTTGTGGAGGGTTGATGGCCCGGTCTCCATCAGTGATGATGAATGGGTACCGCATGCATGTGTTGGGTTGCACTCTTGCATTATGATATGTTGTGTTGATGATTGGACAGTAGGTCCTGTTTGATGTTGGTGGGGTGATGATTTGTTTATTTACTGCCTTTTTATTCATGAAATTTTTTACCGATAATTTTGATCATGTTTTCTCACCCCTCTGTTCTTGTTGTGGTCTGTGCTTCTTCAGAAGTACAAATAATCCAGGTGCATAGCTAGCTTGGATAGTGGTGTGCGAGTCGAGTCCTAGGATGCTCTGATACGTAACACGGGACTTGGGAGTTTATTTGTTTTATGATAAATTTGTTGTATTCCTGTGACGTATTGTATTTTGGTGAACCTTAATGATGAATGTTTTTTTGTGTATTTTGGCGGATGGCCGTGAATGATATACTAATGATAATTTTCCGCTGCTTTATTTTGAAAATCATACAATGAAATGTTTTGTAAAATTTTCTTGAATGTGATATCCCACTGTTAGAATGGAGACTCTGATAATTATTTGACTTAATCGCATTTTATTTTACTTGGGGAAGTGGGGTGTTACATTACGTTTGAATCAGAATGCGCTCAGAGAGGAAAACCAGCAGTTGAAAACTCAGGTGGGCTTAATCATGGAAGTGATAAGGAACGTGCTCAGAAAAGAAGGTGATCAAGTGCTCGAAGCTGCAGCAAAGATGCTTGCACCACTTCTGTCTGTGGAACCTATGCCAGAGCGTAATGTGTGTCAGAGATCCTCTGTACAACTGGAGGTTCCGAAATTTCCGTGTCATCAGCTGCGTCCCGTTTCTCAAGAGAATCCCAAGATTAGAAGATATGGTCAAAGGATAAAATCATAAGACAGAATCTTCGATCAGATCCCCATGGATTATGCTCAGTTGGTGCAACTCTTGTTCCAACTTCAATTGGTTAAGCCTCAGACTTTGGCTCCACTTACTGGCCAACCACCACCGGGCTTTGATATCAATGCTTATTGTGATTTCCACTCTAGGGGACAGGGGCAAAACGTCACGAACTGTAAAGGTTTTAAGCATAAGGTTCATGACCTGATTGATTCGAAGACAATTGAATTCACGTCGGGTGGCATGAAGGTATCAGGCGAAGTTATTCCCTATCCTGCAAAGGGGATGGATGTTCCTATTCCCTCGCCTAAAGCTGCAGTAGGTCAAGAGTATATCCTACAATCTTTGGTGTCAGAATCTCCTTGCCCACAGTTGCTGCTTGTTTCTGGGTCAAGCTTAAGGATGAAAGTGCCTGAACAGAAAGAGTCCTCAAGAATTCAAACCCAGTCGCCGGACGTTTCTGCTGTTCAGAGTCCACGACCTTTTGGGTCTTCGTAGAAAAATTATCAGTACCAGAATCAGATTAGGCCTCACAAAAATTTGAAAAGAAGGAATGCTTCTCTACGTCCAGTGCCCATGGCGTACAGTCAGCTGCTACCGCACCTAGTTCGGAATTCTTTGGTGGAGCCCAAAGCTCTAAAACCGATACCATAACCTTACCCTCCCGGGTATGATCCTAGTGCTCAATGTGGGTATCATGGAGGATCCATAGGGCATTCTACTGAGGATTGCGAGGCTTTTCAAGCCAGGGTACAACAGTTGATGGACCGAAGGTGCATATCTTTTCCAGGAGGAAGGTTAGTCGTACATTGCTCGTTTGACTGAGTTTGAAGACTTCAAGGGTCGCATTCCCACAGCAGCTAATCAGTGTTGAAGCCCAGTTCCCAGAAGCTGGCAATTTTCGTTTTATCCTGTTATTTCTTTATGTTTGTAATTTCTTTCCTGTTTAAAGTGCATTCTCATTTGTAAAACCTTTTGTTTTCAATTGATATTAATGAAATTAATATGCATGTTTTGATTTAATCCATTCGTGTTCACTAGTTTCTTTTTACAAATGTCATACGCTTGTCTAAGCGGAATTCGGGGAGGATGACGAAGTTTAAAGACGCGTAAGCTTCCGATTGTATTCTTTTGAAATAAAACATGTTGATGATGTACAGGCATTGTTTCAAATTCCTAAACATCGAAGATATAAGGATGATAATCCCTTGTCATCCCCTTTGAGCCTAGTAGTAGGAGTTTCTTTCTGAAAACGAAAAACCCTAAATCTTAACCTAGGGTCGGGTAGGTGTCAGTTAATTCGGCCAAACATCCAAGTTGTAATAGGAGTGTTCCCGTTCGAGGATCAATCACAACTGTATAGGTTGTGCCTAAAAAACCACAATGGTTATTCATTGCCGACCAAAGAGTGGAACAGTCACAATCCTCTAAACAAGTCAGACAACCCGGTGTCACACGATTTGTTCAAAAAAAAAGGAAAGAAAAAAGAATCATAAGAAAAAAGCCCGCTAAGTCGAATCTTGAAAACAAGCGACACAGGCAAAAATTAGGGCATCCCGCTGGACTTTGAAATCAAAAGAAACTCAAAAGAGCCAGTCCAGGCAAAAGTTAGGGAAATAAAAAAAATGATGATGAAAAACAAGTCGTGTGATTCAGGCACCAAAGACGAAAAAGTGAATGACTGTCACTCCGAAAACTTGTGGTTTCCCGAACCATCACTCCTGTCATTCAACCTTTGAAAGGTGAGCGCTAGCGTCGAATTAGCTGAATATAGGATTGGAGAACATCACGGAGAATGGGTGGGTTAAAATAAACTTTGAGCCTTTATCCTTTCCTTGTAAACCGTGAACCTAACCAAGTTACAACCTGAAAAAGTCCTAATTGAAGCAGGTTTGTTTCAAAAGCATACTTCGGTAAAGATCGCATCAAAACTGACTCCTGAAAGGATTCATCTTACAACATTGTAATAATGTTGACATGTTTTTCCAGTGAACAGATTGGATTTCGAAAACTGTCATATGCATTGCATTTAATATATCTTTTATGCAGAACAATTTGTTTTACTTGCGAGTAAGCGCTTGACAACCGGAAAATTTCCACAGTGGAAAGGTTGATCAGGATAGAATGCAGATTGCTTGGATATTCCGATGAATCGGGGCAAGTTATATCAAATGATATCATGGGAGTCAGCCATCCAGAAGTTAATTAATATAAAGCAGTCAAGTTGAGATTCGGTGAATCTCTCGCAGCCAAGAAGCACTTTCCCCACAAGTCAGCCAATCAGGAGCAAAGTCATTGTAAGACTAGGGGCGTACCACCCTAAGAGCGTAGAACTTGTTCCTTATCCGTGGGGAAATTAATCTGAAGCACCTCTTCAAGGATTCTAGGTGTTTAGGCAGTGCATATCCAACCAGCAGGGTACAGAGATTTCAGGTTTCCTTTCGAGGAACATCCCCGCAGAGATCCCACGGGCTGGGGAAAATTCGGAAGCGAAGGAATTATTCTTCTCCGCTATTCAAGAGTTGTTCAAGCAGGTTCAGTCAACTTTCAAGTGCAAGACGAATGTCGGGAAGTCCTGTTACTATCCCTTGACTCTTTAGCCAAAACCTCTGAGTTCAGACAAGATATTTTTCCAGCATCAGTCACACCTGATCCTTTGTAAATCCAATTCCCTTTGGTACACAGGAAGACTTTGTCTGTTTTCTCCGGCAAAAGTCCAATCATCATTGGCACGTGTAACCTATCCCCAGTAGAGTCCAATCATACTTGGCGCATCCGGTTATCCCCAGCGGAGTTGGCTACATCTCTTCAGCATTTATTTTGCTAGAGTGGTTCTTTTGGTTATTCAGCTTTCCCCGGCAGCCCGAGCCTGCATCTGCATCTTTGCATGTAGTTATCATATTTGCATCATCTTTTCATTTCATCCTCAAATGCGTAGCATTTCCATTTCGTATGGAGCATTACACCATATTCAAACATACACATATGCATGTGAAGCATAAGCCAGTTTCTGTCAGCCTTCTGTGGCAACTTGAATCACTCTTTAATCAATACAGGGACATTTATTCAGCAGTTTTGTTCAGACAGCTTATCGGTTTACTCAGGTTTCAAATCATACGTCGGTTATGATTTGTCCATCAGTCCTGTGATGATGACATCCCCAAGCAGAGTTCCTTTGTCCATCAGTCCTCTGATGCCGACAGATTCTCTTTCCATCAATTCCTATTGACGACGTGTTTCCCCAGCAGGTTTTTCTCTCCGTCTATCCTTAGACGACGTGAGCTTCAGATATGATTTTCTCTCCGTCTATCCTTAGACGACGTGAGTTTCGGACGTGGTTTTCTTTCCGTTTATTGGATGAGATGGCGTTGTAGGAGGGTTTTCATGCTGTCAATTCCTGTTGACGTTGTGACTCTTTGAAGAATGTTTGGTTCCCCTTGTTGGCAATTCCTATTTACGACATGGCTCTTTGAAGATGGTTTTCTTTCTGTCAATTCCTATTGACGATGTGCCCCTTTGAAGATATTTTCTTTCCATCAACTCTTATGGACGAAAGAATTCTGCAATTTGGTAAATGGTTTTGAAGTGCGTTAACGTGAGTGTCGCTACTGCGAAAATCGGCGCCGGCTGAACAGAAGAGTCGCCACCGTGTGTTATTTATCCCAAAGAGGGGAAAGGAAACGCTCGAAGTAAACCTCGCGAAAAAAAACGGGAAAGGAATGGTCATCGCAACCAAAACCTGGATTCGGGAGTCGGTTACGCAAGGGGAAGGTATTAGCACCCCTCACGTCCGTCGTACTCGACGGGATCCACGCTTGTTTTCTAGTACGAATTGTTATTCTATCTAAACTAAGGGTTAAGGGTTAAAAAGAAAGAAAGGGACTCAGTAAAGTGTCGCACTTCATGCCTACGTATTCCCGTCTGGAACGAGAAATCAGAGTCAACCTAGTTCGCCTACCTACTGGAAAGGAGGGGAAGGTTGCTCGCTAGGATATCGCATCCTATGCCTACGTACTTTCATACAGCATGAAAGATCAGAGCAAACGTAGTTCGGGCCGCGTACGACACAAGTCTGTTTTGATTGTTTTTATTCCTTCTGAAAAAGGGTTTTTCTGATTAACAGTCCAAGCGGACAAAAATGACGTTTTGATGAGTTCACATTCTTTTTACGGAAGAAGTGTCTTTTATTGTGTTTGAAATATTTATTGTGTTTTTCTGTTTGTTTTGAGAAAGAAGAGACAGAACTCTAACCTATGGTTGCAAAGGGAATTAGACTAACCTAATGTTATCATGCATGGGTTAAGACCTAATGTCTATCATGTTCCTCTCTTGCGCAAAGAGAAACAGAGATCCTAAGGGAATAGACGGAAACAGAAACAAAAGCAAATATACAATAAAGCAGTAAAATGCATGAATGCAGCAATACAAGCGAGGCAAGGGAGTCCCACTCAACCTCGAACCTAGAAAACAACAGGCAAAAGTGAACAAGATTCACTTTCAACCTAACAGGTTAAACAGCAAGCAATACAGTCAGGGAAATTCAAACAATACATCAAAATTATAAACAGCAGAAATAAACAGCAAAAGCAGTCTTCATCAACATCTGTCTTCAAGTCATCATCAACTATCTACAAGCTTCAAGCAAGCATCAGTCTTCATTTTCAAGCCTTCAAGCAGGGTCTCTGTCTACAATCTTTCAATGGCTTTTCTTCAAGTCTCACTCTCCAAGATGAGAAACAGTCAAAAGAATGAACTGGGGTGTTAAGCAATTAGTTGACCACCAAAGGTGGCAAACAGACTGCTAACAACACATAGAATGTTTCTCTCAAGAGTTCTATCTCTTAGACACTATCACCAAGCCTTCCAAAGGAAGGGGGTGAGTGTCTTAGAGAGACTCTGCATCATAGAGAGGGATGGAGGCAAACAAGACCTTCCATGTTTGTGAATCAAGTTTTCTATTCTAGAGCTCTGCCTAACTCCTAGATCCTATAACCTTCAACAGCTGCCAACAAGATATACTCTTCATCAACTCTGGAAATTGGTCTTCATTCTCTTAATCTTCAATGGGCTTCATCAGCACAGTCTTCAGCTCAAACCCAAACCCCAAGCAGGCCCAATACCCCACACAGTCAAATAATAACCCTAGAGAGGGCACACCACACAGTCAATCAAATACAAGCAATATACTAACAGTAATAGTAGAATAGGGGAAGTCTAATATTTTCTAAGGGATCTTATTCTTTACCCATAATACCCCTATAGTCCCATACCCTAAAATTCAAACTACAACTCCTAAAAGAAATGATTTATTACACCTATGTTATATCTAAACCCTAGTTTTGATTCTCCTAATCACACCTAAACAAACCATCTAAAATTTAGTCCTAAAATCATGAATTAAATCTCATATGAAGATTAAAGTCCTAAGTGAAGTACTCTAAAAATAATGGGTCCAAAATATACAAGGATCTAGCTAAACTAAAATCAACAAGATCAAGTATTAAACTAAACATCATTTAAACCTATTTAAAAGAAAAATATACTAAAAATGCAAAAATAAAATAAAATGCTAATTTTATTATATGACAATTTTCTTAACAGAAATATAAAAAAGATGCAAAAACAACCACTTAAAAATATGGAATTTCCAATTTGTTAGGAATTTTCAAAGAATTAAAAAAATGAATGAAATTAAAATGAATTAGATTTGGTTAGGGGTGCACTCAGTAATTATTTAAGCTAAAAAATGGATGATGGGCCCAGACTGGGGGTGCGCATAGCAAGGCGCGTCTGGGCCCAGCTAATCAGAAAATACCAAAAAGAAAATAAAATGAAAAACGGTGCCGAAAGTAAATATATTAGTTCATTGGTTTGGGCCTGGGTGAATGGTGGTGTGGATAGCAATGGTTTCTTAAGCCCAGTCTAAAGACATAAGTGAAACGGTGCGTTTCACGTTTCACTCTTCCCTCTCTTTCTCAACTTCAAATCCTGGCCACTGGATGCGAGTTTCAGTCAAACAAGAAGACCTCATCCAACGCGTGAGGTGCTTCTTCTCCAATGAGAAGCTAAGGTTTCTGCAAAACTCCATGAACACAGCTTCATGCACACTATCTTCCATCAACTCATGCGTGCTCAGTTCTTCATCAAATTCAAACATGTAAAAAGCAAAATCACTCTAATTTTCTCCCTGAATCCATCTATAGCATTGGCTTCAATTGATATCCATTTTTTCATGAAACACGATCACTGCCTCCAAATTACTCAGGATTTTCATCATCACCAATCCCCAATCTAAGTGTACTAATCTCTTCATGGCCTTGCACTGATCAATAATCACTATCAACTTAAGATTCTAACCACTTAATCATCATGTTCTAAGGCTCAACAGAATTAGTGATCCAATGGTGAACTCCATGAAATGCTCTCAAATCCATCAGAATCATTCATCTAACTATTCCTAACAGTTCTAACTTAAGAATTCTACATCATGCTAACTAATCTATGCTAATTCGAAGAAAACACTAACCTGGTGTAATCTTGAAAACAGATGGAGAAATCCTTGGATTCACAGCTTGCAATGCTTTGGACTTGATCAATGGACTTAGTTCTTGGTTCTGTATGCAGAAATTCTTGCTCAAATGCTTTGGATTGCCATAACCAATTCTTTTTGCAATTTGGAGGATGAACTTGTATAGCACGATTCTTGTGATCTCTTCTTCAAATCTTGCTTGCAATGTACTCAGGGATGATTCTTGAGTGGATTTGGATCATGAAATTGAATGATTGATGAAGAATTGAGGAGATTGGAATGAATTTGCAAGAATGCAAAATGGAGTGAAACTTGGTGTTTTGGATCAAAATGAAGTGCAACCCCTTCATGGATCAGCTCTAGGGTTTATATAGATGCCAATAGAAACATCTAGAACTTGCTAGAAACCTCTTGTGCATAAATCCCTTGTGTTTTGGCATGTGTAACTTCATACATAAGCAACCAATGATAACTTCCAAATTCTGAACTAAACTCAAAAATCCACTATTTCCAATGTTCTTAAAACCTTCTTTCCAATCAAAATGACCTATAATTTCATCCCATTTGGACATGTTATGAAAAATCTCATTTTTTAGGTCACTTTTATTCATTAAATTCACCTTTTAATTGACCAAATTTGGAACCTTGAGCTATGAGCATTTCAAAACTTTCATGATCACTTTTCTAGACTCAAAATATCATTTGGATCAAGTTTTAAGTTGTGAAGTTTTTCATTTGAAGCTTCCTTGTATGAGTTTTGGGCATATGCTTGAAATGACCTGTAATTCTCAAATGACCAAAATACCCTTTGCTTGCCAAGGTCATAAGTAGAGTTCCACAAATCAGATGAAGGTATACCATACCTTTCTAGAAATCTAAGACAATGAGGAACAACTATCATGTTGACCAGAAATCCATTTGAAAGCTCCTTGAGGGGTAAAAGTTGCTTGGAAGACAAGTAACTTTCACAGACAAAATTTCAGATGCCCCAGCTGACCTGTAACTTGCAAGAACCATAACTTGAGTTCTATAAATCTCCTTGATGTCTTCCACCACTCAAATTAAAGGTCTTGAGATCCTATACAAGTTTCATGTTGGCCAAGGATCCATTTGAAGCTTGCATTTTGAATTATCTTGCTTGGAAGTTTGACCTAAATCAGGGGATTTTACACAGAAACCCTAATTTAGAAACTCCTCTTCTTCTTGATTTCTCTTGATTTATCCTTGGCACAACACCACATCCTTATCTACATGTCTAATGATGCACCCCACATCTCTCAAATAGACCTTGATGCCTTTCAATCAATCATTTGACCTAGGGTTGACCCAGATGAAACCCTAGTTGACTGTCTTCAACTGCAGCTCTTGCAATCTCATCAATGACTTGCCTCTCTTTCAAAATGACTCTCTAGGTCTTCCATGATGTCTGTATACCCTCCATGACCTCAATTCACAGCTCACAACTTCTTTGATAGTCTTCAAATACCCTCAAGATAGGAGATAGATCCACTGCTTGGTCCACTGACTTCTTTAGATTTCAATTTCTTTCTGATGACTTGGATAGACTTGAATTTGAATAATAACCTCTTGATAGGCTCATAGAGATAAGAATAGTACTTGGTCCCTTGTTGAATGACTTGTTATGCTATGTTATGCAAATGATTAGACTATGTACATGACTCCTTATGCAAATGCTAATGCAATTGAAACGTAAACTAAGTGAAGTAGGTTGAGCAAATTTTAGGGTGCAACAGCTGCCCCTATTCAAGCGACTTGGACCCGACTGGGTGAAGAGCGAACGACCTTCAAACATTCGAGGTGCGAGACGGTTGAATACTAAGAACCCGGAAATTTGCCAACCGCAGAAATAAACTGCACCACCGTTTGGGGAATGACATCCACCAACTGAATCTGGTTGTTACGGCAACAACTGATCCGACGTCTGATAATTCTGATTTCAACTTCAACCACCTATGTAACGCCACAGGTACTGAACACTTTTCGCAAAACACCTCTGTCCACAACTGGACTAACCTTACCAACACAAGAAGAGGGACAAATTCGTCAACACGAATAGAGATTTTGTTGTCACAGTAGTAACGTTGTCCACATCTGGACCCAAATTTCGTCAAACCACGAATACACAAATCTGTCCATGTCAGGACTCACATCTCAACAACACAGGAATAGAACTTTGTCCATGTCAGGACGCCTGTTTCGTCAACACGAAGAAATCTCAACTAAAACTTGTCCACGTCAGGACTCCACCTGCCGTCAACACGGAAAAATCTCGACAACTTCGCTGGGGATGACTCGTCTGCATTTCATCAGCCCGAGGGGATCCTATCAACATAGGAATGAATTGTCCACGTCAGGAATAAACTTTCCACGTTAGGAATAACCTGTCCACGTTAGGAATAACCTTTCCACGTTAGGAATAAACTTTTCCACGTTAGGAATACATCGTCCACGTTAGGAATAAACTTTTCCGCGTTAGGAATAAAACTTTCCACGTTAGGAATAAACTTTTCCATGTTAGGAATACATCGTCCATGTTAGGAATAAAATTTCCACGTTAGGAATAAACTTTTCCACGTTAGGAATACATCGTCCACGTTAGGACTCACACCTCGTCTTGATTTGTCCACGTCAGGACTCACATCTTCGACCCGCTGAGGAAATAAAACTTGTCCACGTCAGGACTCACGCATCTTGTCAACCCGAGGAACTATAAACTTGTCCACGTCAGGACTTCACATTCCATCAATACTGAGAAATCGAAACTGTCCACGTTAGGACTAGCACATCTCGTCAACCCGAGGAAATAAATCTGTCCACGTTAGGACACCCATTTCTCTAGCACGAAGAAATCCCGTCAATATAGGAATAAATTGTCCACGTCAGGACTCATATTTCGTCAACGCGAGGAACTCCTATCAATATAGGCAATACAATTTTGACGACTCCGGGGAAATACTCCTGTCAACCAGTAAGAAAATACATCCGTCTGTTCCTACGGGAAGATACTCTGAATACAGTTTCTCTGCTTATCTCCATAGTAACTAACTCCATTGGTCCCAACCCACAAACCTTTTAGCACTAACGTGACAGCGACTTTGAGGCGGACTCTACTGGGGATATTTGGAAACCAAACTACCGGACGACTGTTCTAATAACCGGCGGCAACCTCTGAAATTCTGATTCATGAAACCCTTTGATGCTGACGTAACAACAAATTTGAAGAAAATAATCCGCTGGCCGAACTAGAGAAACTTCAACAAGCAACTCTAGCGGGGAAAACAAGAGAAATTTAAACAAATAACTCTGCTCGGGGACAAAGAGAAACTTAACCTAATAACTCTGTGGGGAAAATAGTATGATGAACCGTATCATCACACGTCTCACGGCGAGACCTCGAATGTCTGGTCATAGATCTATGCTAGAACTCCATACTCCTGCTAAGAAAACACACCTGAAAGCAAAAGGTTAACTAACCTGATTTATGTTTCAAAAATTCGTATGTTTGAAAATGGCGTAATGCCCCGTACGACATGGAAATGCTACGCGTTTTTTTATTTGGTGGATGCAAGTATGACACTATATGCCGATGCAAATGCGGACTCGAACTGCTGGGATACAGAAACCGCTTCAGCAAAATAAATGCTGAAGACAACGCCAACTCCGCTGGGAGTAACCAGGTGCCACAGAATTATTCCAGCAAAATACATGCTGGAAGAGTGAAGCTAACCTCGCTGAGGGATAATTGAATGCGCCAATCCTGATTGGACTTCTGCTGGGGAGTGAACGGGTATCACACGGTATTCTGACAAAATAAATGCCAGGACACACAACCAACTCTGCCGGGGAGAGTCTTAATCTTTGAGTTCCACTGGGAGGAAAGAAAACACTTGCTGGAAAGAGAACTCCGCTGGGGACGAAACGATTCTCTTGGGGAAAATCAACTGACTCCGCTGGGGGAGAGTAAATGACCCTACTGGGAAGGGTAGACTGTCTAAGTACAGCTCACGAGTTGGAAATGTTAATCTTCTGAGGCTAAACCACTCTGCTTGAGATGGGGGAATCCTTCTGGGGGACACCACACTGTCTGAATACAGCCTACAATCTTGGAATCGCCAAACTCTGCTGAGGATAAACGACTTTGCTGGAGAATGTCCTTCGGCTAAGCTGCGACTAGCTGGGAAATTCGATCCTTCTTCAGTGAGGAACAATGCTATCTTGGAAGCGCGACCTGCGTGGGGATCGAGTCTTTCCGTTGCGAGCTTCTGGTCCATACTGCAATCTTTTGATCGTCCACTTCATATGGCTACGAACCCTGCAACACCACAAACAAGACAAGACAAGTCTACGCAACCAAATCTATTCAGGTTAGCGTTAGTGACATTATTTTCAGTTAATTCAAAGTTTTAGCAATTATTGGCAAGGGCCAGCGACGTTATGCACTTGCTAGTTTCATTAAACCTAGGCATTTATCATGTACAAAACAGTAAAGAACCAACATCAGGTACTGAATAACATGTTTTATTGATTGGGCCCCTAAATGGGCAGAGTTTTGTACACGGGATGTAACTCCTGAAAAGAGGAAGCTACGCACAACGAATATACAAGTATGCACAAAAAGCATAAATATAATGACAAATCAAATTTGTACACATGTCGGCAACGGGATGCAGACGAACACCACGAGCTGATCCTTCTATGACTCGCCCGACTCTGATGCTTTCCTGGTATTCACACTTCCGAAGAGATTGTATCTGATAATCGACCCCTCAGGTATATTCTCCCGCACCAATGCTCAATGTAGTATCAAATTCGGACCGCAGTCAGTTGCTTTTCAAATCCCTAACTTTTGCGTGAACCGCCCTTTACGGGTTTTCAGTTCACCGGGATACCCTTTTTTGCCGAAGCCGCCCAGTGTAGGTTTTCAACTTCGCGGGTGTACATTTTTTTCAATTTTATCCCTAACTTTTGCCCGAACCTTTCATTCTGTTTTTGGTTCACCAGGATGCCCCATTTTTTCCTGGACTCTCTTTTTTCTGTCCAGCGGGTCAATTTCAAGCAAAGTATTTTTTAACTGCGTCCGAATTCACAGGCGACGTAAAGTCTTCACCGTCCATGGTGGACAACAATAAAGCCCCTCCTGAAAAGACTTTTCTGACAACGTATGGCCCTTCGTAGTTGGGGGTCCACTTGCCCCTGTGATCTGCCTGTGGCGGGAGAATCCTTTTCAGCACAAGGTCGCCCGTCTGAAAGCTCCGAGGATGTATCTTCTTATCATATGCTTTCTTCATTCGGCTCTGGTACAAACGACCGTATGCTAGATAAGCTAGCCTCTTCTCATCCATTAAACTCAACTGGTTCAACCTGTCTTTCACCCATTCTGCCTCGTCTAGTTGGACATCTCGTAATACTCTCAGCGAAGGAATCTCAACTTCCAGTGGTAGCACTGCTTCCATTCCATATACCAACGAGAACGGGGTTGCCCCGGTTGATGTGCGTACTGTCGTACGATAACCGTGCAAAGCGAAAGGTAGCATCTCATGCCAATCCTTATAGGTCACCACCATCTTCTGAACGATCTTCTTTATATTCTTATTAGCCGCTTCAACAGCGCCATTCATCTTGGGTCGGTAAGGGGAGGAGTTGTGATGCTCGATCTTGAAATTCTGACACAACTCCTTCATCATTTTGTTATTCAGGTTTGAACCGTTGTCGGTGATTATCCGCTCGGGGATTCCATATCTGCAAATGATATCTCGCTTGATGAATCTGGCTACCACCTGCTTAGTCACATTTGCGTAAGATGCCGCTTCTACCCACTTGGTGAAATAATCGATTGCTACTAGAATGAACCGGTGTCCATTAGAAGCCGTCGGCTCGATCTTTCCAATCATATCGATTCCCCACATCGAGAATGGCCATGGCGATGACATCACATTCAGAGGACTCGGAGGCACATGGATCTTATCTGCATAGATTTGGCACTTGTGGCACTTCCTCGCAAACTTGAAACAATCAGTTTCCATAGTTAGCCAAAAATAACCTGCCCGCAGCAGCTTCCTCGTCATAGCATGCCCACCAGCATGCGTACCAAATGTACCTTCATGTATTTCCTCCATGAGCAGCTTCGCCTCTTTCTCGTCCACACAACGTAGTAGCACCAAATCGTGATTTCTTCTGTACAGGACACCGTCCGGATTCAGGTAGAAATTACCCTCCAATCTCCTGAGAGTCTTCTGATCTTGATTGGATGCCCCAGCCGGATACTCTTTGTTCTTCAGGAAATTAAGGATATCAAAATACCACGGTTTATCATCAGATGCTTCGTCAATGGCAAATACGAAGGCAGGTCTGTCAAGCCGAGAGATAACAATTCTGGGAGCCTCGTTCTAGAAGTTGACTTTGTACATGGAAGACAAAGTGGCCAGGGCGTCAGCCATCTGATTCTCTGCTCGCGGTACATGATGCAATTCAACCTTGTCAAAGAAAGGCAACAATCTCCTTGCGTAATTCATGTACGGTATCAAATTAGGCTGACGTGTCTCCCATTCCCCTTTTATTTGATTCACCACCAGAGCTGAGTCTCCGTATACATCCAGATTTTTGATTCGCAAATCAATGGCTTCTTCAAGCCCCATGATACAAGCTTCGTATTCGGCTTCATTATTGGTAACCGGAAAGGTCAATCGAGCAGTAAACGGGATGTGTGACCCGTGTGGCGTAGTGATGATTGCCCCTATTCCGCTACCATAGGTGTTTACAGCTCCGTCAAATATCAACTTCCATTTCGAACCCAATTCTGGTCCTTCTTCTGGCAACGGCTCTTCACAATCTTTCATCTTTAGGTACATGATATCCTCGTCAGGAAAATCAAACCTCATCGATTGGTAATCCTCAATAGGCTGCTCTGCCAAGTACTCAGATAATACACTCCCCTTTATAGCCTTCTGCGAGACATACTGGATGTCATATTCGGTCAAAACCATCTGCCAACGGGCAATTCTCCCCGATAACGCCTGCTTTTCGAATACATATTTGATAGGATCCATCTTCGAGATGAGCATGGTTGTATGATTCAGCATGTATTGCCTCAAACGCTTGGCGGCCCAGGCTAGCGCGCAACAAGTTTTTTCAAGCATTGAATATCGAGATTCACATTCGATGAACTTCTTACTCAAGTAGTATATTGCATGCTCTTTTCTTCCTGTCTCGTCGTGTTGACCGAGGATACAACCCATACTTCCCTCAAGAACTGTCAAATACATAATTAAGGGTCTCCCTGCCACTGGGGGTATCAAAATAGGAGGCTCCTGCAAATACTGCTTTATTTTATCGAACGCCTTTTGACAATTTTCATTCCATGTTACAGCTTGGTCTTTTTTCAACAGCTTGAATAATGGCTCACACGTAGCTGTTAGGTGAGAGATGAACCGAGCGATGTAGTTCAACCTCCCTAAAAACCCGCGCACCTCTTTTTCTGTTCTAGGCGCCGGCATCTCTTGTATTGCTTTTATTTTTGCAGGATCAACCTCTATCCCTCTTTCGCTCACGATAAACCCCAGCAGTTTACCCGATCTCACCCCAAAGGTGCACTTGTTAGGGTTCAGTCTCAGCCTGAACTTCCTAAGCCTTTTGAATAACTTCAGCAGATTCACCAAATGCTCTTCCTCCGTCTGGGATTTGGCAATCATATCATCGACATAAACCTCGATTTCTTTATGCATCATATCATGAAAAAGAGTTGTCATTGCACGCTGATACGTTGCCTTAGCATTCTTTAGTCCGAAGGGCATTACTTTATAACAAAATGTTCCCCAAGGCGTAATGAAAGTAGTCTTCTCCATGTCTTCTGGTGCCATCTTAATCTGATAATAGCCCGAGAAGCCATCCATGAAGGAGAATACGGAGAATTGAGCAGTGTTGTCAACTAGCACATCGATGTGAGGAAGCGGAAAATCATCTTTCGGGCTCGCTTTGTTCAAATCACGGTAATCTACGCACATTCTCACTTTACCGTCTTTCTTTGGCACTGGTACAATGTTAGCGACCCATGAGGGATATTTTGTAACAGCTAGGAAACCAGCATCCCACTGCTTTTGGACCTCCTCCTTAATTTTCACTGCCATATCAGGTCTAGTTCTGCGAAGCTTCTGCTTGACCGGCAGGCAATCTTCTTTCAACGGCAGGCGGTGCACAACCATATCTGTATCAAGCCCAGGCATGTCTTCATACGACCAAGCGAACACATCACTATACTCTCTGAGCATTTCAACCAGTCTTCGCTTGACGTCGCTCAGTAGTGCAGCTCCTATACGGATGTTCTTTTCAACCCCTTCCGACCCCAGGTTAATAATTTCGATGACCTCCTCATGAGGCAGAATGACTCGTTCTTCTTGCTTTACCAACCAAGACAATTCTTCGGGAACGTCACCATCTTCAACAATCTCTCCTTCGGCCTGAAATACCGGGTGCTCAAAGTCGAGACGAGTCATAGGCGGTTCAATGATGTCATCTGAAAATGTTATCCTGCAAAAGGAATGGTTAAATGCTTCAAAATGCGTATAAAGCGAATAACCACGTTGCCATTTTGTTGTAAAACACAAAACAAGAAAAACAGAGATCGCAATATTTGTACATGAAAAACGCCTTTTATTTAATGATTAAACAACGCAATGTACATAACAGCACGGCCCTAAGCAAAATCATGATGCCCCGGGTAAGACACCAGATTATTCAACAATTAAGAAAACAAAGTATTACTGTTTGTGAGTCACAGGAACAATCTCCTGAATAGACCAATTGCATAATCCTTGTCCTGGAACGCTTGGCTGAATCCAGGCGTCCATGTCGCAGTCACTGTCTCCTTCTTCAGAATCTGAAACAGCGTTGATGGCCTCGTGACACACTCCACTAGCGGTGATGGTTATCGGTCCTCTGAAACGGGGTGCCCCCACAGCAGGTGTTGATGCCGACGGTTGATATCCCAGCCCAAATCGGTCCATCTTCACGGGAATATCCAGCACCTTGCCCCAGCCTTTTGTCTCACATGTCTCCACTAGAGCCTGAGCTTCTTTGTATGACGAGACGGCTACCTCTGACGCTTTACTCGGCCCGGGACCTTTGTCTTTGATGCGCAACCCTTCAAAGGCTTGACAGGGTGTTTCATGAATCTCGCCGTCGACCTCTACATACTTGAATGATGACAGATGGCTGACCAATATATCTTCTTCTCCACAGACTGTGACCACACTATCCCCTACCATGTACTTCAGCTTTTGATGCAAGGTAGATGTGACTGCCCCAGCCCCATGGATCCAGGGTCGTCCGAGATGGCAGTTGTATGCTGGCTGGATGTCCATAATATAAAATTCAGTCGCAAAAACCTCCGGCCCCACCTGTAGAGGTAACGTTATGGATCCAAAGACTGTTCTCCGTGTACCATCGAATGCCCTGACCACCAAGTCACTAGGCGTACACAGGATTCCTCTGACATCTAGTTTCATCATTGCTTTCTTGGGCAGCACGTTTAAGGAAGATCCGGTATCTACCAGTACATGAGACATGACTGAGCCCCTACACTCAACTGAGACGTGCAACGCCATGTTATGCTCTCTCCCCTTCGGGGTTAAATCAAAGTCTGTAAATCCCAAGCTATGGCCTGCGTTCACATGTGCCAACACCCCCTCCAGCTGATTCACAGAAACATCTTGGGGTACGAAGGACGTATCCAGAACTTTCAGCAATGCATTTCTGTGAGCTTCGGAACATAATAGCAGCGACAGTATAGATATCTTTGACGGCGTCTGTTGAAGGTGCTCAACAATCTTATAATCGCTCTTACGAATCAAGCGCATGAACTCTTCCACATCCTTCGATGCCGTTTCTTTTTCGTTCCTCTGCACAGGGACAGTCTCATTCATCTTTCCTTTTCCCTTCGCCAGTCGTTCAGCCTCTACCTCAGGCGATATGAAGATTCTCCCACTTCTTGTCATACCTCCGGTACCGACGACATTGTCTACAACCTCAACTGGCTGCTTACTAACATCAATTTTCACCCCATCACAGTATACTTCCAACCCATAAGTCCAGGGGACTGCCTTAGTGCTCTCATAAGGGATTGGTCCGGCCTTGGTGATAGTGATCGGCGGTCGCATGGCCGGCGCCGTTATAGTTATCGTTTTTCGGGGAATCGTCACAGTAGCTACATCACTTTGCTTGTCTGCTAATACCTCTACAGGTTCTTCAACTTCCGTTCGGTCGAATTGTAATGTGCCTCCATCTATTAAGGTCTGAATACCCTTCTTCAATTCATCACAACCCCCAGCTTGGGTCCAACACTCTAAACAATACTCGTCGCAACCTGGATACACACCTCCTTGCAATAACCTGCTCTTTATCTCGCACAACGGTGTCTTTAGGTCGTCAACATTCATAATCAAGTTCAAACCCTCCTCGGTTAAAATGGCGTTTGCCCCATGGTTGGGCATGGGCTTTTGCACTATGTTCGGACCCGCCTGTCCAAAATTGATAGCCTTACTATCCAATAGATCCTGCACCACATGCTTGAACGCGTGGCAACCCTCTACATCGTGGCCAGGAGCCCCGGAGTGGAATTCACAGTGCCTGCTTGCATCGTAGCCGTATGGAGGAGTGCCTGTTATTGGCGCCAGAGTTCTCTTTTCCACCAAGTTCAAACCCAGTAGTGTCTGTAGCAATTCTGCATACATTGAAGGAGGCGTTTCAAACACCCTCCTTGGTTTGCCCCCCTGGACTCTGCGCTGGACAGGATGTGCCCCCTGTTGTGGCTGCTGTTGCTGTTGTTGTTGTATTGGTTGTTGCTGAAATGGAATAGTAACACTTGCCACCTGCTGCGGCTGATTGTACTAGTTTCGACCTTTGCCCCGGCCTCGGCCTCGGCCTCCAAACACTGCGCTTGCATCGCCTTGACGGCGCCCACCGAAAGCCCTTCTGTTACTGCCAGCTGCAGTGGATTCCTCAGCTTGGAATCTTCCCTGTTTAATGTTGCTTTCAATCTTCTCTCCCATCAGGATTAAGTCTGAGAAACTGCCCAAAGAGGTATGAAACAACTTGTCATAAAACATGCCAGTGAATGTTCCTATGAACATATCATTCATTTCCTTGTCCTCCAAAGGAGGATGAACTCTAGCAGCCATGTCGCGCCATCTCTGCGCATACTCTTTGAAGCTCTCGCCCTTCTTCTGGGACAACCCCTGCAATTGGACCCGGTTGGGTGCCAAGTCACTGTTGTACTTATAGTGAGCCACAAATGCTTCAGCCAGCTGCTTCCATGTCTTTATCTGCGTTGGCTCCAACCCCATATACCACTCAAGGGAAGGACCAGACAAGCTATCTTGAAAGAAATGCATTAGCATCCTCTCATCGTTTGAATACGCTGACATCCTTCTGTAGTATGACCGCACGTGCACTTTTGGACAGGTATCCCCCTTATACTTGTCGAATGTGGGAGCTTTGAATTTGATTGGCACCCTCAGGCCAGGCACCAGACCCATTGTAGTCATATCTAAGCCCACAGCGCTTTGATTTACAACCCCCTTCATCTGCTCCTCGAGCATCTTGATTCTCTGAGAGTCATCCATAGGACCTTCGAAACCTCCACCGAAGAAAGCATCCTCTTGCTGATCTTCTTGCCAGTTACCGTTCCCAGTTCCGTATCCATCGTACCCGTTGTTACGGCCAACCCTAGTCTGATTCATTGTAGGGCCTCGCCCCCTGTTACCATATCCCGGAGCGACTCCTGCAGGCCCAAAAGCCATTAACCCAGCGCCATTTCCATTTCCGAATCCGCCATAACCCTGATTAGTCATACCAAATCCGTCCTGTCCGAAGCCTTGAGCGTTGAAGCCGTACTTCCCAGCATGATCAAACCCCTGGTCATTGAAGCCAAATCCATTATTACCGAAGCCATTACCTCCCATATTATCACCCAGGTTGACATCTCCGAGCCCAACGTTGTTGACGACAGTCTCGTTACCAATTCCAACGTTACCGTTCCCGGCGGCAGCGCCGTTGTTCACATTGACAGCAGGTATGTTTACCACAGGTGGAGCCATCAGTGTGGGAGTACCATCCCCATGAATAGTGTCAACTCGCACAGAATGATGGTCTTCATTTCCGTGCCCAACATTTCTTACCAACAGAGGCTGTACCAAAGCTTGCAAATTCTCCTGGCCTTTCGCAATGGTCTCCATTGTCTGCATGAAGAGCGCCAGCTTCTCACGCATGTCTTGCATTTCATTCTGCATCTGATCCATAATTCTTCGGCAGTTGGTACGAGTGGAGTATCGGTGCGGGCGCTGACCTTCAATCCTGAAAAAGACCTGGTACAGTGCAAGAAATGAGATACCGTTCAATAATCACCTGTAATGCAATATGAATGGGAATGCAATGCAATATGTGTCTGTGCATTAGGGAATATCATTCCCCGATTCTAGTGCGAATGTGCCAGTGCGGTGACAGTGACAGCAATACGATGTTCGGAGCCGAATCATAGAAAACACCTCATATATTGCAGAGAAATAATATCACTGAGTGTACAATAAGAAGGCATGACCTCAACCAACAATCCTGGTGATGGTCAGCCCCAAATGCAAATAAAGCATCCATATCAATACATGAAATGGTCAAGTACACCCATATGCCCGGTACTCTTCTAGTAACTTATTAGTCTCTGGATGACTTGGTCGGGAAAGCAGACCCTCAACAAGTAGATCTCTTCGCTTGAGAACACGTCGCAAATCACCAGCAGATTCCTCCCATTCCCCTTCTCCGAAGCGATCCTCTAGCTTCCGCTTCTGAGACACAGCTTCTTTCTTGCCTTCGATGGCCTTGTTCAATGCATTTTGGAGACTGTATCTGGCCATCACCTCTTCTTCGTACTTCTTAGTGCTAGCCTTCAACTGTTCTTCGAGTTCAGAAATTTGCTGCTTCAATTTGTCTTCCCTCTTTTTGTTGTTGGTTAGCGTAGCATTCCACGTCTTGTTACAAGAAGAGATTTCCCGGTGGGCGGCATCGAGTGCTTTATTTTTGGACTCCAACATATCATGAGAGCTTCTGAATTCTTTCCCCAGGCGTTCACGCTTCTTTTTCTCTTCAGTCAATTCAGCACCTAGCCTGTTTACTAATTCGATCTGCTGTTGGAAAAAATGCACGGCCTTGTTCTTCTCACTACACATCTGAGCCAGTTCCTTTTCTAACCCTTCATTGATCTTCATCAAGGCTTCTTTTTCTTTCACAACTTGCTCGTAGACCTCCATGGTAACAGTAGTTGGTTCTTCTACCGGAATATGAACAGGGACTGGTGCAGCTGGAAATGGCATCAGCAACTGTCTTGCTCTCTCTTGGATCCAAACTTTGTAGGGTGCATAAGCCTGACAATCTTTCTTCCCCAGCAGTGTTTTCCCTCTCCTGTTGATACGCATCCAGGCGTGCTGAAGCTTGGCTAGTAACTCTCCATTCAAATCACCGGTGAAGTACAAAGATTCCTGTACTTCTTCCTCCTTAGGTGGGTTCTTCAACGCGTATCCAAACTGGCGAACGAACAGAGATGGGTTGTAATTGATGCACCTTTTTCTTCCTATCAAAGGAACATTAGGATACCCCGAACAACTGAAAATAAGCTCAGACCCCAGCAAGTCTCGGTCAAACCACTCAATGTCTTCAGAAGATAGCCTCATCAGGCGCTCTGGCCAGTCAGCTGTAGTTGCACTATCCACAAAAGGTCCCTTCAGGGGGAGATGGCTCTTAAACCACATGTACAGCAAAGGCACACAACAAGAGACGTTCTTGCCTCTCCTGTTCTCATTTCTGTAGTGCATCGAATGGTAGAAGTCCCCGATCAATGTGGGTACAGGGTTGCCAGCAGCAAACAATTGAAATGCATCCATGTCCACGAAATTCGGGAAATTGGGAAACAACACTATCCCATAAATGCATAGAGCCAAAACAGCGTTGAAGACCACCCAACATCCATTCTTGGCGTACTCCTGAGCCTTACCAATTAGAAACTGGAGAGAGAAACCTGGAACCCCGCGCCAAGAAGTCATCAACAGCTCAGAAGCATTCATGTGCAAGGCCTTAGCTAAATCCTCCAACTTGGGCTCAGCGGCAGAGTGAATAAAGGGAACCTTATTCTGTACTGGCAGCTCAATAAACTCTACATACTCTTTAATGGTAGGCCCCAAAATAAAGTCAGTGAATGTGAAGCATCTCAAAGCAGGGTCATAGAATTGCATCAGCGTATACAGCCCATTCAGTTCATCATCAGTTGATTTGCGAACCAATCTTAACAGCCTTCCGTAACTCTGCCTGAAGCTTCTACGGACGTCCTCATCAGCAAGAGAAATCAGACCCAGGAGGGGAGTAATATCAGGGATAGGTAACTTGTAGGCAACTGTCATCCTCAAACCAGCCATGATCAATACTCAGAAGTCCGGACACTAGAACCAGGGAATATGCAAATGCACCTGCAGCATAGACACACGTTAATGGGATGCAATGATAATGGTTATGCGAACAATGCAATGCAAGTAACATGCAACAGGGACCAAATGCCATAGCTGAGAAGCCTGAACCATATCAAAAGTCTCAGATAGACCCTCCAGAATTCCTCAAACCCTGGTCTCAGATAGACCCAATACAAAGCTCCAACACTGGTCTCTGATAGACCCCATAACATAACTCTGACTGGTCTCTGATAGACCTCATATCATAACTCCAACTGGTCTCTGATAGACCTCTCAACTATCCATAAATACCCAGGATCTCAGATCAAGAAACAACCAGTATCTGAAGGTCTAGTTACCTGCATAACCCCAAACCCTCTCACAGGTAGGTGTCCTAGTAACTGACAACGGTATGGCATCCTATGCGGTCGTCGGCGTCACATAATTTCAGGGTTGATGATACGATTCCCAGAAGGAGTGGCATCATCAAATCCTGAAGAGGCCTCACTTAGCCAACTTCCAAATGATCGGTTCCCAGAGTCGACAATCCAACTAACTAGCAACCCGAGCCACCCAAAGGGCAGGACAGGAGGCCAACCAGAAGAACCTCGTCTGAGTGTGGGTTTCGCGGGACACTAGGACGTGCAAAGCACGTGCGCACCCACTAATTTCCACTCTAATTCTAGGTGCACTCAAGCCCAGGTCCGGCTTATCTCTCAATCATGGAACACCTGTCACACCCCAATACAGCAATAATAACCATAATATAATGCTGAAAGTAAATAACTGAAAAGTAAATCCATACAAAATCCTCGACGGGAAAACAAGCGCTAGGATTGACTCGCTTAAGGGACGTTGGATCCCAAATGCATAAGGAACTATCGCAGTCCTTAGCAGCCAGGGGACGTTGGATCCCCAGCAGAGTCGCCAGCTGTCGCTACTGCGAAAATCGGCGTCGGCTGAACAGAAGAGTCGCCACCGTGCGTTATTTATCCCAAAGAGGGGAAAGGAAACGCTCGAAGTAAACCTCGCGAAAAAAAACGGGAAAGGAATGGTCATCGCAACCAAAACCTGGATTCGGGAGTCGGTTACGTAAGGGGAAGGTATTAGCACCCCTCACGTCTGTCGTACTCGACGGGATCCACGCTTGTTTTCTAGTACGGATTGTTATTCTATCTAAACTAAGGGTTAAGGGTTAAAAAGAAAGAAAGGGACTCGGTAAAGTGTCGCACTTCATGCCTACGTATTCCCATCTGGAACGAGAAATCAGAGTCAACGTAGTTCGCCTACCTACTGGAAAGGAGGGGAAGGTTGCTCGCTAGGATATCGCATCCTATGCCTACGTACTTTCATACAGCATGAAAGATCAGAGCAAACGTAGTTCGGGCCGCGTACGACACAAGTATGTTTTGATTGTTTTTATTCCTTCTGAAAAAGGGTTTTTCTGATTAACAGTCCAAGCGGACAAAAATGACGTTTTGATGAGTTCACATTCTTTTTACGGAAGAAGTGTCTTTTATTGTGTTTGAAATATTTATTGTGTTTTTCTGTTTGTTTTGAGAAAGAAGAGACAGAACTCTAACCTATGGTTGCAAAGGGAATTAGACTAACCTAATGTTATCATGCATGGGTTAAGACCTAATGTCTATCATGTTCCTCTCTTGCGCAAAGAGAAACAGAGATCCTAAGGGAATAGACGGAAACAGAAACAAAAGCAAATATACAATAAAGCAGTAAAATGCATGAATGCAGCAATACAAGCGAGGCAAGGGAGTCCCACTCAACCTCGAACCTAGAAAACAACAGGCAAAAGTGAACAAGATTCACTTTCAACCTAACAGGTTAAACAGCAAGCAATACAGTCAGGGAAATTCAAACAATACATCAAAATTATAAACAGCAGAAATAAACAGCAAAAGCAGTCTTCATCAACATCTGTCTTCAAGTCATCATCAACTATCTACAAGCTTCAAGCAAGCATCAGTCTTCATTTTCAAGCCTTCAAGCAGGGTCTCTGTCTTCAATCTTTCAATGGCTTTTCTTCAAGTCTCACTCTCCAAGATGAGAAACAGTCAAAAGAATGAACTGGGGTGTTAAGCAATTAGTTGACCACCAAAGGTGGCAAACAGACTGCTAACAACACATAGAATGTTTCTCTCAAGAGTTCTATCTCTTAGACACTATCACCAAGCCTTCCAAAGGAAGGGGGTGAGTGTCTTAGAGAGACTCTGCATCATAGAGAGGGATGGAGGCAAACAAGACCTTCCATGTTTGTGAATCAAGTTTTCTATTCTAGAGCTCTGCCTAACTCCTAGATCCTATAACCTTCAACAGCTGCCAACAAGATATACTCTTCATCAACTCTGGAAATTGGTCTTCATTCTCTTAATCTTCAATGGGCTTCATCAGCACAGTCTTCAGCTCAAACCCAAACCCCAAGCAGGCCCAATACCCCACACAGTCAAATAATAACCCTAGAGAGGGCACACCACACAGTCAATCAAATACAAGCAATATACTAACAGTAATAGTAGAATAGGGGAAGTCTAATATTTTCTAAGGGATCTTATTCTTTACCCATAATACCCCTATAGTCCCATACCCCAAAATTCAAACTACAACTCCTAAAAGAAATGATTTATTACACCTATGTTATATCTAAACCCTAGTTTTGATTCTCCTAATCACACCTAAACAAACCATCTAAAATTTAGTCCTAAAATCATGAATTAAATCTCATATGAAGATTAAAGTCCTAAGTGAAGTACTCTAAAAAGAATGGGTCCAAAATGTACAAGGATCTAGCTAAACTAAAATCAATAAGATCAAGTATTAAACTAAACATCATTTAAACCTATTTAAAAGAAAAATATACTAAAAATTCAAAAATAAAATAAAATTCTAATTTTATTATATGACAATTTTCTTAACAGAAACATAAAAAAGATGCAAAAACAACCACTTAAAAATATGGAATTTCCAATTTGTTAGGAATTTTCAAAGAATTAAAAAAATGAATGAAATTAAAATGAATTAGATTTGGTTAGGGGTGCACTCAGTAATTATTTAAGCTAAAAAATGGATGATGGGCCCAGAATGGGGGTGCGCATAGCAAGGCGCGTCTGGGCCCAGCTAATCAGAAAATACCAAAAAGAAAATAAAATGAAAAACGGTGCCGAAAGTAAATATATTAGTTCATTGGTTTGGGCCTGGGTGAATGGTGGTGTGGATAGCAATGGTTTCTTAAGCCCAGTCTAAAGACATAAGTGAAACTGTGCGTTTCACGTTTCACTCTTCCCTCTCTTTCTCAACTTCAAATCCTGGCCACTGGATGCGAGTTTCAGTCAAACAAGAAGACCTCATCCAACGCGTGAGGTGCTTCTTCTCCAATGAGAAGCTAGGGTTTCTGCAAAACTCCATGAACACAGCTTCATGCACACTATCTTCCATCAACTCATGCGTGCTCAGTTCTTCATCAAATTCAAACATGTAAAAAGCAAAATCACTCTAATTTTCTCCCTGAATCCATCTATAGCATTGGCTTCAATTGATATCCATTTTTTCATGAAACACGATCACTGCCTCCAAATTACTCAGGATTTTCATCATCACCAATCCACAATCTAAGTGTACTAATCTCTTCATGGCCTTGCACTGATCAATAATCACTATCAACTTAAGATTCTAACCACTTAATCATCATGTTCTAAGGCTCAACAGAATTAGTGATCCAATGGTGAACTCCATGAAATGCTCTCAAATCCATCAGAATCATTCATCTAACTATTCCTAACAGTTCTAACTTAAGAATTCTACATCATGCTAACTAATCTATGCTAATTCGAAGAAAACACTAACCTGGTGTAATCTTGAAAACAGATGGAGAAATCCTTGGATTCACAGCTTGCAATGCTTTGGACTTGATCAATGGACTTAGTTCTTGGTTCTGTATGCAGAAATTCTTGCTCAAATGCTTTGGATTGCCATAACCAATTCTTTTTGGAATTTGGAGGATGAACTTGTATAGCACGATTCTTGTGATCTCTTCTTCAAATCTTGCTTGCAATGTACTCAGGGATGATTCTTGAGTGGATTTGGATCATGAAATTGAATGATTGATGAAGAATTGAGGAGATTGGAATGAATTTGCAAGAATGCAAAATGGAGTGAAACTTGGTGTTTTGGATCAAAATGAAGTTCAAACCCTTCATGTATCAGCTCTAGGGTTTATATAGATGCCTATGGAAACATCTAGAACTTGCTAGAAACCTCTTGTGCATAAATCCCTTGTGTTTTGGCATGTGTAACTTCATACATAAGCAACCAATGATAACTTCCAAATTCTGAACTAAACTCAAAAATCCACTATTGCCAATGTTCTTAAAACCTTCTTTCCAATCAAAATGACCTATAATTTCATCCCATTTGGACATGTTATGAAAAATCTCATTTTTAGGTCACTTTTATTCATTAAATTCACCTTTTAATTGACCAAATTTGGAACCTTGAGATATGAGCATTTCCAAACTTTCATGATCACTTTTATAGACTCAAAATGTCATTTGGAGCAAGTTTGATGTTGTGAAGTTTTTCATTTGAAGCTTCCTTGTATGAGTTTTGGGCATATGCTTGAAATGACCTGTAATTCTCAAATTACCAAAATACCCTTTGCTTGCCAAGGTCATAAGTAGAGTTCCACAAATAAGATGAAGGCATACCATACCTTTCTATAAATATAAGACAATGAGGAACAACTCTCATGTTGACCAGAAATCCATTTGAAAGCTCCTTGAGGGGTAAACGTTGCTTGTAAGACAAGTAACTTTCACAGACAAAATTTCAGATGCCCCAGCTGACCTGTAACTTGCAAGAACCATAACTTGAGTTCTATAAATCTCCTTGATGTCTTCCACCACTAAAATTAAAGGTCTTGAGATCCTCTACAAGTTTCATGTTGGCCAAGGATCCATTTGAAGCTTGCATTTTGAATTATCTTGCTTGGAAGTTTGACCTAAATCAGGGGATTTTACACAGAAACCCTAATTTAGAAACTCCTCTTCTTCTTGATTTCTCTTGATTTATCCTTGGCACAACACCACATCCTTATCTACATGTCAAATGATGCACCCCACATCTCTCAAATAGACCTTGATGCCTTTCAATCAATCATTTGACCTAGGGTTGACCCAGATGAAACCCTAGTTGACTGTCTTCAACTGCAGCTCTTGCAATCTCATCAATGACTTGCCTCTCTTTCAAAATGACTCTCTAGGTCTTCCATGATGTTTGTATACCCTCCATGACCTCAATTCACAGCACACAACTTCTTTGATAGTCTTCAAATACCCTCAAGATAGGAGATAGATCCACTGCTTGGTCCACTGACTTCTTTAGATTTCAATTTCTTTCTGATGACTTGGATAGGCTTGAATTTGAATAATAACCTCTTGATAGGCTCATAGAGATAAGAATAGTACTTGGTCCCTTGTTGAATGACTTGTTATGCTATGCTATGCAAATGATTAGACTATGTACATGACTCCTTATGCAAATGCTAATGCAATTGAAACATAAACTAAGTGAAGTAGGTTGAGTAAATTTTAGGGAGAAAATTTTATGGTTTTGGGTGTCTTTCCTTCTATCCTTAGACGATGTGAGTATTGGTGTCTTCCCGTCTACCATTAGACGATGTGAGTATTTGGTGTCTTCCCGTCTACTTTTAGACGATGTGAGTATTATTTTTCTTCCTGTCTATCCTTAGACAATGTGAACCTTTCATGGGTGTCTTTCCGTCTAGTTTTAGACGATGTGAGTACTTGGTGTCTTTCCGTCTACCATTAGACGATGTGAGTATTGTTTTTCTTCCCGTCTATCCTTAGACGATGTGAACGTTTTGGTGTCTTTCTGTCTACCATTAGACGATGTGAGTATTTGGTGTCTTTCTGTCTACCATTAGACGATGTGAGTATTATTCTCTTCCCGAGGTGAAGCTACCAACTACGTGTTGATCTAGCCTTTGGTTTTGATGTCTGTGGCGTTACGCAAATGACTGGCGGTGATGTCAGGTGTTCTTTATCGGATGATCAGTCAGCTTGTTGCCGTCGCAACTGTCTGCGTTCAGTTTTTCTGGATATTTGTTCCCCGATGAGAGTTTTCCAGTTTATTTCTACGGTTGGCAAATTTCCAGGTTCTTTGGTATTCAACCGTCTTTTACCTTGATTTTTTGAAAGTCGTTCGCTTTTCATCCAGTCAGGTCCAAGCCGTTTGAATAGGGGCAGCTGTTGCACCCCAAAATTTGCCCAACCTTTTTCTTTAGCTGGCTTTTGTTTCTTTGCATTGTTCTAGCATTTGCATTGTATAGCATTTTTCATTTAACAGGGGATCAAGAGGTGTGACTAGCAAGAGAAGGTTACCAGGAGTGTGGAACCTAATCAAGGGGTTTTATTCAAGCATGAATGGTCATGAAGTCACCAAGAAGGGGTCAAAGCTTTGTGAAAGAGTTGATGGGTGTATGTGGATCAGCTCCTAACTTGGAGGCCAAGTGAAGATCATCAGAAGGTTATGAATCCATGATTATGGATGTGGGATGTTGAGAAAGCTCATTGAGTGCTTTGAGAGCCATGTTGGAGCTTGTTCAAGTTGTTGTGTCATATGGAAGAAGCCACAATCAAAGGTGTTGCATCTAGGGTTTTCATCTGGTCAACCCTCAGTCAATTGTGACATTAAAGGAGATTAAAACTCAATTCCAAGTCTCTAGGGTCATGGAATGTTGTGTTGAGATGCCTAATACATCATTTCAAGATCCATTCATTAAGAATCAAGAGTGTGAGAAGTTACTAAATTAGGGTTCTTAGTGTAAAATCCCCTATTTAGTGTCCAACTTCAAGACCACATATCTCACGATACAAGTCTCATATCATCTTGACCCTAATATGAAACTTTTAGAGAATGTTTCTAGCTTTCTTTTGAGTACTAGAAGTCATTCATCTGATTTCTAGAACTCATCTTATGATGCTGACAACTTACAGGTCCTCAGATGAATGTGATTTTGGTCAACAAAAGTCAACCAACCTCCAAGCCACTTTTGACCTAGAAGTATGTTTCTCTTCACCTTGACCAAAACATGAAAGTTGTTCTTCATGGTCTTAGCTTTGCAAAGAGTACTAGAAGCCCTTCATCTGATTTGTGGAACTCAAGTTATGAGGCTTGCAAGGCAGGGGTATTTTGGGAAAGTAAGATTGCAGGTCATTTTCATTATAGGTCCATTTCACCACCTTGCATACTTCAAATGAAAATCTTTCCAACATGAAACTTGCTCCAAATGGGGTCATTTTCTCAACCAAACATGAAGGAACCATTGTTTTGGCTTAGAAGGAAGATTGGATGAAGGAATTTCATGAAAAAGGCATTAAAAGGAGAAAATCCAATTAAATTCATTTGGGATCAATTTTGTGCAAATGTGTGTATTTTTTGAGTGCAAATCACATCCTAAAAATAATGGCAATGTTAGAATTTGAATTTGAGGAGCTTTGGTATGCCATTTCCAAGTTTGCTTCACCATGAAGTAACAAATGCAAATTCAACCATAAGATCAAAACAAGGGGCAATTCTTGGCCATGTGATCAATTTCCCTCATGTGCAAGTTAAAGGAATCAATTTTGAGGCATGTGCAGCTCCATGTATACGTTTTTGCAAGTGCACCAACACAAAGAAAATTGAAATTTGATTGGGCTTTTAGGGGCTGTAATTGGGCTCCAAACTTTCACCAATCCAACATATATAATCTCAGGATCATTCACAATGCATCAGGGGAGAATTTGGAGGAGAATTGAGAGAGAACACAGTTGAGAAAGATAAAGAAAAGGTGAAATTTGAATTTCAAGATTCAACCAGATTTAAGCCAAATTAAGCACTCAAACAGCATCAGTGAAGATCAAGCATTGTTTTTGGAAGCTTTTCATCAAGAATCAACAACAATTGAAGGTCCAACAGAGCTATTCCGTTAGGTAAACTACAATTCCAAAATTCTCATAATCCATGATGTAATTGCACGTCATTTTTTTATGTTTGTGATCCTCTAAGTTCATTGTTGGATTCTGGTTCAATTTGGTTGATGTTTGTGCAAATCCTTGAAATGACTTCAATTCTTGTTGCTTGCATTCTAGTTTGTTTATCCACTGAAAATTAAAATGAACCACGTATTTGTGATTTATGCGAGATGTAGATGAATTTTGAAATAAATTTTGTATGTTTTGGTTGAGTTTTATGTTTGCCATGTCGGAGCACTCGTCGGGGAAGACGACCGGAACAGTGGTTCCGGCCGTCTGGTTTTGTTCCCTTCGTTTCATGTTTAAAGAAGATGATTGTGTGGCTTGCTATGAGCCCTTAGATCTGGTGTGAAATAATTGACTATGACCTGATCGTATGGTCCTGATTTGATCTCATTTCATAGAGAGAATTTGTTGTACGTGTGGCATTGTATTATCCCTTGGTTTGTTTGACTCAGTTTTCATCTGATGGTCAAGATCTTGTTGACCTCCATTTAAGTGAAACGGTGTGTGTCACTGGTTTGTTTTCCACCGTGTGATTTGTTTGACTGACTTGATCTTGTGGCTGAGATTCTCTTGCATTTTGTGTTCTATTTCGCTTGCACGTGTGGCATGTTGAGGACCCTTAGATGGTTGACTGGTATTTTGTTTGAGTGGCTGAGATTCACTCTTGCTGGTTGACTGAGTGTTAGGTCAGATTAGGCTCAGATTGATATTCCAACCCCCTCCCTGCGCGGCCCATTGGTTCAGTTTATTTTATTTACTATTTGCACCACTCTTTTCCTTTTTATTTTCTTTTTATTTTATTATTTTGTTTTGATCCTATTTTGATTTAATTCCATTTAAAATACTTCCAAGCTTGATGAAAATTCCACAAAAATATGTTTTAGATATTTTAGGATGTCTTCTATTTTTAGGAAATATTTATTTTAGTTTTTGGTTTATTTTTCAATTAAAAATGGAATTAATCATTGGAGGTGTTTTATTTGAGTTAAATCTTGACTTGTTTTGGTTCTTGATTTTGTTTTAGCATTTCCTTTTTGATCCAATGACTGAAAATTGATCCTCGTATCCATGATGAGTTGATAAATTTTTTCGGACCATTTTGCACCTGTTTAGTTGACTTTTGGGTTGACTTTTAATGCATTTCATTTGACCCTTGACAATCCTCATTCACAATGGAACACCCTTGTGAATCAATTTCTTTGGTGGTGGTGTGAATTGATTTTGATTGTGATCTTTTGGCCTCTGTTTGCCAACATGTTTAAGTACCTTGTGCATTTTATTTGGCCATTTTTGAATCATTTTCCTAATTTTGAGGTAACTTGCAAGTCAAGTTACCTCCAAGGGAGGTTCAATCAAGTGCATGACCTAGTTTGAGTTGGAAATGACCTTTGTGGATCCAATAAGCTCTCAACTCCTCTTGTTTCATATAATAGACATGTTGAGCTTGTTGTATGCTCATTTTTAGGTCAAAATTATGTTCATTTCTTGTTCATTTGTGTGTTTCCTTTTTTGCTTCCATTTAATGTTTCCATATGTGATTTATTTGCACCCTTTTGTGTGGTTGCCTCTTGTGCATTTCTTCTTCTCCTTTCTCCTTTGATTTATTTCACATGTGCATGCTTGGTTGAGATGAGCTTGTGGAGGATAATACCCCACACTATTTTCCTCCCACTTTCATTCTACTTGTGCATCTTATGTTTGCATTTTCATTTGCATGTTCTTCTTTTGCTTTTCTTTGCCATGTTCCCCATAAGTTCTCTAACCTCTTGAGGTTATGACAGACATTAGGTGCCTAACCATGCATGATAAAATTAGGTAGTTCCCTTTTGTATCCCAACTTTAAGTCCACTTTGCATGATAACTTTTAGAATTGATTAGTCTCCCATTAGTGTCCTTTCTTCTCTTCCCATCTTCAGACATTCATAAAACACTTAATAAAGAATGACAAGTGCTGTACGCTACGAGCCTTAAGCTACTTGAGAAATGGTGATTGGGGGCTTCCTCTCAATGACCTAGAGTGTTTAGTGTACACCCTTTGGGTGATATACGACGCATTCGCTCTTAGGTCATAGTCTCTAGTGCGACATGAGTTACAAATCAAACTCAAAACACTTCTTCTCTAAAAAACACAAAAACACAAAAACCTTTTTCACCCTTTGGGGTTCCTAATCAAGAAAATCTTTTCAGAAAAAGAGTGTCGTTAACTTTTAGTTCTACCGTAAATGGTAACGCCTAAGTCTCCGATGCTCGAGCTGCATACACCAACTGCTAGAACTGATTGTTAATCCTACTCGGGCCTAAAAAACTTTTGAACCAAACCGGTGTTCTTTTTTAGCCCGAACTACGTTTGCTCTGATCTTTCATACTAGATGAAAGTACGTAGGCACAAGACGCGATGTCTTGGCGAGCAACCTTTCCCCTTTCACCCGTAGTTAGCCGAACTACGTTGACTCTGACTTTCCCATTGCACGAGAGAGTACGTAGGCACAGAGCGGCGATGCTCTGCCGAGTCTATTTTCTTTTTATTTTGTCATTTGACCTTTAGCAAGATATATTGATCACATTTTTAGATAGATAACAATGCGTGGATCCCGTCGAGTACGACGGACGTGAGGGGTGTTAATACCTTCTCCTTGCATAACCGACTCCCAAATCCAGACTTGGTTGCGATGACCTTGTCTTTCCCTTTTTCATCAGGTTTTTCCGATCGTTTCCTTTCCCTCTCTGTGGGATAAATAACGAAAGGTGGTGACTCTTTTGTTTTCCGCCGGTTGTTTTTCGCAGTTGCGACAGTTACGACAAATGAAAGCTAAAATTGGAGGTGTTGAGAAACAGAAGAGACACTTAAAAAGGAATGAACATAGAAATACTGACAAGAGGTAAGGTGAAATGATTTTAGTTACCTGTATCAAAGATATTCTCATTAGTCTAGTTGTCCCATCATATACGAGGTATGGTGCATATAAGACAACAGTTTTGTTAACGTATCAAACCTTTGTATCATAATGACTAATAAATGTATTATGCTCTTTAATTTCTAATGGTTATGATCATTTACCAATAGTCATGAATTATATTATGATTACATGTGAAATAAGAAGACTTCACTAGTCAAAAGTCTCATATCTCAGTAGTAAAGCAAATATTACTAAGCAATAGAAACTTATGTTTCAATTCCAGGAAGTTGCATTTTGAGATAGCTCTTTTCATTCTTGATGTTGAACTAAGTTCATATGTAAATGAAAACAAGTCTATTTTCAGTAAGAAAATTTTGAAAAATATATTATCCCTAATAAAGATTTTATCTTAAAGATTTTAGAAAGTGAATTCCTTTTGACTATAGTCTCTTAAAATGTATTTATAGAATATAAAAATGGATTTCTAAATTATTAAATGTATCCAAACTCTCGCTCGAACCAATGTGGAAAATTTTCTCTTCAGCATAAGGCGTAGTGTGAACCACAGGCGGTGGCACAGGTACAACAGTATGAACAATTGGAATCTCAGCATTAGGAACAATATTAACCACAGGAGGTGGTACAGTCATAACAGCAAGAATTCTTGGATCTTCAAAAGAAGGAGGTTGATATCCCTCTGGCACAAAATTGAGAGGCATGCCCCAAGGGAAACCAGGAGGCATATGATATTGAGCAGCATTAACCGGGGCCACAGAAATGGGAGTTGATCCGATCTCAGAAATCACAGTTCTTTGCACAAGAGAACTAGGAGGCGGTGGTGGTTGATTCTGAGCAGCCACCAGAGCTTCCATCGCAGCAGTGGGTCTTTCCATACTATCCTTCAGAGTTGATACCTATTCACGAAGCCCGCGATTCTCTTGTTGCAACTGATCCATCTTTCTCTTAAGATTAGCTCGAGTATTATAGTGATGCAACAACTTGGCTGAATGAAGATCAAAAGAAACAATAAGACACCTGGAAAAGGAAAAAACACAATGCACAATGATGCGAATGCAAATGCAAAATGCAAATGTTTCATTCAGTTTTCAAGGATCTTTAAGATATAACGCAATTACAAACATTGTAAAGAGATAACACTTTTTGAAATACTGATAAACATCTCATTTCATTGAATATTGGAAAGAGTTATACTTGGAAGTACAAGTTACATAAGATCAATGTTCAATAAGAAAAATCTAGGTCCTAAGGAGCATTTGATTACAATCCGAGCTGATACTTCCTTCGGAGTCTCTTAATCTCTCTCTCTCATAGTTGTCCTTCATGGTGGTCTTTTCTAACACGAGCTGATCTATAATACCCTTCCAAGCACCAGAAGTAGGAGGATGTGATGATGAAGTAGTATAGGAAAATAAAGCCTCTGCATGTCTCTTCACGATGCATCGCTCAAGAAACTCAATAAAGACTGACACACCCATAAGATAGGCATACTCCTCTAAGGTTGGAAATAGATGATAATCAGGAAAAGTAAAGCATCAGTAGATAGAATAATAAAATTGCACAAGGGTGTTCAGAATTTCGTCTTCAATGTTGGTAGAAAGAACAAATAGAAGTCTCCCATAACGAGATCTGAAGCCTAAACAATCAACTACCAAGGACACTAGCTTTCTCAAATTTGTAAGATCAGGAGCTCGAAAATCGTATTTTTAAGTATTTCTCCTTCCAATATCCATAATCATAATATCTGCGATGTTTGCAAAGGAAAATCTCTTAGATCCTTAAAAACTTACTGAAATAAAATACCCATGAATGCATGAGTGCAAGATGCAACACCTACAAACAAGACACACAAAGCACACAGGTTCAAAGGTTCGGCACGGGCATGGAGCCAAAGGTAAGAGCCAACGTACAATGGTATGTACTAAGGTTATATCATCACCTATAGAACAAGGTTCTAAAAAGTTCCTAAATTCATAATTCCATCTTTTGGATATTATCGGCTTAAACGACTACTCGTCGGCTAACAATATTCTCAAGAGAAACTCGTCTGAGTGTGGTATCATGTAACAACTAATTCAAGTCTACACCTGAATAGCCACCGCACCATGTTCTAGTAAGGCCAAGATGTATTAAAGGGTTCTAAGGTCCTCAGTTTCTCAGGCTCCCAGATCGGAAAAAGTAATGCCAATTACGACTACTCGTAAGACATCAGTAATCCCAAAGGGGCCTCCACTGAGTGGGGGATCTCAAGTCAGCTTAGTAAGTACTACTCCATGTAAGCCAACAAGGATATACCACCCTTCTATCATAAGTGCACTCAAGTCCGGGTATAGGACTTATCTCACCATACAGATCATCAGGCACCAAACAGAACAAACAATAACAAACAAATTAAACAAAAAGTGATAAATAAATCAAAGTAGGTGAAACCCACTAGAAGATCTGAGACTCCCACAAATAAGACACATAAAGCACACAAGTTCAAAGGTTCGGCACGAGCATGGAGCCAAAGGTAAGAACCAACCCACAATGGTATGTACTAAGGTTATATCATCACCTGTAGAACAAAGTTCTAAAAAGTTCCCAAATTCATAATTCCATCTTTTGGATATTATCGACTTAACGACTACTCGTCGACCAACAATATTCTCAAGAGAAACTTGTTTGAGTGTGGTATCACATAACAACTAATTCAAGTCTACACCTGAATAGCCACCGCACCATGTTCTAGTAAGGCCAAGATGGGTTAAATGGTTCTAAGGTCCTCAGCTTCTCAGGCTCCCAGCAGAAAAAGTAATGTCAATCACGACTACTCGTAAGACATCAGTAATCCCAAAGGGGCCTCCACTGAGCGGGGGATCTCAAGTCATCTTAGTAAGGACTAATCCATGTAAGCCAACAAGACAATACCACCCTTCTATCATAAGTGCACTCAAGTCCGGGTATAGGACTTATCTCACCACACAGATCTCCAGGAACCAAATAGAACAAATAATAACAAACAAATCAAACAAAAAGTGATAAATAAATCAAAGTAGGCAAAACCCACTAGGAAATCTGAGAGTCCCCAGCAGAGTTGCCACTTTTCTATAGCGGGGAAATTTGTGAGTGTAAGTGTTGCATCGCTGCGAAGAGGGCCCGACAAGGACAGAAGAGTTGCCAATGTTCGTTATTTATCCCAAAGAGAGTGAAAGGAAACGATCAGAGAAAGCCTACACAAAAGGGAGAAGACAGGTCGTCGCAACCAAATCTTGGGTTCCGGAGTTGGTTACGCAAGGGGAAGGTATGATCACCCCTCACGTCCGTTGTACTCAATGGGATCCACGCTTGTTGTCTATCTAAAAGGGTGTTAAACTATAAGGGTGTCCACATGGACAAAAGAAAATAAACGAGACTCGATAGAGCATCGCCGCTCTATGCCTCGTGCAATGGGAAAGTCAGAGACAGCGTAGTTCGGAAAACTATGGGTGAAGGTGGGGAAGGTTTCTCGCCAAGACGTCGCTGTCTTGTGCCTATGTATCCTCGTCTTGTACGAGAAATCAGAGCAAACTTAGTTCGGGCTGACACGACCACAGGTTGGTTCACATGTTTTAACTGAGTAGGGTTAAACCTTTGTTTTAGCCGTTAGGTGTATTGCTGCTCGACCATTGGAGACTTAGGCGTTACCTGTTTGTGGTAGAACCAAGAGTTAACACACTCTTTCTAAAAATGGTTTTCAAACAATCCCGAAGGATAAAAAGGTTTGATGTTTTGTTTTTTTTTAAGAGAAGAAGTGAATTGAGTTAAGTTTGTAACTCATGTTGCACTAAAGACTATGACTTGAGAGTGAATGCGTCGCATATCGCCCAAAGGGCATACGCTAAACACTCTAGAGAGTTGAGAGGAAGCCCCCCAACTATCATTCCCCAAGTACTTAAGGCTCATAGCGTACAACACTTATTATCCTTTATTAGATGTCTTGAAGAAGTTTTGAGATGAGAAGAGAAGACACAAACTCTAAGGGGAAACTAATCAACCCTAATGTTATCATGCAAGGTACTCCTAAGATTGAGATTAAGAGGGGAAAAGACTATCCTAATGTTATCATACTTGGATTGAACACTTAATGTCTCTCCTACTCCCACCTTAAACAAATGGGGCTAGGAAACATAAGGGATCATGGCAAAGAAACCAAGTAAACACAAGATAAAATCAATCACAAATGAGATGAAAGAAAGAGATGAAGTTGACTTAAACAAGTCAAGAAGAAATGCAAATATGATATTCAAGATGAAAAAGATGTAAAACAAACAAAAGATCAAGGATAAATGACTTAAACAAGTCAAAGCAAAAGTGAGATGAAATGGGAGAAATTACAACTCCTACAACCATTCAAAATCAATCACAGCACCAAAAACTAACCAAAGATGCAAAAGTAGAAGCCATAATCAAGATGGAGATGGGATAATAGGCTTGGGCAGCAAGCAACATAAGAAATATCTCAACCAAATGCAACACATTGATCATGCAAGAAGAAAGAACAAACAAGTGCTTAAAGTGATCCCTCATTCAAAGCAAACTCAAAGTATGAAGAAACAAACCAAATCACCTTGAATGAGTATTAAAAGCCAAATGGCAGAAGCAAAAGCACAAGAGGAAAGCCCACAAACAAGAATGGAAACCAAACTCAAACAAGTTACAAGTTAAGGCAAGAGAAAGAACCAAAGTTTAAACCACATTCAACACTTAAACACAAGTGGAATGCCTTAATTCAAGATGACTTGTAACACAAAACACACAAGTGTATGACCTAAAAATGCAAAAACATCACCTTAATCATGTTATGAATGAGTATCAAAGCTCATAAGGTGCTCATGGGATCCATCAAAGTCATTTCCCAATGAAACTAGGTCAACTAGTTTGTATGAACTTCCTCTAGGTTGACTTGACTTGCAAGCTTCACCAAAAATAGAAGAAGAGTTCAATAAATGCCAAATAAAATGCACAAAGCAACTAACCAAGTTGGTAAACAGAGGCCAAAGCATCCAATCCAAATTCAATCTTAGGCATCACCAAATGATTTGATCAACTAGGGTGCTCCACCATATTGAATTATTATCGAGGGTCAAACAAAACCAAGGCAAAGTCAAACAAAAATTGATCAAAGATTAACCAAAGTCAGCCTCAAAGGTACCTCAATCCATCCTCTAAATGGAAAGGAAACCTTACTCATTGGTGATTGCAAATGGTATATCAAACAAGAATGATCAAGTGAAAACAATTTCAAAAACAACTCCAATTGAAAAATTCAAAATTAATTGAAAAATAAAATAAAATAAAATTAAAAATTATAGAAAATTAAATGAAGTTTTGAAATGTTGGAAAATAATTTTTGTGGAATTTTCAGCAATTTGGAGCTATTTTTAATAATTGAAAATGAAAACAGCAAATAAAATAAAAATAAAAAAGAAATGGAAATGGAAGGGAGGTGTAAAAACAATAAACAGAAACAAAGGAATCAAGGAAAACGCGTATTAGGCTCCAAAACGCTGGGGGTGTGAAGAGCAACTTCAGCCCAATCCACCAGACTCAGCTTACTACTCCAAAAGCACCGTTTCATTAAACGGACGTGGAGTCAAAGTGACAAATGGACAAGTCAAGCCAATCACACACCAACACGCGCACAGGTCAAACATTCAACCCTAGCCACCTCAGATCTGACCTGAGACGAACCAGACGCTGGAGCTAGGGCTCCGGTCGTCTTCTCTGGTGAGCTCACCGGAGCTCAGGTCGAAAAACCACCACCAACAACCATAAAAATGGTACCATTCGAAAGCTGAGCTTACACAGGTTCCAAATCCAAGATCCAATCATTGAAAACACTCATGGATTGAGAGAATCGAAGGATTTAAGTTTGATGCACACATGCTGAAATTTAACCAAACATGAACAACAAGTATGCAAACATGGCCTACTCAACATAGGGCTTCAGATGCAGCCAATATGAACCTAAATCATGGCCTAGAATGAGAGATATGAGAGATGGAAACTTACTGAACGGAGTAGCTCTGTTGGCTCTTCTCAGGCGTGTAAGCTTCACTTCTTTGCTTCAATCTCACTCCAAATGCTCTCAGAAAGATGAATTGAGTTTCAATTGCACTTGATTTGTAGAGAAAAATGGAATTCGATCTTGGAATTTTCTTGAGAAATTCAAATCTGCAACTGCTCTCTCTAACTCCAAATTCACCTTCTGAGCTCTTAGGGCGAATTTTTAGTTTATATATGATGGATTTGAAATGATTTGGAAGGCCCGTGAAGCCTCAATTTGATTATTTGAAAAAAAATGCCCAAAAAAGAAAGTTACTCATGCACACGTGAAATGCCTTGCTTCACTCATGGAAATCACTCTAATCTGCAGCATGTGAGCTCAATTTTGCAATGGAATTGGTTTGGGCTTTGAATTGAATCCAAATTGCAAGTTTGGACTTGAAACGTATTTGTGAAGAAACTTGAAATTGCACGTGTTTGTGCTCATTTGTACCAAACCAATTTGTGCAAACCTCTTATGATTGTATTGTGAAGTGAATTGATTAAACCCTTTTAAAATTAAACAACCCAAATTTTGAACAACCCTTTTGTTGTACCAAACCTTTTTGAAATTTGTCAAAATATGGTTAACATTGATTGACATTTATTAAAGAAAACAAAGTTTAAAAATCACTTGACAAAAGTCAAAGTTTTATTATGAAAGCGGTTTTAAGTTTGAAAGAAAGAAAGTTTTTGAAAAAGAGAGGAGATTTTAAAATTTTAAGAAAGGGAGAAGATGAAGTGACTATCCTAGAAAGCAAAATAAAAGCTAGAGATAAGAAGGATCTAACCAAATTGTAGCACACTCCGTAGCAAGCCAAATAAGAATTCCATCCATCTTGAAGCATAAGCCAATAAGCAAGCCAAATAAAGGCAAAGATCCATAATACTCCAAGCATAATGAAAGAGACCTAATTCTAAGTCCAAGGGTCCAAGAATAGTCCAAGAGGTCCAAGGTATAAGAATAGTCCAAGAGCATAACCACAAAGTTAAGAGCACCAAGTTTTTTTGAGTTTTAATCCTTTATTAGTGTTTTAAATAAGATATGGTCCAAGTAGATAAAAGAAAAGAGCGGAAACATAAACATGTGTCCAACGGACAATGAAAAAATAACGGAAGCATAAACAATAATATGATATGAGATGATAATAATGGAGTATAAAGATAAAAGAGAGACATGGAGCAAAAAGGAAACATAAAAAAATTAGTATAATGATATTGTTAGTGAGTTAGTGATTAGTTGTTAGAGAAAATGATCAATGATGGTTAACTCATGCACATAAGCCAAAGTTGATGAAAACTTATTAGAGGATTGATAAAATCAAAGCCTCCTAGCAACAAGTTTCATAGGTGATGGACCTAAGACAAATAATCAACCATACTTGGACTTTCAAACATAAGTTTAAGCCACGAATGATCACTTTCCGATTACGGGACAATTTAGCGTTATGTTAAGCAATTGTAATCGGGTTTATATATAGAAACCACGACTATCTAAGGTCGGTCAATAAAAATGTTAGTGCTAATGCATGCTAGAGAAGTGATATGTATATCACTTTCCGAAAGCAATACCGCATGAAAAGAAAATAGGTAACAATATCATCTTCATCAAAAGCTTGAAATAAGTTCAAACCATATCGAAGATTTTCATCGATTAAAAGAAAGAAAAGAGAAGAGGAAAGGGAATTCCAAATTGGATTACAAGTTCAAGGGCATTCTGTCTTTAAGTTCATCCACTCATCTTGGTGGTTAAAGCACTAAACATATCATTATCTCAAAGAACCTAAAATGAATTCAACAATTCACTTTAAAGATATATTTGAATTAGTGAATGTTTATCCAACTCCATCTACACCTTAAGTCCAATGAATTTAAAGGGGAAAAGGACCTTTGAAATTGCATTTCAAGGCAAAAATCAAAAGGAAATAGAAGAAGAAGAAAGAACCAAAACAGTCCAAAAAAAGAGCCAAAAACTCAAAATCAACACTGGGTAACCAATTACCCTAAGCTGGTAATTAGTTACCACTACTAAAACAGCAGCAAATCAGCTTAAAAGAAGTGTAGAAATTGATCAATCATTTTTTCAAACACCTCATGATCAAGGATTAAATTGAGCACGAAAATTCAAGTAAAATAACAACAATCATCACAAATAGACCATAATTTGCAAGATCCAAATATCAAGCAACAAGAATCAACAATAGCTTACATTATGAAGGATGTATCAAGAGCAACAATGGTGAATCAAGAAATTACCACTCCAAATCTGAAAATTCTTCAAATTAGCTCCATAAACCACACTTCAAAGCTTTGATCTACTAGAATTAATGATGAAAAAGCGAATGGATGAAGGTTTAGCTCAAAGATTAGTAAGTTCTAATGATGAACTTACTAACTTTCAAAGGAAGAAAGAGCTTTGGTGAATTTGGTAATTCGAGAAAATTAAGAGTCAAGAAAGAATTTGACAAGGTGAATTTGGCTATCAAAAGCTTATGAAATGAGAGAAATGCGGCCTCTATTTATAGGATTTAGGCTTGAAAAATTTGGTGGATTGGAATCAAAAATAGGCTTGGAATTTGAATTTGGAGGGAAATTAATGATCAAGTGGTGATTAGTGAAGGTGTATGGTGGGAATTAATTATGATGAGGTAGGGGAATTAAAATGAAGTGGTCTAGAATATGCTCATGTTGAAATATTTGAATTTGGTGCCAAAAATGTTGCAGAATTTGAATTTGCCAAATTTTCACAAAATTCGCACAGGGTAATCGATTACTCAATAACGGTAATCGATTACCACAAACAAAATGGTGAAAATTGCCTTTTTAATGTGTTGTCTTGGCTCTGGCTCAATTGTTTTGCTTGTCAAAGAAGGCATGGAAATAAACACAAGAAGCTTGGAGTCTCTTGAATAAAAGTCAATCAAATCTTTGGAAACTCTTAATCAGATGATTTTGAAATGGTTGCAGATCAACTTCGACTTTGTTCAAATGAAATTCATTCGAGCTGAGGGACTGATATTTGATATCTTTGCTCCAAAATCTTCCTGAAGAAGTTAGTAAAGTAAAAACAAACATTTTTTTGGATTTTAATCAATGGTTAGTAAACATAAACATAAGCAAATATCAAACAAACAAGAAAATAAAGGTGCCCGATGATCTCTCAAGAACAAACCTGCAGAGGAAGGCAAGGGGACCAAAGCTTGCAATCTTTTTTGTGGGATGAGATGAAAATGGCATATGAGATCTTAGGGTTAAAAATTAGGGTATTACGCTACCCCTATTTAAGTTTCTTCTATTTGGAGATATGAAGATTGACATCTTTGTCTCGATCAGATAGAAAGGACTTAAATATAATACATAAACCCAATTTTTGGCCCTAAGAGGCAACAAAATGATATGATTATGCTAATGGTATGGTTTGCAAAAACAAGACTTCTGTGGGGAGAAAATGCCACACGAGACAAATAAAAGTTGGGGAGCAAAAGAAGAAAAGAGACTCCACAGGGGTAAATAAAAGAGCAAGATCCTATTTCGATAAAGGAAAGGAAACGACTCAATAGGGGAAAGGATACCAACTACCGGTTACTGGTCGAAGATACTCAAACTAAAGAGAATAGGTAAAATACTTTCTACTGGTTACTGAGTAGTAAATGTGTAATAAACACAAAATAATTGTTATTTACCGGTTACTGGGTAGAAAACAAAGAGATGTATTACCTATTACCAGTTACTGGGTAAAAAGTAATCCATTTGTTGAGAGATAATCAACTTCTTGTTACTGGGCAGGAAAATAAACAATGCCAGCTACTGGTTACTGAGTAGTTTAGCGATAGTAATAAACATGAAGAAAAAGGTTACCAACTATCAGTTGCTAGATAGGGTAAACAATATATCAAATACCTGTTACTGGGTAGGAAAAAGAATATCACCACAAGGAAAGATTACCGATTACTAGTTACTGGGTAGAAAAATAACGGTAACTAACCAAAAGTGAGACAAATGTTACCTGCTACCAGTTACTGGGTAGAAAAATAAAGGCAACAAGCTCGGGAGGAAGGATTACCTTTTACCGGTTACTGGGTAAAAACAAAGAAAAACCAACCAAAAGGGGTGAGAAATATTACCTGCTACCCGTCACTAGGTAAAGCAAAGGCAATATACTCAAAAGGTGAATGAACATTATCAGCTACCCGTCACTAAGTAGAAAAAAAATAAAGTTAATGAACTCACAAGGAATACCTGCTACCAGTCAATGGGTAGGGTATTGCAAACGTCAACAACCTGTCACTGGGTAGGACAAACTCGACTACCTGTCACTAGGTAGGAGAAGGAAATAAAGGTTGACCACCTGTTACTGGGTAGGACAAACACACTCGACTACCTATCACTAGGTAGAAGAAAGAGCTACATTATCAGCTACCTGTCACTGGGCAGCTCATATCACACAACAAACTTCTCAAATAAAGAGACAATCATTTGTTGGGGATGAAATATCAATAACTCTGTCGGAGATCTTCAAAAGAGATACAGGCAGATTAAATCATACAACAAACTTCTCAAATAAAGAGACAACTATCTATTGGGGTTTTCACAACAAACTTCTCATCCAAAATTCTTCCATGGAGATTCCATTTGATGGAAAAGCTGGTCAGATAAGGATCCATCATTTCACAATAAACTTCTCTGCTGAGGATGAAATAGAGAAATGTTATTTATTGCGAAGATACAAATAAACTCCTGAACGTTACACAAACTCCTCAAATAAAGAGGCTTCCACTTGTTATCAGGTGAGGTTTGCCTTTCTAGGGACACACAAGCTGCTTAAATAAAGAGAACACTTCTCGTTGTTGCACAAGCAATTACCAAGAGAGTGTTATCAAAACACCATTGGGGAAAATTCAAATCTTCATCTTCTGATGAGGATCAATAAACAGATTCATGCCGAGGAAAATAAATCCACAAAAAGAGAGAAATAAATACCTTTTCATCATCCGGGTTTCACAGCCCAGGAAAAACCAAAATAACCGTTGTAAGAGACCAAAGTTCAATCCAGGAATAAACTGGAGAGAAACGGGCAAACAAGACTCGACTTGATGAGCAAATATCTCACCGGGGATCCATTCCATCCAGATAAAAGCTGGGGAGGAAAGCTAAAACAAACATCTTCCACGGGGCATAAACTCAGTGGGGACTTGGAAAGGATAGGCATTTTATGCTTAAGGTCGAAATTCTAATGGAGAGAGGACAAATGCACTCCACAGGGATAACAATATCGAGGAGCAAGGAAACACCAACAAAAATGCAGGATGTACAATGCAACAAAAACATGTTATGCTCAACAAAATGAATGCGTATGCAATGCATATGGGTATGAATATGCTGGAAAAATAGACAAAAAGGATAAACAAAGGGTGAACAAAACATCACAACACCACTAAAATACTCGACTAATCTCATCAAGCTGGAGATATCACTGGAGATCCTGCTACGAATTTAAATGAAGAAATCCTGCAAGAAATAAGCAAAAGCCATCAAAGGAAAATAAATCTTATACAAGGCTCAAATCTCGTTGAGGAGATGGAGATACTTATTGGGGAGAAAACCCAAAGATCAATCTTCAAACGTCGATAATCCAATAAGAGGGAACAACAATATAAACTCCACTTCGAGGGAAAAATTTGTTGGAGAAAACATAGCAACACAAATCTTCCAATTCTGCCTGGGGATAACAAAAATTCATATGAAATCTATTTCAAATGGATGAAGAGATCTGCTGTGAAATATAATGGATTCACTGGAGGATTGTAATCATATAAATATCTACACAACTCCACTAGGGAATAACATAGCTCTTCTGGGGATATCAGAAAAATTTCTCTGAGGATTATGCAACTCTGAGAGAAGTATCTTGGACTTGTCGGGGAATAAGAAGTTAACATCATAGCAAAAAGTCAAGTTGTGGGGGATTTTAAATCAATACCAAATACAAGGTGAGAGAAAACTCGACAGGTGACTGCTATACCAACACTTATTATAAGAAAGCAAAATTTCTCTTTGCTTGGGAAACATCCAAAGTAATAATGCATAACCTCTACTGGGAACCAACAATGATAAATCTATGCATGGGTATTAACATCAAAGAGAGGTGGTCCACACAAATTTTCAACTGCCTGACCATAACCTGGCTGGATGAAGGAAACATACTCAGCTGGAGAAGATTTGAATCAAGACTTAGCTGTGGAAAACCAAACAATACCTGACTGGTTATCCATAGGAACAAAACTCTGCTAAGGAAATATCAACAAACTCTACTGGAGAAACCTTAACACAACTCTACTAGGGAGCTGTCAATAAATTCTACCAGAGTAGCAAGAAAGAACCCTGCTAAGGAAAACATCAACAAACTCTATTGTTAGCTCCTAATTTCGACATCCCATGCAAAAGAGAGGAATTCAAGATAAAATGCCAAGGACAAGTTGAGAACGAAATAATGGTCGAAAGATGTAAAGCAGCTAAAAGAAGGAGTCGAAGAACTCACCCAGAAGCTAGGAGTTCGACCGCTTGCTGTTGTGGATGGTTCGTCGAAAGGTTTGAAATTTGAAAGTTTTGGAGGGAACGGTTTTGTTTGCCTAATACTTAAGAAGACACGTGGCACCTTATGAGCAGTAGATCCATGCATTGTGACAAGTGGCGAGAGGAGGTGATGTTGGAGGTTATTAGAAGTTATTTTTTACTTCTATAAATAGGATGTCTTAGACATAAGAAAAGTGTGTTGTAATTTACCATTGTACAAATTACTCTTAGAATTACTCCAAGTATCCGAGCGTAGAGAAAGCGAGTATTATAGAGAATGTACGTGATGTAAACACACCATCTTTTATCTTAATGAAATTTACTTTACTTGTTTTAAATTTTACAAAGTATTTTTATTGTCTTTGCACCTTTTCTCCTTACTTTCTTTCCTTCTCCTCTTCTTCCTATGTAATCCCTTTCTCTTCGCCCTTAAATCAATTTCCCCTCTCAAAAAAAACTTCTTTATTTCTTTTATTAAAGCTTTATTTTATCTTTTAACTTGTCCCGTAGTCGAATAGATGTTTCTTTAAGACTCTTTTACCCCAATACCGTCTAAGTGTGAAACTTAGATAGATTTTCAAAATAAAGAACCTTTTAGCACATGTCCTAGGATCAATCTGATCGATCCTGTGAGTCACCAAAGTTAGATTTGGAAGATCAACGGTTATTTTCTGATTTTCAAGGGAAACAAAATGGCACGCCCAGTGGGACAGTGCTAAAAAGTTTGTTTTTGTTTTTTTTTTTACAAAACCAACTTACAAGAAATTTTGCAGTCGTGTTGGTCCTTTTCGTGAGAAGTACATTTTATGTTACTGAGAAGTGGTAAAGTTACCGCTGTAAATGAAGAAAGACGACCAAGACCAAACATTAGGAACATGGCTACAGATATGAACCAGCCGGATAACCCCAACCGTCAGGGAGACGGTTCCAGCGAGGGAATAAGAGACGAGGGAGTTCCCCTTCGATACCGTCGACTGGAGAACAAACGGTGCTTCCTGTGAGGCCAGTACCGACACCCTCCATACTTGGGGCTGGATCGATGGTGATAAGACCTTATACTCAACCAGTGTTGGAATATATTGGCCATCAAACGTCAAATCCTCAGATTTTGTTAGGGGGAAGTTCGACTTCCAGGCAGTTCGGTCCCCCTGGTTTTTCACAGTCACCAAGAAATCCCCCATATGGGATGCCCACCGCTATGATGCAGGGGCTCCAAAGTGCACCCCCCATATTCTCAGATCAGGGAATGGCTTCGCCATTACAAGGGTCAGGGTCAGGCGTGAACATGGGTCGAAATCCCCAAAGCCAAAGCTTAGGGTATTCGACGCAAGGCCCCCATTTGACCAACACCTCAGTTGCTTATTTGAGACAGCAGATGGACGAAAGTAACCTACAAATTGTTCAGACCTTGTCACAAACCATGGGTGAAATCTTTCAACCATTAATCCAAAATACAACTCAGACCAATCAACAATTGGCGGTACAACTGACAAGATTGGCTGAATTCATGGGGGTACCCCCCTTAGCCAGAAATCAGGCTGCAGTAGCAGATATCCTACGAGAAAACTTGGGAAATATGGCAAAAATCGATGTAGGAAACCAAGGAAGGATGGCCCCTCCTGTAGTCGAAGTTCTTAGGGAAGAGCCATTGCGAAATCAGCCCCCGTGTCTTGGGAGAAAGAGACCCAGGAGTGGTGGTCATGAATCGGATCTAAGACGCAAACAATGTAGTCCAGCATGTTCGATGGAATAACATGGTTGTCGATAACAATCTAGCAACCATGGTCGAGAGAATTATGGCCAGAAATGGGTTAAACACTGGGTTCACCAGGCTAAATTACACTTCACCTATAGTAGACTATATCCTTCAGGCGGAGTTACCCCCTAGGACGAAAGTACCCAAGTTTACTAAGTTTTCAGGAGATACGGCGGAATCTACTGTCGAACATGTGGCTCGTTACCTAATCGAGGCTGGAGAGATAGCGAATGATGAAAGCCTTAGAATAAAATACTTCCCAAGTTCTCTTACTAAGAATGCCTTCACCTGGTTCACAATTGTTGCGGTGAGAATCGGGATACCAAGCTATTGAATTAACTTGAATCTTAATTCTTAAATTCACAACCGGAATTTAATTTATCCAAAGGAAAGGTCTAAAGAAAGAAAAACCCTTTTCGCGATGTAACAACAATGCTAACAGATTCGGGGGTCGGGGTTGGTTATGCATAGGGTAGTTATTTCACATCCTATACATCTGTAGTACTCTACAAGAACCTTTTGTCTGTTTGCATGCTAAGTTTGCTAAATGTTTGCTATGGATTGGGATTGGGTAAAAGGTGTAGGTTAAAACCTAAGGATAGTTTCTAAGTTTGCTCGCAAAGACGTCGCGTCCTCTGCCTACGTATCCTAACTAGGATAGAATCAGAGCAATCGTAGTTCACCTCACTAGGGATGAAGAACACTTGATTATGATCAAGGTTCAAAGGGGAACAAACATATCCATGCTTGTGTAGAGTTTCACAAAACTCTCTAGATCTATGTTAAACACTCAAGAAAGGGGAGTAAGTAATCATTTCCATGATTCTTACATAGAGTTTATAAACTTTATCCTAGGGTTCTAGTTGAAGAACACTCCTAGTGTAGGTGGGTCTTCTAGACTTAAGGCAAAGTCTAATGGCTTCTAAACTAAGGTTAAAGATGACTTAACAAAATCGATGAGGGATGAATGAGCTTTCCATGACACAAGGGTCAATGGAGAGACTTTTCCTTTGGAAGGAGAGAGGGGGAGACCACTTGGATGAGAACTAAAAAGTTCTATCACTTGGGGAATAAGTACTTAACAAAGTAAATGAGCAAGATGAAATAAGAGAAGTAAGTATTCAAATTACAATAGGCATATACTTCAAATGATATCAAGGGTTGCAACCAATAGTCAAACATATTAACAAAGATTTGGGGCATATCTTAACAAAGATTGGAACATGATGAAGGTAATTACCACATAAACAAATCACAATTTGAAGATAGGCAAGTCACAAATTCAAAACATAGCAAATGTAACAACAATGCATATATGATAATCCAACACAGTTAAATCAGTTTAAACCTCATAATTTAGGAGCGAGAATGAGGTAAATTCATGGTAACAAGGTCTTATCATGCTATCAAACACAAAAGAAACAATCATCCATAAATCTCACAAGATAAATAAGCATGGTATAGAAGAATGTCAACAAAGACGCGAGGTAACGACCAACAAAAGAACCAACTTTTAAATTGGCAAAAAGCAATGTGATTATGAGCAACTTGAAATTTTTTCTTATTAAATAAAACTAGACATTATTTTGAACATTTTTCAAAAAGAATGGATTGAAAATGATAAAAAATAAGCAAGTTATGATTTTTTGAAGTTTGTTGAATAAAAAGAAATAAAATGGTAAAAAGTGTCCTCCATAGGACTTGAACTCAGGACACAAGGGCATATGGTCATAAGGGGCGCATGGTTCTACCACTGGGGTGGCTATACATCCGTGTATTTAGCCACCCCAATATGTATATGAGGTATGTTTCAAAGGATTTATGGGCAAGATAAAATAACGAAATGCCGAAATACGGTTTGATGCGTAACTCACTCAAAACTCAACCCTTTTTAGTGAATTTTAGTCAAAACCACTTGAAATTTTATGAGGAAGATGATGGTGCAATCCATTTTTTGACATAACACACCCACAGATAAATTCGATAGAACATGCATCCTATGAACTTGCGATGCATTTTGGTATCTCATGATTAAAACAGCTGCAACCAAAGGTATGTGAAGGTCTGAGCAAACTCTAAATGTGCTAATGAAGTAATTCTAACCAAGAAAAAGGTTCCAACAGTCACAAAGCAAGAACTTGCATGTGAGTTGCAATCATACACTTGAAAATCATTTTGCAAAGGTAGGATTTAAAACAGGTGCAGCATACACATGGTATTAGCTTCAGTTCCAAACTGATAGTCATAGTATGACCAAACTCTCAAAAGAATAAAAACAGGTCACAACTGAGTATGACTGAGTTGGCCACCTCAGGCCTCAAGGGAAATCCTGGATACTATGGTTATGATTTAAGCCAAGCTACATCAAGCTATTCTTGTCAACAGATGCATCAATCATATTGGCAACATGATGTAAACCTAACAACCTCAAGACAAACACCAATGCACACTGCTGTTGGTATCCAAACAGTTACCAATCCAAAATGATAAACAGGTTCAGACATGGTCTTCCTTCACATCAAACATCATGGGATTAATAAGGTTCTGGTGGGAAATCTTGGTGTTTCAAACATTGATGGTTTCCAACCATAGCAGTCTCATTGTGAATTCCCCTATGACTGTGTTATAGCAGAGGGAGAGAACAAACTCAAACCAGTTTGTACCATCAACAGCACCAACAACTAGCAGCAGCTGTGTGACTCAACAAGAGTCAAGTAACTTTGTAGACCAAAGCATCATCAAGCCACAGGCAAAGCCAATAAAAAGCAAAATAGACAACTTAATGTAAGATCCCTTGTAATAATCACACATTGCTACAAACATTCTAGATAAACTAACTTATCAAAACAGCCAGCAAAGAGTTGTCAATTTTAAGCCTAAATCTTGACATGGATCCCAACAAGACAAGGTCCTATGATAACAGGCAGCTTGAATTATAGCTGCATCACAACCAAAACCAACAATCTAAAACAACAAATCTGGGGCAAAAGGAAAAAAAACTAATAATAGCCATTATGCTAAACCTACTCACACAGCCCAAGTGCATGGCTTGTTCACAACAGGTTTGGACAGTAAATTAAGTCTCCAGGAAAACATGTCAATGAAACTTGAACTCTAATCCAACATGAACTAAGGCAACAGTCCTCTCTCATCAGAGCAAACTGGCAGCTCTCCCACTGATCCTCATTCTAATCTTAAACAAACTACTTAAGGCACCAACAGGCCTAAACCATACTCAAAAATGGTAGCAACTGAGTTTGGAGATTGAGTTCTCAAGCACATCCATTGACATTCAAAACACACTATACTGAACATCCTAAACTCCTATAGCAGTTCTAAAAACCTGGCAGAAATTACACTTGAGTTACCAAACTCAGTCCTCATGCACATACATTGGCAGCTGGTAGTTTCTCATAATGACAAAAAAACATCACAGCACTCTGCTTAAAAAATAGCTAAAAGACCAAAGTTTATGATATAGCAGTTTATTCATGAATTAGAGACAAACCACCTCTTAATGGCCCTAACTTACTCACAAAAAGGTTTTTAACAGCATCTACCTAATCTGACCATAAAGTGTTGTATACTAGCAGGTCTTAGGTGAAATCTAGATGATCAAATGCAAACCTAATAAGGATCTGAAGTGGAAGACTTCAGAACAGAATTGTGGCAACAAACAAGAAGCATCCAGACAAACTCTATGCCAAGTCATCAATAATTGACCACAAACCTGATTTGAGTTCAAATAGTGATGGCTCCCTCATCCATAAACTCAACAAACAAAAAAACCTACTTAATCCTATTACTCCAAACTTCCTAGCCTGCCTCAAGCAGAATGGCCAGGCTTAGCAAACCTGAGGCCTTCACCAGATCTCCCTCATGCAACAAACTGATTGTACTGAACCAGCCCACAATTCATGACAGCAATCCTAATCACAACAACCTCTAAGACAAACTAGGTTAAGCTACCTTAAATCCTAGTAATAGAAACAACTGCAGCAGTATGTTATTTGATATCTCAACCAACATCTATTAATTTCCCTCATGCTTTTTCAACATAAACTGCATTTGCTCACTGATATAGGGCAGCCAACCAGCATGATGAGGTTAAATCCTAAATGAAACATGAGTTATTCTCACAAAAGTAACAACATACATTCAAGACCAAATATTTTTTGCAATATGCTTTAGTTGGATGAGACAGACTTAACAACAACAGAATATTTATATTACAATCAAAACACCTCAAACCAATATTTTTTCCAAGATCATATTAAGCATACACAACAGTGAGCACAACAGCTATGCATCAAAATTTCAGCAGTGTAGTACATACAAGCACAACATCTAAACTAAGCCAATCACAAACATGACATCAATCTCCAAGTATCTCTAAACATATCCTATTAACAAAAGATTGAGGACTTGGTGGTAGTTGCAAATGGTATTGGATGAAACACATGACAAAACTCAGTTCAGGTTTAAAGCATGATTAGGTCTCATAGAACACACACACACACATCACATATACCTTAGACAATGAGTTACAACTCAGAAATTAGGCACTTTGCAAATAAGAAAGAAATTGACATATTCATGGTATAGTTTTAACTTAAAAGGAGTAGTTTGAGGGTGAAACAAGAAAAGAGGTACATATAGGTTAATCCAATCATCCTCACATCTTATAATCATGCATCTGAATGAGTAACAACTCAAAACAATAGGTATACACACACAGAGCAACAATTTGGTATGTTGTGACACATTTTGGTGTAAAAATGCAATTGTGGGTGGAATTGTGAAAACAGGAAAGAATAGATCAAATTATCAATGTGCACACATTAAAAATATGATAAGGAAAGGGTTTCAACTCCAAGAAATGAGTATATGACAGTTTGGATAAAAAAAAACATGTTGTGGTGAATTGTGAAAAAATCGCCTTTGGCAAGTTTATGTAGCAGCAGGGGCATTTTCCAAATCAATGAGTTTGTGATGAATCCTGAGCTATACACACATCATAATGAGACTAACAAATGAAAACATGCTTGAGAAATGGAGGAAAACTTGACCAAACAGAAAATCTCCTTTTGAAACTCATGACATGTAAAAACAACAACCTTAATATGCAACCAGCAACGTCCATGACAGTTTGAGGCAAATGACATCATACACACATTTCAAATGAGTAAGGCAATGATTTTATGAGCATAGATCAAGTGAGCATGGATTGAAACAGAATATAGTATGTTTGTCATCATGATATTTTACAAAGTGCAGCAGTTTGAAGCATGATATGTCAAATAGAACCTTAGACAGATTTTGTGCATAACAATAACATTCACATTCTTGAAATGGATAGGCAAATGAGTTTACAACTTCAAGTTAGGCAAAAACTCATTAAATCAAAGAATGACATGTTGAACCAATATTAGACAGCAAAAAGCACACATATCTCATGACAAGCCCTAAAGTTCACACTTCATGTTTCTCATATTTCCACCAAAACAACATTATGAGCTTGATCAAGTAAGCATTTAAACAAATGACTTAGAACAAATGAGATACAAAGTAGTAATCACAACAGCCCAACACACAATTCTTAGTAGTGACAAGCAAGATGATATCAAAATAACATAGGAGCAAAATCAAATAGCCATATTGATTCAAACATGATCAAAGGTAAGGGGGGTCTATAAGCAACTTACAAATCATCTACCTATCCTAAAAGTGAGCCAAGTGTAGAGTTCTAGGGCAAACAAACCAATTTCTCAAAGTTGGATCCTAAATCTACCAAATGACCAAAATATCACTAACAAGTATAAATATGATATCAAGACACAAACTTACAATCTAACCTCCACATATCATTTACAAATGACCAAATATTGGACAAAACAAGCATTATGATCATGAAACTAACATTCTTGACAAAGAAGCATCATAGGGCAACCATGGTACATTTTCACACAAATCCTCACAAAAGGGCAAAATATGATAATGTATGCTTTCTAGACAGTTAGAACATCACATACCTCTTGTTCACCAGCCTTGAACAAGCTAAAAAGCTTAGAAACCCAGAGGTGTTCCTTCCTTTGCAATGATATGAAACTTGCTTCCTCTTGAAGCAACAAAACCAAACTTTAAGACAGTTGGAGTTAATGAATTTCCAGCTGGTTTTTAATGCCTTATATAGTTATAATATGACATATGTGAGGTGTGTGGATGGTTAGATCAACAAGAAAAAGCCTAGACCAAGATTTGGCAAGTATTGAGGGTGGTGGTCAAACTTTCTTAGTGTGAAAGTTGACTTTTAGCAAAATGGTATTTTTTGGAGGTTTAAAGGTATAGACACCCTCTATATGATATATAAGGATTGTATGGATGCTTTTTAGAGGTTTGGAAGGGATGGAACTGGTCATGAGTAGAGTTTTGCTCAAGACAGTTTTTTGTGAAAATGGAGGTTTTTGAAGATTTTGGAATTCTTGATGAATGAGAGGAGAGTGAGAGCTGTGGTTTTCTGAGATTGCTCTGGTGTGTTTGAGCTCATAGAGGAGGCCTCTATTTATAGCCAAGCAAGAGTGAGGGCAGCCTTGGTCATTTACCACTTTTTGGAGGGAGATTTGTGAAGAAAATCTTGTCAAATCTAGTGGCAGCCTCTTTACATCAACTCCATGGCTCAATGCAGAAAAAACCAGCTTATATGAGGGGGTGAGGTGACCTGAGATGATGCTAGAGAAGTAGGAGACTGCATCTGCCACATGTCTTGGAAAAGTTTCTCTTTCTTCCTATTATTTGAATAAAATAATGTCTACTTGCCATCAACTTGCAATGTTCATCAAACCAACTTCCCTTCTGGTTTTCTCTTCATCCATACCTCATATTATCAGTTTGTAACATAATCCAAGGGTGGAGAATGACTCAAGTTGTGAAAATTCAGTTTTGCGAAATTTTGACAAAGTGGTTCCAAGTGTGACAGGCCCAACTTCTATGGTGCATAACTTCCTGCTCAAACATGCTATTGAGGAGTTCTACCACAATTTGGAAAGCCCTTAAGTATCTCTACAACTTTCATGTTTTGGGAATTTCCAAATTATTGATGGAATTAGGTTGAAAAACCCTTCAAAGTTTCTGAAAAAACCACTTACAAGTGCTAAATAACTTAGAAATTTTCCAAGTTATTTCCCCTTCAAAAATGAATTTGGCTATAACTCCAATTCTATGCATTTTTTGACCATGGACCACTTTGAGGCTTTTGTAGGATTTGTCAAGAGCTTTCTAAGAGCTTTGAACCACTTCAATTGGATGTGTGGTTGAGGAGTTATGGTCTTGCCCCTTTCGAAACCCTAATTCCCGATTTTTGCAATTACTTCTCATCCCTTGATCCAATGGTCATGAAATTTTATGGGGAGGTTTAATATGACATAAGGAACATTTTTGATTCACATCTTGAAGTTAAATTCCTTATTGTCGAAAAGTTGACTTTTCGGTCAACCGTTCGATCGGTCGGTGTCTACCGAGTCGCCCGTTGGTGATCCGGACATCCTGAGGATTTGAAACTCTTTGAATGGACTTTACTAAGCCATAGGAGATTAATGGACCTTGATCCCACCATTGAAATACTCTTTGAATCAAAAGTTAAACTATAGTTGACTTTTTCTAATTGAAAACCCTAATCGGGTATCTCAAATTGCACTGTTCTCAATCCCCGGGTGACCACCTCAAATTGCACTCATTCTTGGTCCAATGTATTATCCTTGATCTTGTTTGAAGTTGGATCAATCCAAAACATTGATTGATCAAACCCTCGAAGTTTCGATTTTGACGGTACGGAACCCTAATTCATCTGCATCTTATCAAAGATAAACTGAAAGTGGGTTAAGGTTAGCTAATCAAGAAAATGTGATCCTACAATGATGATGAGGATCTAAGGGGTCAAAATTTGGGGTGCAACAGATGCCCCTATTTAAATATCTTCACTAGATGGAAATGAGAGATGACAATCCTCATAGAATCTTAGTGAAAGGTATTTAAATATAGCAAACCAGAAATTTTGTCCCTTAGATCCGATGGTATGCAAAAGGACCAATACTGGAATGCAATGAGTTCTAAATGATGTTTTATGATGCTTGAATGCAATACAGATGCAGACACACGAGCAAATATAAAAGAACGGAAATACGACGAGTAACCACTCACGAGGGACTCAACACACTGGGGAAAGATTCCAAGCGAAGTAAGCAAGATAGTTCAGACATGACTAAAGATGCTTGTTCAAGGAAATATTTCACGCAGGGGACACAAATTCCTCCAGGGAAGACACATCTTCATTGGGGAAAGGAGATACAAACCTCACTGGGGATAACCAGATGAGGAAGCCCACCGGAGAAGATGGCAATTCTTCACTGGGGAAACGAAAGAAAAGAAGCGCAAACCACACTGGGGAAGGAACCCACTGGGGAGAACTTTGCTGGGGAATAATTCCACTGGGGAAGCAAATCTTCACCGGGGAAAAGGCGGAACGAAGACACGAATCTCACTAGGGATAACCAGATGAGAAATTTCCTATACCGAAGAGTTCAAACGGGATCTTCAGGAAAAGGTTAGAAACAAGACTGGATGCGCCGGGGAGGTTAGTATCCACTAATTCTCCGAGACTCGACTAGGAAAGCAAAAAGTTTCAACTGGGGAGACTGGTGACGACTAGAATAACAAATAGCTTCAAACAGTGCTAGTTTCCACTAGACTTACTAGGGAGGATGGTTACGACTAAATCAACAACGGTTTCCAAGAAGTGCTAAATACCACTAGACTTCCTGGGGATATGGTGACGACCAAATCAAATTTCCAATTACAATTGGGAATTCCAAACAATGTTGTTAAAACAACATGATTCTGGCTGAGGAAGTTGGTAACAATCAACTTTCGGCACTAATAACGATTAGTTTTCAAACAATGCCAGTAACCACTGGATTTAGAGGGGACTAGTGATAACCAAATTAGGATATACCAATAACAATTGGTTCTGGATGATGCTAGTAACCACTAGACTTAACTGGAAAATTAGGTGACGACCGAATCCAAGGAGACCAATGACCATTGGATTTTCAAAGAGTTTGGTAACGACCAGACTACTGCGGTGATAACAATCTGCTTAAAGCGATGCCAATAATCATTGGACTTTTAAGGAATTTTGATGACGACCAAATCAGGTATACCAATAACAATTGGTTCTGGATAATGCTAGTAACTACTAGATTTTCCAAATGAGGCTAGTGACCACTAGACTTTATAGAGATTGGTAATAACCGAATCGAAGGTACCAATAACAATTGGGTCTGAAGGTAATACTAGTAACGAATAGGTTCAGAAAGACTGGTAATAACCGAATCAAACGGGTACCAATAACAATTGGATTTGAAGGTGATGCCAATAATCATTGGACTTTTAGGGAATTTTGGTGACGACCAACTCTAATGTCAATGGCCATTGGTTTTCATAGAGCAATACTAGTAACCACTAGATTTTTAACATGATTGGTGAAAACCGAATCAAAGGGACTCCAATAACAATTGGTTTGCTTTATAACAGAATCAGTAACAACTGGGTTTGGAAAATGGTTGGTGACGACCGAATCACGGTACCGAACGTAATTAGTTCTGAACGTGTGCTAGTAAACACTAGTCTTTCAAAGTTTGTTGGTGACGACCAAATTGAAGATGAAAATTGGTAACAACCCCCTGTTTGTGTAAATTGGACATTGCTAGTCACCACTAGCTTCCCAAAGAAGATAAGGAAACTCCAGGATGTCAACTTTGAAGCGAACTTGTAACAACAAATCAAAGATAAAGGTAACGACCAAAGGATCTCAAAGGCAACAGCCTAAACAGGCAAAAACCAAAACCAGAAATGAAAACAAATGCGTATGCTGGCATGATGCTGTATGTAAGATGCAGACCGACCCGTAGGATCAAAGGAAAGCAAAAACATAGAGAGAACTCGTCACGCTGAGTTTCAAAATGCCTCAAGTCAGGCGACACTTCCTTCTTTGGTGTAGATAACGATCTTTTCTCAATAATATCCTCGTAATTCTGCAGAGAAGAAGTCTTAGCTTAAGAGCTAGAATTGCTGTCGGACACATCTAGCTTGGTCAAAGGTAACAGCAACTTCCACAACTTTGAGAACTGTGTAATATCGTCATATTACCTCTAGAATTTTTCAATCATTTTGTCAAATCATGCTTCCTTTTTAAAACACGACTTAAGTTTTTCAAAACACTTTGCTTTCATGAAAATTCTTATTAACAAATAAGTGAAATTGCATAACAAAAACAGCGGATCATAACAATGATTTGGCCAAAATCTGATTTTATTGATAGACAAGAACTTTACAAAAGGAAAAGCCTTGGGAACTTTATAAGTTTGAAAAATGGCAAACAGAAAAGGTTACAGAATCCCATAATAACCCGGTTCTTCTGACTGCCAGTTCACTTGCTTCGCTGCTTCTGACGAGAATGACAGGCGTTGATCTTTTTTTTTTGATATCTTACACAAGACTCCGCTCCGGCGTCTGCCAGCTTTCAAATGTTGGGCTTTCATCTTGATGAAGCACTGAAATCTCCTTTCTAGGTATTTCACTTCAGGCGTAGTATTTTCTCACTGCGTCTGAGTTGATGGGATACTTGAGTTATTCGCCATCCATAGTCTCGAGAATTAGATATCCTCCGGAGAAGACAGTCTTTACAACAAAAGGGCCGTCATAGTTGGGCATCCACTTGCCACGTGTATCCTTTTGAGTTGGCAGGATCTTTCTAAGCACAAGCTCTCCTTCCCTATACTCTTTGGGACGAACCTTTTTGTGGAACGCTCTAATCATCCTTTGTTGATAGATTTGACTGTGACACATGGCCGTCATTCTTTTTTCGTCAATGAGGTTCAACGAGTCGAATCTTTCTTTTATCCATTCGTCTTCATCAAGCTTTGCTTCCGTCAAGATCTTTAAGGAACGTATTTTGACTTCAATTGGTAGCACAGCGTCCATCCCGTACACTAAGGAAAAGGGAGCTGCCCCTGTCGAAGTGCGCACCGATGTTCGGTATCCGTGTAAAGCAAATGGTAGCATCTCGTGCCAATCTTTGTAAGTTACGACCATCTTTTGTATTATCTTTTTGATGTTTTTGTTTGCAGCTTCAACTGCACCATTCATCTTAGGTCTGTATGGAGACGAGTTGTGATGTTTGATCTTAAAATCGTCACAAAGTTCCTTCATCGTTTTATTATTCAGATTCGACCCGTTGTCAGTGATGATCTGGTTAGGGATACCATATCGGCAGACGATCTCCTTTTTTATGAAGCGAGCAACCACTTGCTTTGTCACGTTTGCATACGACGCTGCTTCCACCCATTTGGTGAAATAATCGATTGCGACAAGGATGAAGCAATGGCCGTTAGAAGCCTTTGGCTCTATTTCCCCAATCATATCTATGCCCCACATTGCAAAAGGCCACAGTGATGTCATCACATTGAGAGGATGTGGAGGGACATGCACTTTATCAGCATAGACTTGACATTTATGACACTTTTGAGCGAAGAGTATGCAGTCCGTCTCCAAGGTTAACCAGAAGTAGCCTGCTCTTAAGATTTTCTTAGCCATGGCGTGGCCATTCGCATGAGTGCCGAAGGTTCCTTCGTGTACTTCGGTCATTATGAGATTCGCCTCGTTTTCATCGACGCATCGGAGTAAGACCATGTCATGATTTCTTTTGTACAAGGTACCATTGGTGATGAAGAATTTAGATGACAATCTTCGTATTGCTCTTTTGTCAACTGTGGACGCGTCAGCGGGATACTCTTGATTTTGGAGGAAATTTTTAATATCATGAAACCATGGCTTCTCATCAGATTCTTCCTCTATTTCCATGACGTATGCGGGTACTGTCCTTCTTTCGATGCGGATCAGAGGTGCCTCGTTGACAAACTGGACCTTCCACATTGATGCCATCATGGCTAGAGCATCGGCAATATGATTTTCTGCTCTTGGTACATGCTTGAAGGTAATTTCATCAAAATATTCAGCCATGTCCAAGATATGAGTCTTGTAAGGGATCAACTTTTCATCCCTGGTTTTCCTTTCTCCTTTGAGTTGATATATCACTAAAGCAGAATCACCAATTACTTCCAAGATTTTGATGCGAAGATCAATGGCAGCTTCCAACCCTAAGATGCAGGCTTCATACTCAACTATGTTGTTTGTACATGAGAAACAAAGTCGGGCTGTGACGGCAGTGTACCCTCCAGTTGGATTTTCATAAAAGCTCCGACACCATGTCCCTTTTTGTTTGACGCTCCGTCGAACATCATTTCCCAGCGGGATCCAGGCTCGGGACCTTCTTCCGGACCAGGCTCTGGTTTCGTGCGCTGAATATACATCACGTCTTCATCAGGAAAATCAAATTTGAATGGTTGATAATCCTCCATAGGATTCTCTGCGAGGTGTTCTGACAAGACACTTCCTTTGATAGATTTATGCGCAACATATTGGATATCATACTCTGATAAGAGCATATGCCATCTGGCTAATCTTCCCGTTTGAGCTGGTTTTTCAAAGATGTACTTGATGGGGTCCATCTTAGAAATCAGCATTGTGGTGTGACAAATCATGTACTGCCTCAAACGTTTGGCGGCCCATGCTAACGCACAACAGGCTTTTTCCAGGGGAGAGTAACGACTCTCGCAATCAGTGAACTTCTTACTTAGATAATAGATTGCGTGTTCTTTCTTTCCTGACTCATCAGTCTGGCCCAAGACATAGCCCATTGAATCTTCTAGTACCGTCATATACATGATCAAAGGCCTTTCGGGTACCGGAGGAATCAACACTGGAGGTTCTTGCAAGTACTGCTTGATTTTCTCAAATGCGGCTTGGAAGTTTTCATTCCATACCACTGTTTGATCTTTTCATAACAACTTGAAGATCGGTGTGCAAGTAGGGGTCAGATTGGAGATGAATGTGGAGATGTAATTCAGACGTCCAAGGAAGCCTCTGACTTGTTTCTCTGTTTTGGGAGCAGGCATCTCCTGGATTGCTTTAACCTTGTCGGGGTCTACTTCAATTCCTCGCTGACTAACGATGAAACCAAGTAACTTGCCTGAGCGAACTCCGAAGGTGCATTTTGCTGGATTTAATCTCAGTTGATACTTTCGGAGTCTCTCGAATAGCTTCAACAAATGATCCAAGTGGTCTTCTTCACTTTGGGATTTTGCGATCATAGCGTCCACGTACACTTCGATTTCTTTGTGCATCATATCATGAAAGAGTGTGACCATAGCTCTTTGATACGTTGCCCCTGCGTTCTTCAAACCAAAAGGCATGACCTTATAACAATAGGTGCCCCATGGTGTGATGAAGGTTGTTTTCTCCATGTCATCTGGATCCATTTTTATCTGGTTATAACCAGAAAATTCGTCCATAAATGAGAATACTGCGAAGCTTGCAGTATTATCCACCAAAGTATCAATGTGTGGTAGAGGGAAGTCGTCCTTCGGACTCGCTTTGTTTAAATCCATGTAGTCGACGCACATCCTGACCTTGCCATCCTTCTTCGGGACTGGTACAATGTTTGCCACCCATTCTGGATACTTGGATACTGCTAAAAAGCCAGCATCAATTTGCTTTTTGACCTCATCTCGGATTTTAAGCGCCATGTCTGGTCTCGACCTGTGAAGCTTTTGTTTGACCGGAGGACATTCTGGCTTCAAGGGGAGCTTGTGCATGACTATGTCAGTATCCAACCCTGGCATATCTTGGTAGGACCAGGCAAATACGTCAACAAAATCTTTGAGGATTGTTATCAGCTTGTCTTTGATTTCTGGCCTTAATGATGCCCCGATCTTGACTTCTCTTTTGTCTTCTTCTGACCCCAATTTGATGACTTCAGTCTGCTCTTTGTGGGTTTGGAGATAAACATCTTCGTATTCAGCCATTCTCTTTAACTCTTCTGGGACTTCTAACTCTTCGTCATTCTCTTCTTCAGCTTGAAAGACAAATGAATCGCTAGTAGAAGGAGCCTAAGGATCATAGGATTCTGTGGTTGATGGAGGTATTCTGCATGTTTTATTTTGGAACAATTAGGCACACACACACAGACATGCAAATGAAGGGTTGTTTTTATTTTTTTTCAAAAAAAGATTGCCATTTTTCTTTTAACAAAAAGAGTGAAAATGATGGGCAAAACAAATAGCAAGAGTTTTAACAAAAACACTTTTTTCATTAATGATTTTCAAATTTTGCAAAGTGGCCCAATACAAAATAATTCGCAGACCTTGGGCAAGACCAATAATTTTTAAAGAAAAACACAAAGCTAACAAGCAGAGTGAATTACTCTAAAGGTAAAAAGATGGGAACTTCCACAGCCTCCCAATTGCGCAACGCTGTTTGATAACGCGAAATTGTATATATAAAATGACATGTGCTTTAACTAATATTTGACTGGTTTCACGCCGAATTCGGGGCATTCCATGCTATTTGTCTAAGTATTATGCAGGTATTCAAAGAACATGTCCAAGCAAAGAAATATGAAGAAAAGGAGCAAAAACAGGTGAAAACCAGATGAAAAACCAAGAGAAAAACAACAGATACGAGTTCTACTAATGTGACGACCGTCACATAGCCGTTACGCTTGTCATGCGTGTGACGACCGTCACACACCCATGACGACCGTCATGCACCCAGAACGTGCAGAATGAGGCCACGTGCTATAATTCCCCCTCAAAGACCAAAAGAGTGACCACTAACTCCTACTTTTCTGCCTCAAACCCACTTCCTGAAGGAATAACCGTTAGATACTCTCTCTTTATAAAAGGAAGAGGTTGGGACCTGAAAAAGGGAGCCACATTCAAGACAACGAAGTGCTGCCAATTTATCTTCAGAGAAACTTTACCTTCATCATATTCTTATTTGTTTCTCTTTCTCTTCTCTGTATTCTTTGGTATTTTTGTACTTTCGTTTTCTTGTACGATCAATTGGCACAAAGACCAGAATCCTGCCAACATTGTGGAGGATCTGCCCAAAAGCCAATTGGGATATTTCCAGGTTTTCATTTTAATCGTAATTGCAATTTTTATTATGATGTATGTTCTAAATTACTGCTTTTATTTATACATTATCGATTCTTCTTCCATGTCTAGCTAAATTGCAGTAGTCGATATGTAATAATAATTCGGACGGGATTTGATAATAATTGGCGTAATCTTTCTCTTTTCAAAACTCATTTATGGTTTTAGTTTTTAATTACAATTTCTAAGTAAACGTTCGTCGCGACAGCGAGAACTTATTTAAAAATAGTTTTGCCACGACAGTGGGAAATTAACTAAGGTACGAACCAACAAGCGACAACTACGGCTAAGACCAGATAGTAAAAACTAGGCATTCGATTTAAAAACAGCGAAAGCGCTTTAAAAAGGATTAGAACTTAGAGATTTTCAAAAAGTAACTTTAACCCCGAACGGGATAGCGACAGCATACGTTCCGCCTTAGGGTTGCGACTAGCGTCAACAACCATCGTGAGACAAAAGTCTTTAGATCACTATTTTCTTCTTAAACTAAGTTTGAAAACACTTAATACGCCAGTAATTTGTCGAATCCCCGAAGAACAAAATTATTGCATATCGATTCATAAATTCATATCTTAAGTAAAAGCTTTAGTTCCCTTTAGTTTACGCATTTATTCTGCTATTATTCACTTAAAACCTTACCGACCTAGCTAAACACCGTAACACCCGATAATACTAGATTGATTACGAGTCCCTGTGGGATCGATATCTATTATTACTACGCGATAGACTGTGCACTTGCAGTTAGATTTGTTAGACATAGAAAGTCGCGATCAAGTTTTTGGCGCCGTTGCCGGGGACCCGTTTAGTCAATAGTGTAATCTTTTGTTACACAGTATAGACTAGGTTAACAATTCTCTCTCCCTCTACTCGTTTTTCGATTGTATGCCAAGTACTCGCTCACAAGGCGAAATCTTACAACCTACAATCACCGAACTAGAGAGCTTCTTACATCTAAGAAGGCGCATCGTCGAATATCAACAAAGACACAACATTCCTGATCTTCTAGCTCATCCATCTGTTGAAGAAGCAAAGATGGCTGAAGGACCTCAGAACAAACTGTAATGCCCCCTTTCTATACCCCAAAATAATCACATAACAAATCATATACTCATGAATACAAGTGTTTTTATTTTCATCAGAGTATATTTACATTTAGGTATAAAAGAAGTGCGTCACAATACTCACGAAACGACCACATGAATATTAATGTTTAAAAAGAATTAACTCAAAAGGGGTAAATCTCAACTAAAATTAAACGCATGATTCTCCGAAATTACATATTCATGTTTTCTCTTAAAGCAGAAGACTAAAACATGTATGTATTCACTTAAGACATGACAAAACGTAATTACATGTCATCTGGTTGTTCACAACTCTATTCACATATAAACAAAACATCATTAAGGCAATCAACAAGCCTATCTACCCAAAGTTACATATCAGAGCGACCGACACGAGGGAAAGGAACTATACTCCAAAGGAAACCTCCAGCGAATCCTAATCTGCAATGCCTCGCAGGGCATCATAAAACAACAGAAGGGTGAGAAACATTATCATAATAATCAAGGCATAATATATATATATATATATATATATATATATATATATATATATATATATATATATATATATATATATATATATATATATATATATATATATATATATATATATATATATATATATATATATATATATATATATATATATATATATATATATATATATATATATATATATATACTCAAGTACCGAATGGCTATATTCTACAGCCTTTCACTACGGTGCGTAATAATAAATTCTCACCACATCCAATACACTTAAACATATACACTCACACTAAACCATCCATCCATTAGTCAATATCCTACACATTCATTTATTCGCTATCCGCGTCCCATCAATTCCTGCACGCATGCATATTACATATAACAACCGCAACCATGCCGTGCGATTCGTATAATACTCATCTAATGTCCTCAATCCTCTTTCCGAGTTATGGGCATATCCTCATGCTCTACCGGGAACAACATCTCAGTCATTCTACCCCGGTAACTTCTTCACTAGGAACGACACATTGCCATCCTACCCTAGTGAGTACAACTCCTCCAAGCTTACTTCAACGTCATCCTCCCATCTATCAGACCATACATACATATATACTATTATATTCTTAGAGATTATTCTCCGTTCATCATTTGAAGATGATAGTGCAACTCATAGGGACCGACTCATTCGTCCGCCAGATTCTCCTATGAACCTATCACTTATCAAATCCTCCACGGGATCAAATATAACCATCGCATCAAGCGAGGTTCTGCAGATCCTACACGAGCTCAAATATAACCATCGCATCAAGCGAGGTTCTGCAGATCCTACACGGGATCAAATATAACCATCGCATCAAGCGAGGTTCTGCAGATCCTACACGGGATCAAATATAACCATCGCATCAAGCGAGGTTCTGCAGATCCTACACGGGATCAAATATAACCATCGCATCAAGCGAGGTTCTGCAGATCCTACACGGGATCAAATATAACCATCGCATACCGGACGTAACATCGCATCCGTTCTCTAATTCTCAAGTTGCACATGATCGCCTACGTGTATACTTTCGTACCATAAACATAGTCATGCCGCGTGACTCAATTAAGACTGTCAATCTGCACCAATCTCTATTGGAGATTACAGGCACTCCACATACACTCCACCAGGAACGACATCTCAGTCATTCTACCCTGGTTATCGTCTCACTAGGAACGACGCATAGTCATTCTACCCTAGTGATTGCAACCATAACACTTATACCTCATCGGGAATGACATCTAGTCATTCTACCCCCAATGAGTTTGAATCTCAGATACAAATTTTTATCCATCATCATCATCCTAAAGTCTTCGCTCCCCTGCCATACAAGGCTTCAGATTCTCATCTGACTCAATATTTCTACGATACAACATACAATCTTTATCACCTCAGCGATATTCATTACAACTAGTTCCAACCTAGAATGACTAGTCCTCATCAACAGAAAAAGGGTCAATCCACTTATTCAACCCAGAATCCTCTTAACTAAAATCATATTCCTCATTGTATCCTTATCTTTCAGAACTGTGAGCAAAAGCTTGGACTTTGCTAAGACAATATCCTCTGTGGTAGCTTCGCCCATTAAAGCCATATGGTTTAACAAATCATTATGCGAAGGTTTAACTTCATAGTAACTAAAATCCTTATTCTTACTCAAGCTATCTCACACAGATTTTGCTGATGTTTCTGGATTCTTCTTCACAAAATGCATGAAGTAAACAGTGATCAAAATAGTCCTTATGGTATCCTCGTAGCTATTCCTTGGCTTTTGAAGTTTGATCCATTTACCATCCCTCGATAGCACTGATATCTCAGGCTTGACATTAGAAAGAAGATCAAACCTCCATGCTATAACTTGCATAAAAATTTTCTTCAGCCCATTATCGGCATTACCGTGCAAAACACCTTAAGTTTTTCAAGGTCATTACTCGCCTCAAACCTTTACGGAACAATCAAAGCTCTTAACCTTCGGCACTAACACACAACAGCAACCAACTCTAAGTAAATCTTCAGATAACTTTTCTTGTACCTCTTATTCGCCTTAAAACACACTTAGAACTTTGTTGGTGTGCATTTACGCATCTCCCCATCGTGTCACCAAGGCATTATGAAACACAACATATGTTTCGGTCGGGTTCGACAAACCAACACACAGATTGTTGACAGTCCTTCTCAAAACTCCTCGAACCTCTTCACAATGACGTAACACTGGCCTCCCTTCCAACACGGATAACATTAGCTCCCGATGTTCAACAATACACCGAGCTACTGTTCTACACTTATAGCACCCTGGAGAACCACAAGTTCTCCCCCACTTGGATCATTCTTACTTCTGCAGACAATGGTTAAACAACAAACACGTACCGACAGTGTCTTCACACACATGTCGCGTACAAGGGAACAACCAACATTAGACACTTGGCCGGATGGACCGACCTGCTCTGATACCACTTTGTAACGCCCCCTTTCTATATCCCAAAATAATCACATAACAAATCATATAGTCATGAATACAAGTGTTTTTATTTTCATCGGAGTATATTTACATTTAGGTATAAAAGAAGTGTGTCACAATACTCACGAAACGACCACATGAATATTAATGTTTAAAAAGAATTAATTCAAAAGGGGTAAATCTCAACTAAAATTAAACGCATGATTCTCCGAAATTACATATTCATGTTTTCTCTTAAAGCGGAAGACTAAAACATGTATGTATTCACTTAAGACATGACAAAACGTAATTACATGTCATCTGGTTGTTCACAACTCTATTCACATATAAACAAAACATCATTAAGGCAATCAACATGCCTATCTACCCAAAGTTACATATCAGAGCGACCGACACGAGGGAAAGGAACTATACTCCAAAGGAAACCTCCAGCGAATTCTAATCTGCAATGCCTCGCAGGGCATCATAAAACAACAGAAGGGTGAGAAACATTATCATAATAATCAAGGCATAATATATATATATATATATATATATATATATATATATATATATATATATATATATATATATATATATATATATATATATATATATATATATATATATATATATATATATATATATATATATATATATATATATATATATATATATATATATATATATATATATATATATATATATATATATATATATATATATATATATATATATATATATATATATATATATATATATATATATATATATATATATATATATATATATATATATATATATATATATATATATATATATATATATATATATATATATATATATATATATATATATATATATATATATATATATATATATATATATATATATATATATATATATATATATATACATATATAGAAATACTCAAGTACCGAATGCCTATATTCTACAGCCTTTCACTACGGTGCGTAATAATAAATTCTCACCACATCCAATACACTTAAACATATACACTCACACTAAACCATCCATCCATTAGTCAATATCCTACACATTCATTTATTCGCTATCCGCGTCCCATCAATTCCTGCACGCATGCATATTACATATAACAACCGCAACCATGTCGTGCGATTCGTATAATACTCATCTAATGTCCTCAATCCTCTTTCCGGGTTATGGGCATATCGCTCATGCCCTACCGGGAACAACATCTCAGTCATTCTACCCCAGTAACTTCTTCACTAGGAACGACACATTGCCATCCTACCCTAGTGAGTACAACTCCTCCACGCTTACTTCAACGTCATCCTCCCATCTATCAGACCATATATACATATATACTATTATATTCTTAGAGATTATTCTCCGTTCATCATCTGAAGATGATAGTGCAACTCATAGGGACCGACTCATTCGTCCGCCAGATTCTCCTATGAACCTATCACTTATCAAATCCTCCACGGGATCAAATATAACCATCGCATCAAGCGAGGTTCTGCAGATCCTACACGGGATCAAATATAACCATCGCATCAAGCGAGGTTCTGCAGATCCTACACGGGATCAAATATAACCATCGCATCAAGCGAGGTTCTGCAAATCCTACACGGAATCAAATATAACCATCGCATCAAGCGAGGTTCTGCAGATCCTACACGGGATCAAATATAACCATCGCATCAAGCGAGGTTCTGCAGATCCGACACGGGATCAAATATAACCATCGCATCAAGCGAGGTTCTGCAGATCCTACACGGGATCAAATATAACCATCGCATCAAGCGAGGTTCTGCAGATCCTACACGGAATAAAATATAACCATCGCATCAAGCGAGGTTCTGCAGATCCTACACGGGATCAAATATAACCATCGCATCAAGCGAGGTTCTGCAGATCCTACACGGGATCAAATATAACCATCGCATCAAGCGAGGTTCTGCAGATCCTACACGGGATCAAATATAACCATCGCATCAAGCGAGGTTCTGCAGATCCTACACGGGATCAAATATAAATACACCGCCACTAGGAATGATGTTATATCATTCTACCCTAGTGCACCCATCAATCACACCTCATTCGGAATACTCCTAACGCACTACAATATTGTTTGTGCCTCATTAGGAACGATATCACGTCATCCTACCCAAATGAGCCCGCAACTAGGAATGATATCACATCATTCTACCCTAGTATAATCCACTCCGACACTACGTTCACTACTCAATGCCCACATAATTCTATTATGTTCTCATACATTCATATTATCATGCCAACGGCAACGAACTCGATCATCTCATCATGCAATCCTATTCGATCTAGCGATTGCATAAAATTGTCGATCGGCCACACTCACGCTTCACAAACCATAAACTAGGATTCACGCCATTCGGCTACCCACAGCACCTCACGGGCCAGCATACCCACTTTTAAATCGAGGGAAGGTTGATTGCAATCAGGGTCCCAAGCCACAACAGCACACAACAGGAGAGAAACTCATTCTGCTACGTTCGCTACACGCTCGCCTAGCGAGCTACTAGCGAACGTTCGCTACCTCCTCGCCTAGCGAACTGCTAGCGAGTGCAAACAGAGCCTCCAAACATTGCTCGCTACCTCGTTCGCCACAGCGAACCCCCAGCGAGCTCTTCGCTACTCCCTTCGCTACTAGCGAAAGGCCACAATACCATTCTGTCCCAAGTCTGGGACCGTTCGCTACGCACTCGCCTAGCGAGCTACTAGCCAACATTCGCGACCTGCTCGCCTAGCGAGCTGCTAGCGAGCGTCTGCGAACAGAACTCCTCCCCACTATTCAGAATTCGAAACAGCCGATAAATTCACCCGATTCCAACCAAACTCGTTCCAGTAGACTTAGCCTAATATATCTTGACTAATCTACATCATCCCTTCCAGATTCTAACCGATAAAACTCAGTTTCTACCGATTAAACTTATTTCGACCTAAAATGGAAAAATAGAGAAAACATCCAAACAACTCATACAATCCATACACAATCATATATATTAACACGATGATGATATTTCACACCCTTACCTTGGATTAATCGAAGCTTTGAGCTGTTCTTGATGATCCCACACTTTTCTTCTTCTTCTTCTCTTTTCTCCTCCTTTTCCTTCTTCCTCTTTTCTTTCCTTCCTTTTTCTCTTATGTTTCTTTCCTCTTCTATTTCCCTTTTAATATCCTTCTCATTATTTCTCCAAAACATCTATTAATTCAATATCCCATAAAATATCCCACTTATCATTAAATAGGAAATGTCCAAAATACCTTCCAAACTATTTTCCCCGAAAACTCTCAAAATCGGTTAAAATAGAATAATATGTAAACTTAACATATTTCCACACAAATTCCATATCAAAAATAATATTCGTCCAATCAAATTAAGTAAGGACTCGATAAAAGAGACAATCGAAATCGGGGCGTTACGCAAACCGCTGAAGGCCTACGCTACACCCTCTCAGATGGAGCCTCGAAGTAGCATAGCTGCCCCAGTTATCAATCGAACCGATTTCGAACTAAAACCGTCATTGCTGTCAGCTGTACAACAAAATCAATTCTCAGGAAATGCAATTGAGGATCCAAACGAACACTTAACGAAGTTTGTACAATATGCGGACACAGTGAAGGCAAATTGAGTAACTCCAGACGCAATAAGACTTCGTCTTTTCCCTTTCTCTCTTAGAGATAGAGTGTGGACATGGTTACAATCCTTACCATCCAACTCCGTTACGACGTGGGAATAGTTGAAGAACGTTTTCTTAGCAAGATACTTTCCGCCAAGCAAAACTGCTATGCTTAGAGCCCAAATCAACGGATTTCGACAAAAAGATACTGAATCTCTCTACGAAGCGTGGGAAAGGTTCAAAGATATGATGAAAACATGTCCTCACCACGGTTTAGAAGACTAGGTGACGATCCATACTTTCTACAATGGGCTTCTGTATAACACCAGATTAACAGTAGACGCCGCCGCGGGCGGTGCACTTATGGATAAGCCATACGACGAAGCCTATCAACTAATCGAAAACATGTCTCAGAACCACTGCCAATGGGGAGGTGAACGCATTCCAGCAGAGAAACCCATAGCGAAAGCTGGGATGTACGAGATCAGCAGCCTTGAAAAGTTCAACACTAAAGTAGATGCTCTAGCACAGAAAATCGACAGTCTGACCGTTAACCCAACTGCAATCGTCGCTGCTGTAACTCCAAACTGCGAGTTATGCGGAATCGCCACTCATAATGCACCCGAGTGCCCATTGCTGGCCGGAATCCCACCAGACCAAGTAAATTACGCTCAAGGAAATCCTTACGCAAACACTTATAACCCAGGATGGAGGAACCACCCAAACTTTTCCTACAAGAACGATAATGCCTTGCAAGCACCAGGTGCTCCGCCAGGATATCAGAAACCAGCCGCTGCTGCCCAGACTACCCCTAGGAAATCAAACCTCGAGTTGATGATGGAAAAATTCATAGCTACTAAAGCTCAAACAAACAAAGAATTCCTAAATCAAAACATACACACTAGCGAGCAAATTAAACAGCTGGCCGGAAAAGTAGACGCTTTAGCCACCCACAACAAAATGCTCGAAACGCAGATATCAGAAGTGGCTCAACAACAAGCCTCTGCAGCTGCCCCAGCTGGAACATTTCCGGGCCAGCCCGAACCTAATCCGAAAGGTCACGCAAACGCTGTTATATTGAGAAGTGGAAAAGAATTGGAAGGCCCAACAGATCCTAGGAACAAAGATTTAGTAATGCAACAGAAATCCGATGAACCAACCGAAAAGGAGTCTGAAACAGAAAAGAAGGAATGTGACGAGCAAAAAGCCGCCAAAGATGAAAACTCATATGTGCCTCTAGCGCCATATAAACCACATATCCCTTATCCTCAAAGATTAATAAACTCCAAAACTTCAGGACAATTTAAAAAATTTGTTGAACTTCTGAAACAACTAAACATCATTATTCCTTTCACAGAAGCGATAACTCAAATGTCGTCATACGCTAAGTTTCTTAAAGAAATCTTGTCTAATAAAAGGAAAATAGAGGATAACAAGACAGTGACACTTACCGCCGAATGTAGCGTAATCATTCAAAACCACATGCCTCCTAAACTAAAAGACCCAGGTAGTTTCTCCATACCCTGTGTCATAGGAAAGTTCGTTATAGACAAAGCTCTATGCGATCTAGGAGCCAGTATAAGCGTCATGCCTTTATCCATATGCAAAAAGCTGAATATGGGAGAACTAAGACCAACTAAAATGTCCGTACAATTGGCTGACCCAGTCAAATACCCCGTCGGTATACTGGAAAATGTTCCAGTAAGCATAGGCCAATTCTATATCCCAACCGACTTCATAATCATGGACATCAAAGAGGACTCTGTTACCCAAATTATCCTAGGGAGACCGTTCCTAGCTACAGCCGGAGCTATTATAGACGTAAAGAAAGGACGGCTAACATTCGAAGTAGGAGAAGAAAAGATAGAGTTCATCCTTACTAAATTCTTGAAGGCACCAGCCATCGATGACACATGCTATATAGTAGATGTCATTGACGAATGCATACAAGAATTAGAGAAGGAGGAAACTACATATTCTGAAATCATGAAAATCCAGATCCCTCCTATTCATGAAGACGACAACTGGCGTGCACCATACAAAGATGATAGTCTGAGCGAGATCTTAGCACTCACTCCAAATCACATGCCAGGTCCGAAAAACCCAGCTTTAGAACTCAAAGAGCTACCCAAAACTCTCAGGTACGAATTCCTAGATACAGAATTCAAAAGACCAGTAATAGTAAACGCTAATTTAGGACAATCAGAAACTGAGCGATTATTAGAAGTCCTAAGGAGATACCCAACTGCGTTAGGCTATAATATAAGCGATCTAAAAGGCATAAGTCCCTCCATCTGTATGCACCGTATCATGCTGGAGGAAGACTGCAAAACTTCAAGAGAACATCAGAGAAGGATAAACCCGATCCTAAGCACTGTAGTCAAAGACGAGGTGAAAAAGCTACTAGACGCAGGAATCATATACCCAATCTCCGACATCCAATGGGTCAGCCCAGTACACGTAGTACCCAAGAAAGGAGGCGTTACTGTAGTGAAGAATGCAAAAGGTGAATCGATAACCCAAAGAGTTGTGACCGGAAACAGGATGTGTATCGATTACAGAAAACTGAATAAGGCGACTCGGAAAGATCACTTCCCTCTACCTTTCATAGACCAAATGTTGGAAAGACTAGAGAAACATTCGTACTCCTGCTATCTAGATGGTTATTCGGGATTCTTTCAAATCCCTATTCACCCCGATGACCAGGAAAAGACAACATTCACCTGTCCCTATGGTACTTTTGCCTACCGCCGAATGATGTTCGGACTATGCATTGCTCCAGCAACCTTTCAAAGATGCATGATGGCATTCTTCGTAGATTTCATAGATGACATCATGGAAGTGTTCATGGATGACTTCTCCGTATGCGAACAAAGCTTCGAAAGCTGCCTGTCGAATTTAGAAATGGTACTCAAAAGATGCGCCAAAGTGAACCTTGTCCTTAATTGGGAAAAATGTCATTTCATGGTCCGACAAGGCATCGTTTTAGGACACGTCATCTCTGAAAAGGGAATCGAAGTTTACAAAGCTAAAATAGAGATCATAAAGGATCTCCAACCTCCGAAAACCGTACGAGAAATACGAAGCTTCTTAGGACACGCTGGATTCTACCGAAGATTCATAAAGGATTTCTCGAAAATCACAAAACCTCTTACAGGTTTGTTAATGAAAGATGTCGAGTTCATCTTCGACAAAGAATGCTTAGAGGCATTCGAAACTCTAAAGTCAGCACTTATCACCGCACCAATCATGCAACCCCCAGATTGGCGACTACCATTCGAAATCATGTGCGATGCGAGTGATTACGCCGTAGGCGCAGTTCTAGGACAAAGGAAGGACAAGAAGCTTCACGCTATCTACTACGCCAGTAGAACATTAGACCCTGCCCAAATGAACTACGCCACAACAGAAAAGGAACTCTTAGCAGTCGCGTTCACTCTTGACAAATTTCGTTCCTACTTGGTAGGAGCCAAAATAATCATATACACAGACCACGCTGCTATTAGGTACCTAATAAGCAAAAAGGACGCCAAACCCAGATTATTAAGATGGATCCTATTATTACAAGAGTTCGACTTAGAAATTAAAGATAAGAAGGGGACCGAGAACGTAGTTGCAGATCACTTATCCTGTATAGAGGGCATAAAACAAGAACCAGTGCCTGTCAATGACGACTTTCCCTACGAACGTCTGATAGCCAAATTGGAAAGCGATATGTCTAACTCTACTTCAGAAGAACCGGAACTGGAAAAAGCCGTGGAAGATGTCTATGCCCAAACCACTCTGCTGTGGTTTGCCGACATCGTTAATTACCTGGCCGCAGGCGTGCTTCCACCGGACCTGACTTATCAACAAAAGAAGAAATTCTTCCACGACTCAAAGCATTACTACTGGGACGAACCTCTACTCTTCAGACGAGTCGCCGACAACTTATATCGTTGTTGTGTCCCAGAGGAAGAAATAGAAGACATCATCCCCCAATGCCATTCAGCACCATATGGTAGTCATGCTAGCACCTCAAAGACGTGCGCTAAAATTCTACAATCTGGCCTATTTTGGCCCAGTATCTGGAAGGATGTCCATATCGCTGTACTAAAATGCGACCGGTGCCAACGCACTGGCAACATCTCACGACGCGATGAAATGCCTCAGAGAGGAATTTTGGAAGTAGAAATCTTTGACGTCTGGGGAATCAACTTCATGGGACCTTTCCCATCTTCTTTTGGAAATAAATATATACTCGTCGCTGTCGACTATGTATCGAAATGGATAGAGGCCGTTGCCTCTCCAACAAATGACATGCGAGTAGTCGTTAAACTCTTTAAAAATGTAATCTTTCCAAGATTCGATGTGCCCAGACTCGTCATTAGCGACGGTGGTTCGCACTTCATATCGCGAATCTTTGACAAACTCCTCTCTAAATACGGAGTCAAACACCGCGTAGCCACACCGTATCATCCACAAACTAGTGGACAAGTGGAGGTTTCGAACAGGGAAATAAAGCAAATTTTAGAAAAGACTGTCGCAACCTCCAGGAAAGATTGGTCCTCAAAGCTGAACGAAGCTTTATGGGCTTATAGGACCGCCTTTAAGACACCGATAGGCACCACACCATTTAAACTAGTCTACGGAAAATCATGCCACATGCCGGTAGAGTTAGAGCATAAAGCCTTCTGGGCTATTAAGATGCTAAACTTCAACTACACTGCGGCAGGCGAAAAGCGAATCTTGAACCTTCATGAATTGGAAGAGCTAAGATTAGACGCGTACAAGAATGCACGCATCTACAAAGAAAGGACCAAGAAATGGCATGATAAACGTTCAATCCGGAAGCAATTCAGAGTGGGAGACATCGTGCTCCTATTCAACTCCAGATTGAAACTTTTCCCTGGAAAATTAAAATCTAGATGGTCTGGACCTTTTGAGGTCACCAAAGTCCTTAAGAGTGGAGCTGTTGAAATCAAGAATCAAATCAATGCACCGTTTATAGTAAACGGGCAGCGTTTGAAACATTATAATCAAAGCGAACACGGCAACCACGTGAGCAATATAAAACTGCTCGAGCTTCCCGAATAGCTTGTATCAAAGCTATCGTCAGGCTTCTGACGTTAAAGACAGCGCTGATTGGGAGGCAACCCAAATTTTTTTCCCCTATTTCTCCTTCTAAATTTATTAAAACTATTCTTTTTGTTAACTTATGATTCCTATAAATTTCTATTATCTTATTTTCCAATATTTATATTTATTTTATATTTTTCTCTTTTATCACTCTTTACTTCTTAAAATATGATCTGAGTAAATGTGATTTTTTCCAGGATTTTAAAAGTCGTTCTACTTTTCTCCCATTTTCTCCGACTACCGAGTATGGCCGACATCGACGTTACGACTGTTGTGTTTAGAGGACAAGCTCATCAGGCCAGATTCGAGGCACTGACTCAAAGGAGCTTTGCTTCGACTCTGTACTACGATACACCCACCATGGACAAGCTAGGAATCCAGGATAGCATTCAGTACTTATTTTACCAATTAGGCTGGGAGCAAACTGCTCTAAAGACCCGATTTGCTACCTTCCGCGAACTGACATTCGAATTCCTTAGCTCCCTAAGTTACTCACCTGAATAGAGCTTCGGATCCACTAAAGAGCTGATAACCTTTAGAATGTTTGGAATAGACCAAACACACAACCGTACCACGTTAGCTAACATCCTAGGCTTCCCTAGCGGACCTTTTGTGTTTACCACCACTGAAGAGGATATTGATCTCGAATTAGACCAATTCTGGGGTTCCATCACCGGAAACTATCACCCAGAACCGAACGACATGCACAACAACGAGATACACAATCCAGCCTTCCGCTATTTCCATAGGATATTAGCCCATACCCTCTTTGGTAAGGAGGAAAACATTACAACAGTCTCAAAGGACGAGTTGTTCATCCTTTTCTGTGCTTCACAAGGCCGCCCTGTAAATGTTGTCCCTTTTATGATGAGGGCATTTACACGCCTCAATCAGGATCCGCACTCACCCATTTTAATAGGAGGCCTAGTCACCATGATCGCCCACGAAATTGGCCTGAGGTATTACCTGAATAAAGTCGTTCGTTTCGGCAACCTCAGATCAATGGACATCCAGTTCTGCTTCAACAGACGCATTCTAGGTACCTTAGGACCAGGAGCCTACGAATACCTCATAGCTGATCAACCTGTCCATCTTTTCACATTTCCCAACCATGAGCTAACCAGTATCCATAACAAAGACAATTGGCTTTATGAATTGGACGAGCCTATGGGACCTCCATCACCTCACTCCACACCCCAGGCTTACATGTATGACAGTGATCAAACCTCAGAAGCACATGACTATTTGTACTACCAAGATTATGAGTCCGAAGTGGAGATCGATTCTGAGACCCCTCCTAACTACCATAATTTTCCTGACCCCACGCCTGAACAAAACACAGACAAGCTAGACTCTGTTCTAAGAACTTTAAACGACCTCAAGCTGGAAGTAACCACTATCAAAGATGAATTAACGCGGCTTCACATGGATTTCGTTACCTTCATGGACTTGGTTAGCGACCAATTTAATGACGCTATTCAGCAGGTCAACAATTTGAAGAAACCGACGGAGTGATATTTTAGTTTTCGCTTTAATTTAAGTTTACTGCATTTTACATTGTTTTACATTAGTTCATTTTGCAATTGTTTCCTCTTTTTGGATATTGTATTACCTTAAACTCATTTTTCGATTTAATGTTATTTTCATTTCAGTATTTCCCTTAATTATGTTTCTTGTTAATTTTTATTTTGTCATTAGTCCATCATAAGTCAAAATATCATATTCTCCACTGTTAAAACGCCCCACAAGCAAAATTCTGCAGTTCTGCAGACTTTGCTGATGTGACGGTCGTCACATTCCCCTGACGATCGTCATGCGTGTTACGACCGTCACACATCCCTGACGGTCGTCACGCAGTAAAAACCCCAATTCTGTCTAAAACAGAGTTGCGCCCCTCTCCACTTCCTCTCCCCTAATTCCCCACTATCCCAATATTAAAACCCACTCAAACCCTGCGAATCCCCCATAAAACCACCACCATTTTCAACCTCCAATTCACCCTTATATATTACCCTCTGCATTCCCTTACCTCACCATTCTCAGAAACTCCCTACTCTCAAACCTCTGCACTTCTCTCACCAAAATGGCCAGACAAACCAGTGCAAACCCCGATTTGAGCAACATCACCTTCCGAGAAGGAGAGGCCGACGAACGGCAGTAGACCAACTTCCAAGCATTTCATCAACGGTCGCTTCAACCGACCCGGTATGCTCACTTGGATTCTCTGACGAAACTCGGGATTCTCGATGGCGTCACTTGGATGTTGCAGAGAGCCGGCATCTGGCATCTCTGCACCAATCCCCAACCCACCTACGAGCAACTCACTCTGGAGTTTCTCAGCTCTTTCGCATACACAACATCATCCGGCGATACCAACCAACTTCACGGCGCCGCCTGCTTTCGTCTGTTTGGCACTGAATATCAGGTCCCCCAAGACCGCATCGCCGTCATTCTACAGTTAACTCACAGCGACGATGCTCAACACCGCATCTCCGATCAGTTCTACCAAGAGGCCTTCCCTCTCTGGAACCGACTGACCAGAACCACTCCAGACAGTTGGGACACTCTGAACGCCACTCATATCCACAACCCAACTATCCGCTACTTCCACCGCGTGTTGAGCAACACAATATTCGCTCGTGACAGTAACCATAAGGTCAACTCGAAGGAGTTGTTTTTCCTCCGCTGCATGTTCGCTTCATAACCGGTTAACGCCGCCCCGTTTCTCTTGGCTCACATTCAAGCCAATTGTAACCGCGGCTCTAAACCTTTATATTTTGGTGGCATCATCACATCCATCGCCATAGGCCTCTGTCTTGGCGACCGCTTCCAGACACTCCGCCAGATGCCCCCTGTCTTTCTGGACACCGACCACTGCCGCGCCTCCCACCTCATCAAGGCCCGCCGTGATGGGAGATATCATCCTGTAGTGCGAGGCCGCACTATCCAGAGCATCATCATGCCTTCACGCACCCGGATGCATCCAGAGGACAGAGCCAACTGGCTCTTCGACACCACTGCCCCTGCTGCCCCAACACAGGATAATATCCAAGAGCCCATGGACGAAGTTCAAGAGGAGCTAGACAGAGCCGACCAGCCTGAGCCATCACAAGTAGATGCTGCCGAAGGCCCTTCCACGCGCCGCCGCCCCCGTCCTGCTACTGGTGACACATCCGAGGCCCTCCTCCATTGCATCGAGCAACAGAACCAGATGATGCTTATGATGGAGCAGCAGAACCGAAGGGCTGAGGAATTTGAAGCATGGCAGAGAGAGCAAACCAGTCAAATTCAGCAATCTTTGCAGATGATGCACGATATCCATTCCGGCATGGCCGATGAGATGGCACACCTCACTGTGCGAGTCGACGGCCTCCGTGATTACATATTCCACACCGGAGCTCTGAACCTCGCCGCACGAGACGCCCCAGCCAGAGGTCGAGGAAGAGATCGAGGACGAGGACGGGAATAGTAGTATTTTTCATTTTTGTCATTTTTGTTTTTCTTTATTTCCTTTGTATTCCTCCCTTACGCATTCTTTCAAATCAGTGCGGACACTGATTGAGATAGTGTGGGAGCGGATCGTTATTTCCCTTTTTATTTCCCTTTATCATGTTATTTCCCATTTCCCACTGTACTTTTTCTTTCGAATTCTCAATTTAAAGTAATTTTAATTTTCGGCAAATAAGCTCTTATATATATATATATATATATATATATATATATATATATATATATATATATATATATATATATATATATATATATATATATATATATATATATATATATATATATATATATATATATATATATATATATATATATATATATATATATATATATATATATATATATATATATATATATATATATATATATATATATATATATATATCCGTTACGTGAACTCCCCGCGCTTCATATGCATATACAAAGAAATTTTTAAACTCCTTGCCTCAAAGCATCACGAGGACACGCCAAAGTTCAATCAAGTATGGAAATCCCAAGAAGAAAATTCTAACAATTCCATTACCGTCCTGACACCTTAGACCTCCAGTTTATGCGAGTCCGTTTCACTACCTACACGTACCGAAGCTTCAAGCTCCTACTCAAACGTAGCCCCCAGTAGTTTATACAAGCAGTCAGCACCGTCCTAAAAGCTTCTAAGCAATGAAACCGATGCAAATAAGTGTGTGATCTCTAGTTCAAAATGAAAAATCATGAAGAAGAAAAGCCATATAGCCTGAGTATAAAGACATGTTCCTTCTAAGTTAGGTGCTCCGCACCCGAGCATTTAGCCCAACGGTACAGAAAGTCTTTGGAAATCAATAGCATAAGCGTATGTGCAAAGAAGAATCGAAATAGAAAACAGATCATAGCCACTAACAGGTTGACTTGCCATGAAAGTATAGGGATAACGGGCTTAATGTGACTGCGCCAGAACAAACCGGGTAAAACTTGTTGCAAGGAACTTGACGCCGAGCTGCAGTAGCATGATTAGAACTTGCTTGCATAAAAGGGAGGCATTCGAAGACTTACAATTCAGTGTCACCACCGTATGTGTTTTGTTTCAATTTAAGGCCCGGCCTTCCTAACTTATGATTTGAAAAACCTTTCGGAAAGGGGAAGCGTGCCGCGTGTTTGCCACATTTTTAACTTTTCCCAACTTTTAATTGAGGACAAGTAAAGATTTAAGTTTAGGGGAGTTTGATAACGCGAAATTGTATATATAAAATGACATGTGCTTTAACTAATATTTGACTGGTTTCACTCCGAATTTGGGGCATTCCATGCTATTTGTCTAAGTATTATGCAGGTATTCAAAGAACATGTCCAAGCAAAACAATATGAAGAAAAGGAGCAAAAACAGGTGAAAACCAGATGAAAAACCAAGAGAAAAACAGCAGATACGAGTTCTACTAATGTGACGACCGTCACATAGTCGTTACGCTCTTCATGCGTGTGACGACCGTCACACACCCATGACGACCGTCATGCACCCAAAACGTGCAGAATGAGGCCACGTGCTATAATTCCCCCTCAAAGACCAAAAGAGTGACCACTAACTCCTACTTTTCTGCCTCAAACCCACTTCCTGAAGGAATAACTGTTAGATACTCTCTCTATATAAAAGGAAGAGGTTGGGACCTGAAAAAGGGAGCCGCATTCAAGACAACGAAGTGCTGCCAATTTATCTTCAGAGCAACTTTACCTTCATCATATTCTTATTTGTTTCTCTTTCTCTTCTCTGTATTCTTTGGTATTTTTGTACTTCCCTTTTCTTGTACGATCAATTGGCACAAAGACCAGAATCATGCCAACATTGTGGAGGATCTGCCCAAAAGCCAATTGGGATATTTCCAGGTTTTCATTTTAATCGTAATTGCAATTTTCATTATGATGTATGTTCTAAATTACTGCTTTTATTTCCCCGAAGAACAAAATTATTGCATATCGATTCATAAATTCATATCTTAAGTAAAAGCTTTAGTTCCCTTTAGTTTACGCATTTATTCTGCTATTATTCACTTAAAACCTTACCGACCTAGCTAAACACCGTAACACCCGATAATACTAGATTGATTACGAGTCCCTGTGGGATCGATATCTATTATTACTACACGATAGACTGTGCACTTGCAGTTAGATTTGTTAGACATAGAAAGTCGCGATCACTGCTCCTCCCCTAGTTATTAAATGATCAAGATTACCATCTTCATCTTCAGCGGTAATGGCATTGACTTGCACGCCACCACTGGTGAATATCTCTTTTAAAGACTTCTTCTTCATGGTGCTTTCTTCTGGATCGCCTTCTGGAGTTGGTTTGTAACCCAACCCTTGTCGATCATTTTTTGCTCGAGCATTGACTTCGATGACCTCTCCCCATCCCAATGGGACTCCAGTTTTCAGTGCTGCCTTAATACTTTGAGCAGAAGTAAATGATGGCCCACGGGTTATGTTCGATTCATCAACTAGAACAGCGTGAGCTATTTCTAATGCTTGGAAGGCCGTCTCGAGGGAATTTTCATCAGCCCTAATATACCGGAATGATGACAAGTTGCTCACCATTAAGTCTTCTTCTCCATGGACGATGACCAACTGGTCATTCACAACAAACTTCATTTTTTGGTGGAGAGTGGAAGTGACAGCGTCAGCTGTGTGAATCCATGGTCTTCCCAGTAGACAATTGTAGACCGGATTTATGTCCATCACCTGGAAGGTGACTTCGAAGATTTATGGTCCAATTAGGATAGGAAGATCAACTTCTTCTATCACGGTTCTCCTGGATCCGTCAAATGCCTTGAATATGAGAGAAGTTGGTCTCATGGTAGCACCTTGATATGCCAGCTTGGCCAAAGTCCTTTTAGGCGTTATGTTGAGTGTTGATCCTGTGTCGACAAGAACTCGGGACATTGTATCCTCTTCACATTTGACTGACACATGTAAAGCATGATTGTGCTTACGCTTCTCAGCTGTCAGATCGTTATCGTCAAAGCTCAATGTGTTGTAGGCAGTGATATTTGCTACAACGGAGTCAAACTGCCCCACTGTAATATCTTTAGTGATGTGGGCCTGTGTCAGGATTTTGAGCAACGCCTGGCGGTGTGCTAGAGAGCTTAAAAGCAAAGCCATGACCGAGATCTTGGAGGGTGTTTGGTTTAGTTGGTCCACCACCCTATAATCACTTCGTCGAATGATTCTCAAGAATTCTTCTTCATCGTTCTTGAGACTTTCTTTTCCTCTAACTAAAGGTTCTTTGGCGGTGACTGCCTCTGGAACAGGCTTCTGAGGAACAGGAGTTTTCTGAACAGAAACTGCTGGTGGAGGAGCCTCATTATATGTTCGAGATTGGTAGATGCGACCACTCCGGGTCATTTTGCTTCCACCGGCAATGTTAGCCACACTTGTTGGTTTCTTTTCATTGAAAATCCCCTCGCATGAATAGTCTTGTTTTGGTGTCACAGCTCTTGGGTGAGGCTTAGGTCCTCCCCTCGGTTCAAACCTAGTCTGTCCCCTCCCAAATTTCAGGGGTGCATCGTCGCGGAATACTGGCCGGACGTTCTTGTTGTTGTTTTTGTTGTTGTTATCATTCCTGAATACAGCTCTTTTGTTGGGCTCTCCTGGTATGTTAAACACAGGTTCAATGACCGCCACGTCTTCTTCCTTTTTTCGGCGAGTGATTTATATCATTCCATCTTCAATCATGGCCCGAATGTCTTTTTTCACAACGTCACAACCCTCAGGATTCAGCATACATTCTTTGCAATCTTCGTGAGATGTCATGAGCGACCATGCATGGGCAAGGCGTTTGTGTAGGTCTGCTAATGGCACTTTGATCTCACCAACAGTAGTAACTTTCTTGTCTTTTGATCCCTCCCCTTCTTTAGTAATGGCGTTGACTCCACCATGATTTGGAAGAGGGTTGCTCTTTATGTTGGGGTGATTATCTTCGAAGGATAGAATTCTTTTTTCAATTAGTTCACGAACTAGATGCTGAAGGGCGAAGCAACCATCGAGATCGTGGCCTGGAGCATTCTCACGAAATAGGCAGCGAGTATTTGCATTGTAATAGAACGGGAGTGGATTAGGTGGAGCACCTAATTTCCTTGTTTTGACCAGCCCTCTTTCTATTAGCATGGGAAACAGGTCGGTGTAACTCATTGGAATAGGTTGTATCTTTGGCCTATTTGCTTGATAATTTGCCCTCGGAGCCCTGTTCTGAGGTTGTTGACCCTGCGGCTGCTGGTATTGTTGCTGATTATTGGCGCGATAATGTTGCTGATTATCAGGCTGATACTGGTGCTAATTGTTGGATGCCCCAGGCTGGGGACCATGCTGTGATGAAGGTTGAAAAACTGGGGTCACTGCTGCCATGTATGATGGTTGGTATTGTTGGTGATGGCTTCGGGAGCTTTGTGCTTTCTTTCCATATGTGATTGCACTCACCTCTCCCTCTTTCTTTTTGTGGAAATTGCTGACTGGCTTCTTTGTTGTACTGGCGCTTGAGGTAATATTTGGAGTGGTCACTTTTCCACTCTTTAAACCTGCTTCCACCTTGACTCCCACTACCACAATATCAGAGAAATTTGTTGTAACACTGCTGATCAAACGTTCATAGAATTCTGGCCGAACTGTATCCACAAACCAATATGCCAACTCCTTTTCAGTAAGGGGAGGCTCTACTTGTGCTGCAGTTCCGCACCATCTTTGCGCATACTCCTTAAAGGTTTCAGTATTTTTCTGCGTCATGCTGAGAAGCTGACGGCGGTCTGGAGCTAAGTCCATGTTGTACTTGTACTGTTGAATAAAAGCATCTGAAAGGTCCTGGAAGCTGTGGATCTTTGCTTGATCTAAACCGAGATACCACTTAGCTGAAGCTCCTTTAAGACTATCTTGGAAACAGTGTACTAGTAGTTTATCATTTTCAATATGCGGAGCCATCCGCCTATAGTACATGATTAGGTGCACTTTAGGACAAGTGGTCCCCTCATATTTGTCGAAGATTGGCATTTTAAATTTCTGAGGAAACACCAATCCAGATCCCTGCTATTCATGAAGACGACAACTGGCGTGCACCATACAAAGATGATAGTCTGAGCGAGATCTTAGCACTCACTCCAAATCACATGCCAGGTCCGAAAAACCCAGCTTTAGAACTCAAAGAGCTACCCAAAACTCTCAGGTACGAATTCCTAGATACAGAATTCAAAAGACCAGTAATAGTAAACGCTAATTTAGGACAATCAGAAACTGAGCGATTATTAGAAGTCCTAAGGAGATACCCAACTGCGTTAGGCTATAATATAAGCGATCTAAAAGGCATAAGTCCCTCCATCTGTATGCACCGTATCATGCTGGAGGAAGACTGCAAAACTTCAAGAGAACATCAGAGAAGGATAAACCCGATCCTAAGCACTGTAGTCAAAGACGAGGTGAAAAAGCTACTAGACGCAGGAATCATATACCCAATCTCCGACATCCAATGGGTCAGCCCAGTACACGTAGTACCCAAGAAAGGAGGCGTTACTGTAGTGAAGAATGCAAAAGGTGAATCGATAACCCAAAGAGTTGTGACCGGAAACAGGATGTGTATCGATTACAGAAAACTGAATAAGGCGACTCGGAAAGATCACTTCCCTCTACCTTTCATAGACCAAATGTTGGAAAGACTAGAGAAACATTCGTACTCCTGCTATCTAGATGGTTATTCGGGATTCTTTCAAATCCCTATTCACCCCGATGACCAGGAAAAGACAACATTCACCTGTCCCTATGGTACTTTTGCCTACCGCCGAATGATGTTCGGACTATGCATTGCTCCAGCAACCTTTCAAAGATGCATGATGGCATTCTTCGTAGATTTCATAGATGACATCATGGAAGTGTTCATGGATGACTTCTCCGTATGCGAACAAAGCTTCGAAAGCTGCCTGTCGAATTTAGAAATGGTACTCAAAAGATGCGCCAAAGTGAACCTTGTCCTTAATTGGGAAAAATGTCATTTCATGGTCCGACAAGGCATCGTTTTAGGACACGTCATCTCTGAAAAGGGAATCGAAGTTTACAAAGCTAAAATAGAGATCATAAAGGATCTCCAACCTCCGAAAACCGTACGAGAAATACGAAGCTTCTTAGGACACGCTGGATTCTACCGAAGATTCATAAAGGATTTCTCGAAAATCACAAAACCTCTTACAGGTTTGTTAATGAAAGATGTCGAGTTCATCTTCGACAAAGAATGCTTAGAGGCATTCGAAACTCTAAAGTCAGCACTTATCACCGCACCAATCATGCAACCCCCAGATTGGCGACTACCATTCGAAATCATGTGCGATGCGAGTGATTACGCCGTAGGCGCAGTTCTAGGACAAAGGAAGGACAAGAAGCTTCACGCTATCTACTACGCCAGTAGAACATTAGACCCTGCCCAAATGAACTACGCCACAACAGAAAAGGAACTCTTAGCAGTCGCGTTCACTCTTGACAAATTTCGTTCCTACTTGGTAGGAGCCAAAATAATCATATACACAGACCACGCTGCTATTAGGTACCTAATAAGCAAAAAGGACGCCAAACCCAGATTATTAAGATGGATCCTATTATTACAAGAGTTCGACTTAGAAATTAAAGATAAGAAGGGGACCGAGAACGTAGTTGCAGATCACTTATCCTGTATAGAGGGCATAAAACAAGAACCAGTGCCTGTCAATGACGACTTTCCCTACGAACGTCTGATAGCCAAATTGGAAAGCGATATGTCTAACTCTACTTCAGAAGAACCGGAACTGGAAAAAGCCGTGGAAGCTGTCTATGCCCAAACCACTCTGCTGTGGTTTGCCGACATCGTTAATTACCTGGCCGCAGGCGTGCTTCCACCGGACCTGACTTATCAACAAAAGAAGAAATTCTTCCACGACTCAAAGCATTACTACTGGGACGAACCTCTACTCTTCAGACGAGTCGCCGACAACTTATATCGTTGTTGTGTCCCAGAGGAAGAAATAGAAGACATCATCCCCCAATGCCATTCAGCACCATATGGTAGTCATGCTAGCACCTCAAAGACGTGCGCTAAAATTCTACAATCTGGCCTATTTTGGCCCAGTCTCTGGAAGGATGTCCATATCGCTGTACTAAAATGCGACCGGTGCCAACGCACTGGCAACATCTCACGACGCGATGAAATGCCTCAGAGAGGAATTTTGGAAGTAGAAATCTTTGACGTCTGGGGAATCAACTTCATGGGACCTTTCCCATCTTCTTTTGGAAATAAATATATACTCGTCGCTGTCGACTATGTATCGAAATGGATAGAGGCCGTTGCCTCTCCAACAAATGACATGCGAGTAGTCGTTAAACTCTTTAAAAACGTAATCTTTCCAAGATTCGATGTGCCCAGACTCGTCATTAGCGACGGTGGTTCGCACTTCATATCGCGAATCTTTGACAAACTCCTCTCTAAATACGGAGTCAAACACCGCGTAGCCACACCGTATCATCCACAAACTAGTGGACAAGTGGAGGTTTCGAACAGGGAAATAAAGCAAATTTTAGAAAAGACTGTCGCAACCTCCAGGAAAGATTGGTCCTCAAAGCTGAACGAAGCTTTATGGGCTTATAGGACCGCCTTTAAGACACCGATAGGCACCACACCATTTAAACTAGTCTACGGAAAATCATGCCACATGCCGGTAGAGTTAGAGCATAAAGCCTTCTGGGCTATTAAGATGCTAAACTTCAACTACACTGCGGCAGGCGAAAAGCGAATCTTGAACCTTCATGAATTGGAAGAGCTAAGATTAGACGCGTACAAGAATGCACGCATCTACAAAGAAAGGACCAAGAAATGGCATGATAAACGTTCAATCCGGAAGCAATTCAGAGTGGGAGACATCGTGCTCCTATTCAACTCCAGATTGAAACTTTTCCCTGGAAAATTAAAATCTAGATGGTCTGGACCTTTTGAGGTCACCAAAGTCCTTAAGAGTGGAGCTGTTGAAATCAAGAATCAAATCAACGCACCATTTATAGTAAACGGGCAGCGTTTGAAACATTATAATCAAAGCGAACACGGCAACCACGTGAGCAATATAAAACTGCTCGAGCTTCCCGAATAGCTTGTATCAAAGCTATCGTCAGGCTTCTGACGTTAAAGACAGCGCTGATTGGGAGGCAACCCAAATTTTTTTCCCCTATTTCTCCTTCTAAATTTATTAAAACTATTCTTTTTGTTAACTTATGATTCCTATAAATTTCTATTATCTTATTTTCCAATATTTATATTTATTTTATATTTTTCTCTTTTATCACTCTTTACTTCTTAAAATATGATCTGAGTAAATGTGATTTTTTCCAGGATTTTAAAAGTCGTTCTACTTTTCTCCCATTTTCTCCGACTACCGAGTATGGCCGACATCGACGTTACGACTGTTGTGTTTAGAGGACGAGCTCATCAGGCCAGATTCGAGGCACTGACTCAAAGGAGCTTTGCTTCGACTCTGTACTACGATACACCCACCATGGACAAGCTAGGAATCCAGGATAGCATTCAGTACTTATTTTACCAATTAGGCTGGGAGCAAACTGCTCTAAAGACCCGATTTGCTACCTTCCGCGAACTGACATTCGAATTCCTTAGCTCCCTAAGTTACTCACCTGAATAGAGCTTCGGATCCACTAAAGAGCTGATAACCTTTAGAATGTTTGGAATAGACCAAACACACAACCGTACCACGTTAGCTAACATCCTAGGCTTCCCTAGCGGACCTTTTGTGTTTACCACCACTGAAGAGGATATTGATCTCGAATTAGACCAATTCTGGGGTTCCATCACCGGAAACTATCACCCAGAACCGAACGACATGCACAATAACGAGATACACAATCCAGCCTTCCGCTATTTCCATAGGATATTAGCCCATACCCTCTTTGGTAAGGAGGAAAACATTACAACAGTCTCAAAGGACGAGTTGTTCATCCTTTTCTGTGCTTCACAAGGCCGCCCTGTAAATGTTGTCCCTTTTATGATGAGGGCATTTACACGCCTCAATCAGGATCCGCACTCACCCATTTTAATAGGAGGCCTAGTCACCATGATCGCCCACGAAATTGGCCTGAGGTATTACCTGAATAAAGTCGTTCGTTTCGGCAACCTCAGATCAATGGACATCCAGTTCTGCTTCAACAGACGCATTCTAGGTACCTTAGGACCAGGAGCCTACGAATACCTCATAGCTGATCAACCTGTCCATCTTTTCACATTGCCCAACCATGAGCTAACCAGTATCCATAACAAAGACAATTGGCTTTATGAATTGGACGAGCCTATGGGACCTCCATCACCTCACTCCACACCCCAGGCTTACATGTATGACAGTGATCAAACCTCAGAAGCACATGACTATTTGTACTACCAAGATTATGAGTCCGAAGTGGAGATCGATTCTGAGACCCCTCCTAACTACCATAATTTTCCTGACCCCACGCTTGAACAAAACACAGACAAGCTAGACTCTGTTCTAAGAACTTTAAACGACCTCAAGCTGGAAGTAACCACTATCAAAGATGAATTAACGCGGCTTCACATGGATTTCGTTACCTTCATGGACTTGGTTAGCGACCAATTTAATGACGCTATTCAGCAGGTCAACAATTTGAAGAAACCGACGGAGTGATATTTTAGTTTTCGCTTTAATTTAAGTTTACTGCATTTTACATTGTTTTACATTAGTTCATTTTGCAATTGTTTCCTCTTTTTGGATATTGTATTACCTTAAACTCATTTTTCGATTTAATGTTATTTTCATTTCAGTATTTCCCTTAATTATGTTTCTTGTTAATTTTTATTTTGTCATTAGTCCATCATAAGTCAAAATATCATATTCTCCACTGTTAAAACGCCCCACAAGCAAAATTCTGCAGTTCTGCAGACTTTGCTGATGTGACGGTCGTCACATTCCCCTGACGATCGTCATGCGTGTTACGACCGTCACACATCCCTGACGGTCGTCACGCAGTAAAAACCCCAATTCTGTCTAAAACAGAGTTGCGCCCCTCTCCACTTCCTCTCCCCTAATTCCCCACTATCCTAATATTAAAACCCACTCAAACCCTGCGAATCCCCCATAAAACCACCACCATTTTCAACCTCCAATTCACCCTTATATATTACCCTCTGCATTCCCTTACCTCACCATTCTCAGAAACTCCCTACTCTCAAACCTCTGCACTTCTCTCACCAAAATGGCCAGACAAACCAGTGCAAACCCCGATTTGAGCAACATCACCTTCCGAGAAGGAGAGGCCGGCGAACGGCAGTAGACCAACTTCCAAGCATTTCATCAACGGTCGCTTCAACCGACCCGGTATGCTCACTTGGATTCTCTGACGAAACTCGGGATTCTCGATGGCGTCACTTGGATGTTGCAGAGAGCCGGCATCTGGCATCTCTGCACCAATCCCCAACCCACCTACGAGCAACTCACTCTGGAGTTTCTCAGCTCTTTCGCATACACAACATCATCCGGCGATACCAACCAACTTCACGGCGCCGCCTGCTTTCGTCTGTTCGGCACTGAATATCAGGTCCCCCAAGACCGCATCGCCGTCATTCTACAGTTAACTCACAGCGACGATGCTCAACACCGCATCTCCGATCAGTTCTACCAAGAGGCCTTCCCTCTCTGGAACCGACTGACCAGAACCACTCCAGACAGTTGGGACACTCTGAACGCCACTCATATCCACAACCCAACTATCCGCTACTTCCACCGCGTGTTGAGCAACACAATATTCGCTCGTGACAGTAACCATAAGGTCAACTCGAAGGAGTTGTTTTTCCTCCGCTGCGTGTTCGCTTCAGAACCGGTTAACGCCGCCCCGTTTCTCTTGGCTCACATTCAAGCCAATTGTAACCGCGGCTCTAAACCTTTATATTTTGGTGGCATCATCACATCCATCGCCATAGGCCTCTGTCTTGGCGACCGCTTCCAGACACTCCGCCAGATGCCCCCTGTCTTTCTGGACACCGACCACTGCCGCGCCTCCCACCTCATCAAGGCCCGCCGTGATGGGAGATATCATCCTGTAGTGCGAGGCCGCACTATCCAGAGCATCATCATGCCTTCACGCACCCGGATGCATCCAGAGGACAGAGCCAACTGGATCTTCGACACCACTGCCCCTGCTGCCCCAACACAGGATAATATCCAAGAGCCCATGGACGAAGTTCAAGAGGAGCTAGACAGAGCCGACCAGCCTGAGCCATCACAAGTAGCTGCTGCCGAAGGCCCTTCCACGCGCCGCCGCCCCTGTCCTGCTACTGATGACACATCCGAGGCCCTCCTCCATTGCATCGAGCAACAGAACCAGATGATGCTTATGATGGAGCAGCAGAACCGAAGGGCTGAGGAATTTGAAGCATGGCAGAGAGAGCAAACCAGTCAAATTCAGCAATCTTTGCAGATGATGCACGATATCCATTCCGGCATGGCCGATGAGATGGCACACCTCACTGTGCGAGTCGACGGCCTCCGTGATTACATATTCCACACCGGAGCTCTGAACCTCGCCGCACGAGACGCCCCAGCCAGAGGTCGAGGAAGAGATCGAGGACGAGGACGGGAATAGTAGTATTTTTCATTTTTGTCATTTTTGTTTTTCTTTATTTCCTTTGTATTCCTCCCTTACGCATTCTTTCAAATCAGTGCGGACACTGATTGAGATAGTGTGGGAGCGGATCGTTATTTCCCTTTTTATTTCCCTTTATCATGTTATTTCCCATTTCCCACTGTACTTTTTCTTTCGAATTCTCAATTTAAAGTAATTTTAATTTTCGGCAAATAAGCTCTTATATATATATATATATATATATATATATATATATATATATATATATATATATATATATATATATATATATATATATATATATATATATATATATATATATATATATATATATATATATATATATATATATATATATATATATATATATATATATATATATATATATATATATATATATATATATATATATATATATATATATATATATATATATATATATATATATATATATATATATATATATATATATATATATATATATATATATATATATATATATATATATATATATATATATATATATATATATATATATATATATATATATATATATATATATATATATATATATATATATATATATATATATATATATATATATATATATATATATATGTATATATATCCGTTACGTGAACTCCCCGCGCTTCATATGCATATACAAAGAAATTTTTAAACTCCTTGCCTCAAAGCATCACGAGGACACGCCAAAGTTCAATCAAGTATGGAAATCCCAAGAAGAAAATTCTAACAATTCCATTACCGTCCTGACACCTTAGACCTCCAGTTTATGCGAGTCCGTTTCACTACCTACACGTACCGAAGCTTCAAGCTCCTACTCAAACGTAGCCCCCAGTAGTTTATACAAGCAGTCAGCACCGTCCTAAAAGCTTCTAAGCAATGAAACCGATGCAAATAAGTGTGTGATCTCTAGTTCAAAATGAAAAATCATGAAGAAGAAAAGCCATATAGCCTGAGTATAAAGACATGTTCCTTCTAAGTTAGGTGCTCCGCACCCGAGCATTTAGCCCAACGGTACAGAAAGTCTTTGGAAATCAATAGCATAAGCGTATGTGCAAAGAAGAATCGAAATAGAAAATAGATCATAGCCACTAACAGGTTGACTTGCCATGAAAGTATAGGGATAACGGGCTTAATGTGACTGCGCCAGAACAAACCGGGTAAAACTTGTTGCAAGGAACTTGACGCCGAGCTGCAGTAGCATGATTAGAACTTGCTTGCATAAAAGGGAGGCATTCGAAGACTTACAATTCAGTGTCACCACCGTATGTGTTTTGTTTCAATTTAAGGCCCGGCCTTCCTAACTTATGATTTGAAAAACCTTTCGGAAAGGGGAAGCGTGCCGCGTGTTTGCCACATTTTTAACTTTTCCCAACTTTTACTTGAGGACAAGTAAAGATTTAAGTTTAGGGGAGTTTGATAACGCGAAATTGTATATATAAAATGACATGTGCTTTAACTAATATTTGACTGGTTTCACTCCGAATTTGGGGCATTCCATGCTATTTGTCTAAGTATTATGCAGGTATTCAAAGAACATGTCCAAGCAAAACAATATGAAGAAAAGGAGCAAAAACAGGTGAAAACCAGATGAAAAACCAAGAGAAAAATAGCAGATACGAGTTCTACTAATGTGACGACCGTCACATAGTCGTTACGCTCTTCATGCGTGTGACGACCGTCACACACCCATGACGACCGTCATGCACCCAAAACGTGCAGAATGAGGCCACGTGTTATAATTCCCCCTCAAAGACCAAAAGAGTGACCACTAACTCCTACTTTTCTGCCTCAAACCCACTTCCTGAAGGAATAACTGTTAGATACTCTCTCTATATAAAAGGAAGAGGTTGGGACCTGAAAAAGGGAGCCGCATTCAAGACAACGAAGTGCTGCCAATTTATCTTCAGAGCAACTTTACCTTCATCATATTCTTATTTGTTTCTCTTTCTCTTCTCTGTATTCTTTGGTATTTTTGTACTTCCCTTTTCTTGTACGATCAATTGGCACAAAGACCAGAATCATGCCAACATTGTGGAGGATCTGCCCAAAAGCCAATTGGGATATTTCCAGGTTTTCATTTTAATCGTAATTGCAATTTTCATTATGATGTATGTTCTAAATTACTGCTTTTATTTCCCCGAAGAACAAAATTATTGCATATCGATTCATAAATTCATATCTTAAGTAAAAGCTTTAGTTCCCTTTAGTTTACGCATTTATTCTGCTATTATTCACTTAAAACCTTACCGACCTAGCTAAACACCGTAACACCCGATAATACTAGATTGATTACGAGTCCCTGTGGGATCGATATCTATTATTACTACACGATAGACTGTGCACTTGCAGTTAGATTTGTTAGACATAGAAAGTCGCGATCACTGCTCCTCCCCTAGTTATTAAATGATCAAGATTACCATCTTCATCTTCAGCGGTAATGGCATTGACTTGCACGCCACCACTGGTGAATATCTCTTTTAAAGACTTCTTCTTCATGGTGCTTTCTTCTGGATCGCCTTCTGGAGTTGGTTTGTAACCCAACCCTTGTCGATCATTTTTTGCTCGAGCATTGACTTCGATGACCTCTCCCCATCCCAATGGGACTCCAGTTTTCAGTGCTGCCTTAATACTTTGAGCAGAAGTAAATGATGGCCCACGGGTTATGTTCGATTCATCAACTAGAACAGCGTGAGCTATTTCTAATGCTTGGAAGGCCGTCTCGAGGGAATTTTCATCAGCCCTAATATACCGGAATGATGACAAGTTGCTCACCATTAAGTCTTCTTCTCCATGGACGATGACCAACTGGTCATTCACAACAAACTTCATTTTTTGGTGGAGAGTGGAAGTGACAGCGTCAGCTGTGTGAATCCATGGTCTTCCCAGTAGACAATTGTAGACCGGATTTATGTCCATCACCTGGAAGGTGACTTCGAAGATTTATGGTCCAATTAGGATAGGAAGATCAACTTCTTCTATCACGGTTCTCCTGGATCCGTCAAATGCCTTGAATATGAGAGAAGTTGGTCTCATGGTAGCACCTTGATATGCCAGCTTGGCCAAAGTCCTTTTAGGCGTTATGTTGAGTGTTGATCCTGTGTCGACAAGAACTCGGGACATTGTATCCTCTTCACATTTGACTGACACATGTAAATCATGATTGTGCTTACGCTTCTCAGCTGTCAGATCGTTATCGTCAAAGCTCAATGTGTTGTAGGCAGTGATATTTGCTACAACGGAGTCAAACTGCCCCACTGTAATATCTTTAGTGATGTGGGCCTGTGTCAGGATTTTGAGCAACGCCTGGCGGTGTGCTAGAGAGCTTAAAAGCAAAGCCATGACCGAGATCTTGGAGGGTGTTTGGTTTAGTTGGTCCACCACCCTATAATCACTTCGTCGAATGATTCTCAAGAATTCTTCTTCATCGTTCTTGAGACTTTCTTTTCCTCTAACTAAAGGTTCTTTGGCGGTGACTGCCTCTGGAACAGGCTTCTGAGGAACAAGAGTTTTCTGAACAGAAACTGCTGGTGGAGGAGCCTCATTATATGTTCGAGATTGGTAGATGCGACCACTCCGGGTCATTTTGCTTCCACCGGCAATGTTAGCCACACTTGTTGGTTTCTTTTCATTGAAAATCCCCTCGCATGAATAGTCTTGTTTTGGTGTCACAGCTCTTGGGTGAGGCTTAGGTCCTCCCCTCGGTTCAAACCTAGTCTGTCCCCTCCCAAATTTCAGGGGTGCATCGTCGCGGAATACTGGCCGGACGTTCTTGTTGTTGTTTTTGTTGTTGTTATCATTCCTGAATACAGCTCTTTTGTTGGGCTCTCCTGGTATGTTAAACACAGGTTCAATGACCGCCACGTCTTCTTCCCTTTTTCGGCGAGTGATTTATATCATTCCATCTTCAATCATGGCCCGAATGTCTTTTTTCACAACGTCACAACCCTCAGGATTCAGCATACATTCTTTGCAATCTTCGTGAGATGTCATGAGCGACCATGCATGGGCAAGGCGTTTGTGTAGGTCTGCTAATGGCACTTTGATCTCACCAACAGTAGTAACTTTCTTGTCTTTTGATCCCTCCCCTTCTTTAGTAATGGCGTTGACTCCACCATGATTTGGAAGAGGGTTGCTCTTTATGTTAGGCTGATTATCTTCGAAGGATAGAATTCTTTTTTCAATTAGTTCACGAACTAGATGCTGAAGGGCGAAGCAACCATCGAGATCGTGGCCTGGAGCATTCTCACGAAATAGGCAGTGAGTATTTGCATTGTAATAGAACGGGAGTGGATTAGGTGGAGCACCTAATTTCCTTGTTTTGACCAGCCCTCTTTCTATTAGCATGGGAAACAGGTCGGTGTAACTCATTGGAATAGGTTGTATCTTTGGCCTATTTGCTTGATAATTTGCCCTCGGAGCCCTGTTCTGAGGTTGTTGACCCTGCGGCTGCTGGTATTGTTGCTGATTATTGGCGCGATAATGTTGCTGATTATCAGGCTGATACTGGTGCTAATTGCTGGATGCCCCAGGCTGGGGACCATGCTGTGATGAAGGTTGAAAAATTGGGGTCACTGCTGCCATGTATGATGGTTGGTATTGTTGGTGATGGCTTCGGGAGCTTTGTGCTTTCTTTCCATATGTGATTGCACTCACCTCTCCCTCTTTCTTTTTGTGGAAATTGCTGACTGGCTTCTTTGTTGTACTGGCGCTTGAGGTAATATTTGGAGTGGTCACTTTTCCACTCTTTAAACCTGCTTCCACCTTGACTCCCACTACCACAATATCAGAGAAATTTGTTGTAACACTGCTGATCAAACGTTCATAGAATTCTGGCCGAACTGTATCCACAAACCAATATGCCAACTCCTTTTCAGTAAGGGGAGGCTCTACTTGTGCTGCAGTTCCGCACCATCTTTGCGCATACTCCTTAAAGGTTTCAGTATTTTTCTGCGTCATGCTGAGAAGCTGACGGCGGTCTGGAGCTAAGTCCATGTTGTACTTGTACTGTTGAATAAAAGCATCTGAAAGGTCCTGGAAGCTGTGGATCTTTGCTTGATCTAAACCGAGATACCACTTAGCTGAAGCTCCTTTAAGACTATCTTGGAAACAGTGTACTAGCAGTTTATCATTTTCAATATGCGGAGCCATCCGCCTATAGTACATGATTAGGTGCACTTTAGGACAAGTGGTCCCCTCATATTTGTCGAAGATTGGCATTTTAAATTTCTGAGGAAACACCAATCCAGATAGGAGGTACCCCCTGGTGGTTAAACAGCTTGCATTCTCCATTGGAGTTAGGCCCAAGAGGTGTGGGTCTCTTTGAGCGTATTGAGCGTTAGCCTCTAGTTCTTGGTTGCGACCCATCTCACAGAAGCAAGGCCTCAACAGTTCTGGTTCGGGCTCTGGTCCGGTAGGATACCCATGTTGACGCCGGGCGAGGACAGGGTTATAGGTGATCACCCCTTCTATCCCAATGAGAGGCACATTGGGGAAATCTCTGTAACTAGGAATCATGACTTGGTCGCCGATGCTGGTGTCATACCATGTGATGTCATGGTGTCTGAGAGTGACGAGTTTAGAAACCCAGGCGCTTTTGGTAGGAAGCCTCCAAAGGATATGAGTCCTTGGCAGATGAGAAGTAAACCATCGGTCGAGTAGTGCAAGACAGCATGAGAATTGCCCACAATCATACAAGATGAAACGATGGATAACCACATAAGTGTCAGCCAGTATCATGTTGACCAGATTTTTGATGATGAAGAGGCGGATCGCCTCTTCACTGATGAAGTCGTAACTGCTTGGAAAAAGATACAGTCCATATATCAGTAATTCCAGAATCGCCTCAAAAATGCCTAGGTTTCTGCTTTCATAATGATACTCAGCCATCTCCATTAGAGGCCTGGAATCCATTCCGTACCACCCTCATTTCGCTCTCATTGGTGGTAAGTCTTCCAGCTTGATATGTAGGGCTTTAGCCAAGTCCCTCTTCTTTGGTTTTCCATAAGGGAGCATAAAAGTCCATGGAATCTTTAAGTAAGCAGTATACTCCTCGAGGGTCGGGAGTAACTGAAAGTCTGGAAACACAAAGCAGTGGTAGGTTGTATCATAGAATTCAACCAAGGCTTGCAACATGGGCTCGTTGAACGGAGCACTTATCAATGGCAATAGGCCCCCATGTTTGACTATAAAAGCAGCAGGATTTCAGACAAGTCTCGTTAACATCCTTAGACGGTCCAACCTCAGATCTGGAACCCGAAGCATGTATCTTCTTACCATGTTGTTGTCTGCAAAAAGAAAAAAATGAATTTCCTTGAATGGTTAGAAGAAGTGCAAATGCAAATGCAAATGGTGTTATGGAACTCAGATATTTACGAACATCAGAAGTCGCCATTTCATTGATTAACAAAACGGATTACAAAACATTGTTTCCCCTTACAAGAGTTTTAAACAACAGCTAAATGAATCCTATCAAGGTTCCCCTAGCAGCCTTAAATTGAGCTTCTCGATCTTTCTTTCCATCTGAGTCTTCTCAAAGATGAGTCTGTCCACAATTATCTTCCGTGGATTAGACTGAGGCTCATAAGGTTCTTCTAGTGCTTTCCTCTTCTTACAAGAGAGGATTTCTTCATCTTTCAACTGGAGTTGTCTCTGGAGCTCCGTATTTTCCTCGACGACTATTTGATACTTGTACTTCCAAGCTTCTTCAGTTAGTTGTGCTTTGACCAAAGCAATCTTCAACTTTTCTTCTTCAGACATAAAGACTAAAGGGCGTTCTTCCTTCTAAGCCATAGGCTCTTGCTTAGGATACGGCATTCTTAGTGTGATGGCTCTTTTTCGAACCCATTGGAGGTAAGGTTCCAAAGAGACACAGTTGAGTCTTCCAAGATCCTTCTTCCCTTTCTTGTGTAGATGCTTCCAAGCCTTTAGAATCTTCCCTTTTAGTCCTTGACTATCTTCCCCCTCTTTGAAGAAAATACTTTCCACTTGAACACTATGGGGTTTGTCTTTTAACGGGTATCCCAATTGTTGGCGGGCGAGTATTGGATTGTAGTTGATTCCTCCATTAATACTGAGAAGAGGTACATTGCCGAAATCCCCATAATTGTCAACGATCGTTATCCCATCATAATCACGACTATACCAATCAATATCGGAGTGGGTAAGAGCCATGATCTTTTGTGACCACCATCCTTTCTTTGGATCCCAAAAAGCGTTGGCTTTGGGCAAGTGCAAAGTGAACCATTTGTATAACAAAGGAGCGCAGCAAGTGATCATTCCTCCATTGTGGAAATTCCTCAGATGAACAGAATGGTATGCGTCTGCTAACAAGGTAGGCACAGGATTCTTTTTCAAGAAAATTTTGATGGCATTGAGGTCCACAAAATTCTCAAAGCTCGGGAACAAGAAGATACCATAGATGAGTAAGGCAAGGATAGCCTCGAATGCATCCATGCTTAAATGATCTGCATAATACTGAGCTTTCTCAACCAAGAATTCTGCTTTTAACCCAAAGACTCCTCCTTTTGTAATCAGATTCTTTTTTATATCAACCACTCCCAAACGTGTAGCTTTGGCAATATCTTGCTCTTTAGGGTCCTTCTCCATAATTGGAAAAGGAGAATTTTCAAGAATGGGCAATCCAATCAACTGAGAATACTCTTCTAGTGTGGGCACTAGCTGATAATCAGGGAATGTGAAACAGTGGTAGAGCGGATCATAAAACTGGAGAAGAGTAGAAAGGAGTCCACTATCCATCTTTATCTTCAAGAGTAGCAACAGCTTCCCATACCTGCTTTGAAATCCCTCTGGATCTGTCACTAAGGTGCTCAACCTTTTCAAGTCATCTAGGTTAAAACCCTTGTAAGTGTACTTCAAATTTTTCTTTCTTTCACTGTTCATGACGACCTCTGATATTTAGAAACAACAAAGTCTGAGTTCCATGAAACCATATGATGATATGATGATATGAATGCAACATGCACAAACACAAGCAAATGCATATGCACACAACACAAACTTAGGGTTAAGGACAAGCATGAGTCCAAAGGTCTACCCATCCCTAAAGATTTGTACTATGGATTGATTGTACCTGCCGAACGGGTTCTACAAAGTTCCCAGAGTCATTAACCCATCTTTCGAATATTATCAACTTCCCAAATTACTTGGTAATCGATAATATTCTCAAGAGAATCTCGTCTGAGTGTAGTATCGCGTATCAACTATTTCGCAAATACTTCCTTATAGTCATCGCACTATGTCCTAATAAGGCCAAAGTGGGGTAAAGTGTATTCTAAAAGTCCACAATGTCATGGGCTCCTTCGTCGAAAGTAGCATTATTTTCACGAATACTCGATCAACAATACTAAACTTTCAAGAGGGCCTACACTGAGCGGTGGTTTCTCAAGTTAGCTTGGTCGGGAATCAACTCCCTATAAGCCTTCTTGAATATACCACCATCCTATCATAATTTTACTCAAGTCCGGGTATAGGACTGTCTCACCACTCAAAGCACCCAATTCCAAACATTCAAACAAATATATTGACAAATATACATGTTTAAACAAATATTTACAAATATAGCATGCATTTAAACAAGATAGGCTAAACCCTCGAATATAAGCAAAATTTCCCCAGTGAAGTCGCCATTCCTGTTGCGGTGAGAATCGGGATACCAAGCTATTGAATTAACTTGAATCTTAATTCTTAAATTCACAACCGAACTTTAATTTATCCAAAGGAAAGGTCTAAAGAAAGAAAAACCCTTTTCGCGATGTAACAACAACGCTAAGAGATTCGGGGGTCGGGGGTTGGTTATGCATAGGGTAGGTATTTCACATCCTAGACATCTGTAGTACTCTACAGAAACCTTTTGTTTGTTTGCATGCTAAGTTTGCTAAATGTTTGCTATGGATTGGGATGGGGTAAAAGGTGTAGGTTAAAACCTAAGGATAGTTTCTAAGTTTGCTCGCAAAGACGTCGCGTCCTCTGCCTACGTATCCTAACTAATATAGAATCAGAGCAATCGTAGTTCACCTCACTAGGGATGAAAAACACTTGATTATGATCAAGGTTCAAAGGGGAGCAAACATATCCATGCTTGTGTAGAGTTTCACAAAACTCTCTAGATCTATGTTAAACACTCAAGAAAGGGGAGTAAGTAATCATTTACATGATTCTTACATAGAGTTTATAAACTCTATCCTAGGGTTCTAGTTGAAGAACACTCCTAGTGTAGGTGGGTCTTCTAGACTTAAGGCAAAGTCTAATGGCTTCTAAACTAAGGTTAAAGATGACTTAACAAAGTCGAGGAGGGATGAATGAGCTTTCTATGACACAAGGGTCAATGGAGAGACTTTTCCTTTGGAAGGAGATAGGGGGATACCACTTGGATGAGAACTAAAAAGTTCTATCACTTGTGGAATAAGTACTTAACAAAGTAAATGAGCAAGATGAAATAAGACAAGTAAGTATGTAAATTACAATAGGCTTATACTTCAAATGATACCAAGGGTTGCAACCAATAGTCAAACATCTTAACAAAGATTTGGGGCATGATGAAGGTAATTAACACATAAACAAATCATAATTTGAAGATAGGCAAGTCACAAATTCAAAACATAGCAAATGTAACAACAATGCATAGATGATAATCCAACACAGTTAAATCAGTTTAAACCTCATAATTTAGGAGGGAGAATGAGGTAAATTCATGGTAACAAGGTCTTATCATGCTATCAAACACAAAAGAAACAATCATCCATAAATCTCACAAGATAAATAAGCATGGTATAGAAGAATGTCAACAAAGACGCGAGGTAACGACCGACAAAAGAACCAACTTTTAAATTGGAAAAAAGCAATGTGATTATGAGCAACTTGAAATTTTTTTCTTATTAAATAAAACTAGACATTATTTTGAACATTTTGCAAAAAGAATGGATTGAAAATGATAAAAAAAAATAAGCAAGTTATGATTTTTTGAAGTTTGTTGAATAAAAAGAAATAAAATGGTAAAAAGTGTCCTCCATGGGACTTGAACTCAGGACACAAGGGCATATGGTCATAAGGGGCGCATGGTTCTACCACTAGGTGGCTATACATCCGTGTATTTAGCCACCCCAATAAGTATATGAGGTATGTTTCAAAGGATTTATGGGCAAGATAAAACAACGAAATGCCGAAATACGGTTTGATGCGTAACTCACTCAAAACTCAACCTTTTTTAGTGAAATTTTAGTCAAAACCACTTGAAATTTTTTGAGGAAGATAATGGTGCAATCCATTTTTTGACATAACACACCCATAGATAAATTTGATAGAACATGCATCCTATGAACTTGCGATGCATTTTGGTATCTCATGATTAAAACAGCTGCAACCAAAGGTATGTGAAGGTCTGAGCAAACTCTAAATGTGCTAATGAAGTAATTCTAACCAAGAAAAAGGTTCCAACAGTCACAAAGCAAGAACTTGCATGTGAGTTGCAATCATACACTTGAAAATCATTTTGCAAGGGTAGGATTTAAAACAGGTGCAGCATACACATGGTATTAGCTTCAGTTCCAAACTGATAGTCATAGTATGACCAAACTCTCAAAAGAATAAAAACAGGTTACAACTGAGTATGACTGAGTTGGCCACCTCAGGCCTCAAGGGTAATCCTGGATACTATGGTTATGATTTAAGCCAAGCTACATCAAGCTATTCTTGTCAACAGATGCATCAATCATATTGGCAACATGATGTAAACCTAACAACCTCAAGACAAACACCAATGCACACTGCTGTTGGTATCCAAACAGTTACCGATCCAAAATGATAAACAGGTTTAGACATGGTCTTCCTCCACATCAAACATCATGGGATTAATAAGGTTCTGGTGGGAAATCTTGGTGTTTCAAACATTGATGGTTTCCAACCATAGCAGTCTCATTATGAATTCCCATATGACTGTGTTATAGCAGAGGGAGAGAACAAACTCAAACTAGTTTGTACCATCAACAACACCAACAGCTAGCAGCAGCTGTGTGACTCAACAAGAGTCAAGTAACTTTGTAGACCAAAGCATCATCAAGCCACAGGCAAAGCCAATAAAAAGCAAAATAGACAACTTAATGTAAGATCCCTAGTAATAATCACACATTGCTACCAACATTCTAGATAAACTAACTTATCAAAACAACCAGCAAAGAGTTGTCAATTTTAAGCCTAAATATTGACATGGATCCCAACAAGACAAGGTCCTACGATAACAGGCAGCTTGAATTATAGCTGCATCACAACCAAAACCAACAATCTAAAACAGCAAATCTGGGGCAAAAGGAAAAAAAACTAATAATAGCCATTATTCTAAACCTACACACACAGCCCAAGTGCATGGCTTGTTCACAACAGGTTTGGACAGTAAATTAAGTCTCAAGAAAAACATGTCAATGAAACGTGAACTCTAATCCAACATGAACTAAGGCAACAATCCTCTCTCATCAGAGCAAACTGGCAGCTCTCCCACTGATCCTCATTTTAATCTTAAACAAACTACTTAAGGCACCAACAGACCTAAACCATACTCAAAAATGGTAGCAACTGAGTTTTGAGATTGAGTTCTCAAGCACAGCCATTGACATCCAAAACACACTATACTGAACATGCTAAACTCCTATAGCAGTTTTAAAAACCTGGCAGAAATTACACTTGAGTTACCAAACTCAGTCCTCATGCACATACATTGGCAGCTGGTAAATTCTCATATTGACAAAAAAAACATCACAACACTCTGCTTAAAAAATAGCTAAAAGACCAAAGTTTATGATATAGCAGTTTATTCATGAATTAGAGACAAACCGCCTCTTAATGGCACTAACTTACTCACAAAAAGGTTTTTAACAGCATCTACCTAATCTGACCATAAAGTGTTGTATACTAGCAGGTCATAGGTGAAATCTAGATGATCAAATGCAAACCTGATAAGGATCTGAAGTGGAAGACTTCACAACAGAATTGTGGCAACAAACAAGAAGCATCCAGACAAACTCTATGCCAAGTCATCAATAATTAACCACAAACCTGTTCTGAGTTCAGATAGTGATGGCTCCCTCATCCATAAACTCAACAAACAAAAAAACCTACTTAATCCTATTACTCCAAACTTCCTAGCCTGCCTCAAGCAGAATGGCCAGGCTCAGCAAACCTGAGGCCTTCACCAGATCTCCCTCATGCAACAAACTGACTGTACTGAACCAGCCCACAATTCATGACAGCAATCCTAGTCACAACAACCTCTAAGACAAACTAGGTTAAGCTACCTTAAATCCTAGTAATATAAACAACTGCAGCAGTATGTTATTTGATATCTCAACCAACATCTATTAATTGCCCTCATGCTTTTTCAACATAAACTGCATTTGCTCACTGATATAGGGCAGCCAACCAGCATGATGAGGTTAAATCCTAAATGAACCATGAGCTATTCTCACAAAAGTAACAACATACATTCAAGACCAAATATTTTTTTGCAATATGCTTTAGTTGGATGAGACAGACTTAACAACAACAGAATATTTATATTTCAATCAAAACACCCTAAACCAATATTTTTTCCATGATCATATTAAGCATACACAACAGTGAGCACAACAGCTATGCATCAAAATTTCAGCAGTGTAGTACATACAAGCACAACATCTAAACTAAGCCAAGCACAAACATGACATCAATCTCCAAGTATCTTTAAACCTATCCTGTTAACAAAAGATTGAGGACTTGGTGGTAGTTGCAAATGGTATTGGATGAAACACATGACAAAACTCAGTTCATGTTTAAAGCATGATTAGGTCACATAGAACACACACACACACACATCACATATACCTTGGACAATGAGTTACAACTCAGAAATTAGGCACTTTGCAAGCAAGAAAGAAATTGACATATTCATGGTATGGTTTTAAATTAAAAGGAGCAGTTTGAGGGTGAAACAAGAAAAGAGGTACATATAGGTCAATCCAATCATCCTCACATCTTATAATCATGCATCTGAATGAGTAACAACTCAAAACAATAGGTATACACACACAGAGCAACAATTTGGTATGTTGTGACACATTTTGGTGTAAAAATGCAATTGTGAGTGGAATTGTGAAAACAGGCAAGAATAGATCAAATTATCAATGTGCACACATCAAAAATATGATAAGGAAAGGGTTTCAACTCCAAGAAATGAGTATATGACAGTTTGGATAAAAAAACATGTTGTGGTGAATTGTGAAAAAATTGCCTTTAGCAAGTTTATGTAGTAGCAGGGGCATTTTCCAAATCAATGAGTTTGTGATGAATCCTGAGCTATACACACATCATAATGAGACTAACAAATGAAAACATGCTTGAGAAAGGCAATTATTTCACACATTTGAGGCAACCTTAATATGCAACCACCAACGTCCATGACAGTTTGAGGCAAATGACATCATACACACATTTCAAATGAGTAAGGCAATTATTTTATGAGCATAGATCAAGTGAGCATGGATTGAAACAGAATATAGTATGTTTGTCATCATGATATTTTACAAAGTGCGGCAGTTTGAAGCATGATATGTCAAATAGAACCTTAGACAGATTGTGTGCATAACAATAACATTCACATTCTTGAAATGGATAGGCAAATGAGTTTACAACTTCAAGTTAGGCAAAAACTCATTAAATTAAAGAATGACATGTTGAACCAATATTAGACAGCAAAAAGCACACATATCTCATGACAAGCCCTAAAGTTCACACTTCATGTTTCTCATATTTCCACCAAAACAACATTATGAGCTTGATCAAGTAAGCATTTAAACAAATGACTAAGAACAAATGAGATACAAAGTAGTAATCACAACAGCCCAACACACAATTCTTAGTAGTGACAAGCAAGATGATATCAAAATAACATAGGAGCAAAATCAAATAGCCATATTGATTCAAACATGATCAAAGGTAAGGGGGGATCTATAAGCAACTTACAAATCATCTACCTATCCTAAAAGTGAGCCAAGTGTAGAGTTCTAGGGCAAACAAACCAATTTCTCAAAGTTGGATCCTAAATCTACCAAATGACCAAAATATCACTAACAAGTATAAATATGATATCAAGACACAAACTTATAATCTAACCTCCACATATCATTTACAAATGACCAAATATTGGACAAAACAAGCATTATGATCATGAAACTAACATTCTTGACAAAGAAGCATCATAGGGCAGCCATGGTACATTTTCACACAAATCCTCACAAAAGGGCAAAATATGATAATGTATGGTTTCTAGACAGTTAGAATATCACATACCTCTTGTTGACCAGCCTTGAACAAGCTAAAAAGCTTAGAAAGCCAGAGGTGTTCCTTCCTTTGCAATGATATGAAACTTGCTTCCTCTTGAAGCAACAAAACCAAACTTTAAGACAGTTGGAGTTAATGAATTTTCAGCTTGTTTTTAATGCCTTAGACAGTTATAATATGACATATGTGAGGTGTGTGGATGGTTAGATCAACAAGAAAAAGCCTAGACCAAGATTTGGCAAGTTTTGAGGGTGGTGGTTAAACTTTCTTAGTGTGAAAGTTGACTTTTAGTAAAATGGTATTTTTTGGAGGTTTAAAGGTATAGACACCCTCTATATGATATTTAAGGATTGTATGGATGCTTTTTAGAGGTTTGGAAAGGATGGAACTGGTCATGAGCAGAGTTTTGCTCAAGACAGTTTTTTGTGAAAATGGAGGTTTTTGAAGATTTTGGAATTCTTGATGAATGAGAGGAGAGTGAGAGCTGTGGTTTTCTGAGATTGATCTGGTGTGTTTGAGCTCATAGAGGAGGCCTCTATTTATAACCCAGCAAGAGTGAGGGCAGCCTTGGTCATTTACCACTTTTGGAGGGAGATTTGTGAAGAAAATCTTGCCAAATCTAGTGGCAGCCTCTTTACATCAACTCCATGGCTCAATGCGGAAAAAACCAACTTATATGAGGGGGTGAGGTGACCTGAGATGATGCTAGAGAAGTAGGATACTGCATCTGCCACATGTCTTGGAAAAGTTTCTCTTTCTTCCTATTATTTGAATAAAATAATGTCTACTTGCCATCAACTTGCAATGTTCATCAAACCAACTTCCCTTCTGGTTTTCTCTTCATCCATACCTCATATTATCAGTTTGTAACATAATCCAAGGGTGGAGAATGACTCAAGTTGTGAAAATTCAGTTTTGAGAAATTTTGACAAAGTGGTTCCAAGTGTGGCAGGCCCAACTTCTATGGTGCATAACTTCCTGCTCAAACATGCTATTGAGGAGTTCTACCATAATTTGGAAAGCCCTTAAGTATCTCTACAAATTTCATGTTTTTGGAATTTCCAAATTATTGATGAAACTAGGTTGAAAAACTCTTCAAAGTTTCTGAAAAAACCACTTACAAGTGTTAAATAACTTAGAAATTTTCCAAGTTATTTCCCCTTCAAAAATGAATTTTGCTATAACTCCAATTCTATGCATTTTTTTATCATGGACCACTTTGAGGCTTTTGTAGGATTTGTCAAGAGCTTTCTAATGAGCTTTGAACCACTTCAATTGGATGTGTGGTTGAGGAGTTATGGTCTTGCCCCTTTCGAAACCCTAATTCCCGATTTTTGCAATTACTTCTCAACCCTTGATCCAATGGTCATGAAATTTTATAGGGAGGTGTAATATGACATAAGGAACATGTTTTATTCACATCTTGAAGTTAAATTCCTTATTTCCGAAAAGTTGACTTTTCGATCAACCGTTCGATCGATCGGTGTCTACCGAGTCGCCCGTTGGTGATCCGGACATCCTGAGGATTTGAAACTCTTTGGATGGACTTTACTAAGCCATAGGATCTTAATGGACCTTGATCCCACCATTGAAATACTCTTTAAATCAAAAGTCAAACTACAGTTGACTTTTTCTAATTGAAAACCCTAATCGGGTATCTCAAATTGCACTGTTCTCAATCCCCGGGTGACCACCTCAAATTGCACTCATTCTTGGTCCAATGTATTATCCTTGATCTTGTTTAAAGCTGGATCAATCCAAAACATTGATTGATCAAACCCTCGAAGTTTCGATTTTGATGGTACAGAACCCTAATTCATCTGCATCTTATCAAAGATAAACTGAAAGTGGGTTAAGGTTAGCTAATCAAGCAAATGTGATCCTACAATGATGATGAGGATCTAAGGGGTCAAAATTTGGGGTGCAACAACAATGCTTCCCCCTAATACGGTGTGTAATTAGATCCAGTTATAGTGTTTGTTCCATGAACAGTTCTATATGGGCCAGACTAAAATTAGCTTAAAGGAACTCGCTAGTGTGAAGCGTAAGTTTTCTGAGCCAATTGAGGAATACCTTAATAGATTATGTTTGCTTAAAGCCAGATGCTTCACACAGGTCCCTAAACATGAGTTGGTCGAAATGGCCGCTGGGGGTCTCGACTATTCTATTAGGAAGAAGTTGGATACCCAATATCTAAGGGACATGGCCCAACTAGCCGATCGAGTTCGGCAATTAGAAAGGCTCAAAGACGAAAAGGCTAAGTTTAATAAAAACAAGAAGGTAGCTTTTGTCGAATATAATGAGAATGTCGAAGGATTGTGCGATAATCCTGTGAGCTTCGACGATGGCGAGGTAGATCTTGCTGAACTTAAACAAGGGCCACCTTACTCATGTAAAGTGATGGCTCCCCCACAAAGGAAGAGTTATGTCGAGTCCGAAAAGAACGATAGATTCCCAAAGAAAACATATACTTTCGACATCACAAAATGTGATGAAATCTTCGATTTGCTAGTTAAAGACGGACAAATGATAGTGCCACCTGGCGCTAAAATGTATTATCCTGGGTCATAAAATGTCTCAATGTTTTATTTTTAGGGACCTTGTTCAAAATGCAATCTAGGAAGGACGTCTAAAGTTTGGAGAGAAGGCTAGCGGCCAGATGAAGGTCAACACAGACCCTCTACAAATGGCGGACGCACATTATACAGAACCAGTGGAAGCCAACATGGTCAAAGTTACTGATGGCTGCGACCTTTCAATCGACATAACAGAAACTACTGACAATCCCATAGACAAGGTTGTGATGGCGAAAGTTACAATGAGCTTCGGACAAAAGGAATGTGTGGAAATGGCAATTGATGACTGTGACCAAAGGGATGAAGCCATAAGTTCAAATAACAAGAGCAATCTAGGTTGGGAGATAGTGACCAAAGAAACTGCTGATAACTTCGTCAGAATTGATCAAGCCACTAAAGGCGTGGAGTTAGGCCTGAGGAAGCTTAATCTGGTCGAAGAAGTTGAAATTAACATGGTAGAGATCACCCAACATGAAGATGTAGCGGATAGTGAATCAAATTACCAGGGGACACACACTAGGGAAGCATACCCAGAGCAGAAAGAATCAATCGTTGCTTTCCTTCACCGTTGCCCAGAGAAAGGATCTAGTGTGATGCTTTGTCCCCGATGCAGCGCCATATTCGACAAAAAGGCCGCACAGAAGCTAGAGGGAACACGAAGGCTAAGGAAAGATAATGAAAGGCTCAGATTCGACCCTCGAAGAGGCCTTCAAAAAAGATCTGACCCCCGCATAAGGCCTCCTACAAACAAACCCACTAGTTTTAAGCCCAACGCTGAGGCCACTGATGGAAAGTGGACGAAGCCCAATGAGAATAGGCAGCAGGGGCAAAAGAGGTGGAAGAACTTCGAAGTGCGACGAGGATCTTCATTAAGCTATCGAAAAGAGTTTCATTCTTCAAAGGCTGCCCATGTATCAGAAAATTATAAAGGAAAAAATCCCATGTCTCGGTCGCAATGGAGACGAGAACAGAGAAAAAGAAAAGCACTCAGGGAAGGTGCACAAAGGGACCAACCAGAATCCAGTACCAATGTTCCTGTCAAAAATGAAGGACGAACGAAAGCATTCGGGAAGTCACCTGTAGGACGAAAGTTGTTTTCGACACAGGTCGAAGAGCAGAGGAAACCGGTCAGGGTCGATGATGAAATGACTGATAATTTTGATGAAGACTCTGAAGATACTCTGGATATTTTGGTTAATGTAGTATCAGTGATGCCTAGGGAATTTGACAGGATTTCCGTGGTTGAAAACTAGGACACCTATACGGACTGGGAGATGGCGGCTCATAAGCCGGTATGTTACTATGTGATGAATAATGGTTGCGCCGAGGAGCAAAACGCATTCTTCGAACGGTCCACGGAGGCGATGAAGAATCATCTGAAGCCTCTTTATATTACAGCACAAGTAGATAAGGTCCCGGTTAACAAAATCTTGGTGGATTGTGGCGCTACGGTGAACCTAATGCCGCATTTTCTATTGAACAAAATTGGAAAAGATGAGACGGATACAAAGTCGCACAACATGGAAATTATCAAACTATGAAGGTAAAGTGGGTTCGACCATGGGGGTCATTCAAGTGAATGTCACGGTCGGAACCATTACCCGGCCAACTGTCTTCATGGTGGTAGAAACCACTGCCAACTATAATCTATTGCTTGGAAGAGAATGGATCCATGGAGTGGGGGCAGTGCCATCTTTGATGCATCAAAGGATCGCCATCTGGAGACCAGATGGCAACGTCAAAAACATTGAAGCAGATCAAGGATATTTCAAAGCACCTATAAACCATGTTGATAGAAGACAGTTCGACAAACATTTAGCCAGTATAGGCTCATGCGAACCTGCAGATTTTGAATTTACACTAAATGACAAAGTGTATTGCTCACTTTATCTCCATCCCATCGAAGGTTTCCGATGGGACAAGGAAGTGCCAGGTGAGAGGCTACCATACATTGGCACACTTCCTATAGACCCCACTGGGTGGGGAAGCGAATTTAGTGATGATGACTGAAGCCATAGCACTTCAAAGTATTTCGGCCTATATGGCCGAAACTAAGCTACTAACGGCCTTGGAGGCCGCCAATAACAAAATGGCAGAGAGAGCCAATGAAGAATCTGAACAAATAGGCTCAGGTGGGCGTTTCGACCCTAAGCCTCCCGACAAGATTCAGTACGAAGGGCAAAGACTCGACGCCATCTATGACGATGAGCCTCTGGGTTTTGAAAAAGATCCCTTGGCCAACAATGTTAAAATGCTGGCGCAAGATCCATTGGAGGAAGTGGATCTGGGAGATGGAGTGATCAAAAGGCCAACGTATATCAGCGCCAACCTTGACCCCCAACTCAGGGTCAAAACCATCCAGTTGCTGCGAGAGTACAGGGATTGTTTTGCTTGGGACTACAACGAAATGTCATGTCTAAAGAGAGATCTAGTCGAGCATAAGCTACCAATCAAGCCTGGAAAAAGACCAGTCAAACAGAACCCAAGATGTTTCGCTCCTGAGATCCTCTCAAAGATAAAGGAAGAAATTGAAAGACTCCTCCGATGCAAGTTCATCCGTACGACCAGGTATGTCGAATGTCTAGCAAACATTGTACCAGTCATTAAGAAAAATGGATCTTTAAGAGTTTGCATAGACTTTAGGGATTTAAATTCAGAATCCCCTAGAGATGAGTATTCAATGCCAGTGGCAGAAATACTAGTCGATTCAGCCACTGGCCACGAGTACCTTAGCATGCTGGATGGATATTTTGGTGACAACCAGATTTTCATTGCTGAGGATGACGTTTCTAAAACGGCGTTCCGTTGCCCAGGGGCCTTAGGCACTTACGAATGGGTAGTGATGCCTTTTAGTCTGAAGAATGCTGGGGCAACGTACCAGTGGGCGATGAATTCAATTTTTCATGATTACATTGAGTCCTTTATGCAGATATATATTGATGACATTGTGATAAATTCTGTATCAGGCAAAGCTCATGTAGAACATCTGTGCAAGTCCTTCATAAGGATGAGGAAGTTTGGCCTCAAAATGAATCCCCTCAAGTGTGCATTTTGCGTACAGGCGGGAGATTTTTTGGGTTTTGTAGTCCACAAAAAGGGGATCGAAATCAACCAAAACAAAATAAAGGCCATCATGGAAGCGAAAGCGCCATCCAACAAAAAGGAGATATAATCCTTGCTGGGCAAAATAAATTTCCTAAGAAGGTTCATATCGAACCTCAGTGGAAAAACGCAGGCCTTCTCACCATTGCTTCGAGCCACCAAGGAGTAGTTCAAATGGGGAAAAGATCAGCAAGAAGCTTTCGACAAGATCAAAGACTACTTGACTCATCCTCCAGTCCTTTCACATCCATGTCGAAACAAAAGCATGAGACTGTACATAGCAGCGTCAGACAAAACTCTAGGGAGCATGCTTGCTCAAGAGGACGAAAATGGCATCAAGAGAGCCATTTACTACCTTAGCAGAGTTTTAAATGACGCAGAAACTAGGTATAGCGAGATAGAGAAATTATGCTTATGTTTGTATTTCTCATGTATGAAGTTGAAGCAATATATAAAACCAGTTGATGTTTATGTCTTGTCGCATTTTGATATTATTAAACATATGTTGTCCAAGCCTATCTTGCATAGTCGAATTGGTAAATAGGCATTAGCATTAACTGAGTACTCACTAACATATAGACCGTTAAAGGCGGTCAAAGGTCAAATAGTGGCAGACTTCATCGTCGACCACTCCGTAAATGAAAATACCCTAAACATTGTTGAACTAGAGCCTTGGAAGCTATACTTCGACGGGTCTAGTCACAAGAACGGGACAGGCATAGGTCTGCTGATCATTTCGCCTGACAAAATTCCAACAAAATTCAAGTATAGGGTCGAGGGCCTATATTCCAATAACGAAGCTGAATATGAAGCTTTGATTGTCGGACTTGAAATTTTGTTAGAATTGGGGGCAACCCAAGTCAAAATAATGGGAGATTCAGAGTTGGTCATGAAACAACTAACCAAGGGGTACAAGTGTGTTAAAATAATGGGAGATTCAGAGTTGGTCATGAAATCTGCACTATTTGACATATACCACGACTACACAATCAGATAGCCAATGATTTGGCGCAAGTCGCTTCAGGATATAGGGTCTCGAAGGAAAACTTGCAAGAAGCAATTGAGGACAGAGGTAAGGTTGTGTCCGTAGGTTTGAGACCATCAGATCTTGAAGTTACGAAATTTGGCTACGCAGACGAGGAAACCTTTGAGATTTTTATAGTCGAAGGCCTGATAGACAAAGATTGGAGGAAACCTTTGGTCAAGTACCTTCAGAACCCTTTAGCAACCACAGAACGAAAAATAAAGTATCAGGCGCTAAGTTATGTCCTTTTGGGGAATGAGTTATTTAAGAAAACCTCTGAGGGGGTCTTACTTAAATGCCTCAATGAATCTGAGGCATACTTGGCATTGTCATCAGTCCATGGTGGGACATGTGGAGCGCACCAGGTAGGCCATAAGATGAAATGGCTGCTATTTCGCCAGGGGATGTACTAGCCCACGATGTTGAAAGATTGCATTGAGTTTGCCAAAGGTTATTAAGAATGCCAAGCCCACGGTGGCATACAACATGTCCCAGCAAGCGAGTTACACTCCATAGTCAAGCCATGGCCATTCAGAGGTTGGGCTTTAGACCTGATAGGAGAGATTCGACCCGCATCTTCCAAAAACCAGAAGTATATTTTGGTAGGGATAGACTAGTTTACCAAGTGGATCGAAGTTATACCTCTACCAAAAGTAGACCAAGAAGATGTCATCGAGTTCATTCAGAAGTATATCATCTACATATTTGGACTACCAGAAACAATAACGACAGACCAAGGGTCAGTGTTTACAGGTAGGAAGATGCAGGAGTTCGCCAAAGAGATGGGATTCAAACTCCTTACTTCGATACCTTATTACGCCCAGGCCAATGGCCAAGTCGAAGCGGCAAACACAGTGATAATTGGAATGATAAAGAAGTAGATTGGAAGCAAGCCTAGAAATTGGCATAAGACGTTGGATCAAGTCTTATGGGCATGTCGAACATCCCCGAAGGAAGCAACCAACACTTCCCCTTATCGACTGACCTTCGGCCATGACGCAGTGTTTCCAGTTGAGATATACATACAATCGGTCAGAATTCAAAGGCATCACGAAATCCCTCGAGAGATTTATTGGGACATGATGCTTGATGAGTTAGTTGATTTAGACGAAGAAAGATTAAAAGCTCTAGAACTCTCGAGAAGACAAAAGAAAATAGTGGAGAAATCATATAACAAGAAGGTCAAAGCAAAGGCTTTCCTAGTTGGAGATTTAGTATGGAGAGTAATTATGCCTATGGATCGAAAGGTTAGGTCTTTAGGCAAATGGTCCCCAAAATGGGAAGGACCATTCCAGGTATTGAAAGTGTTCTTTAATGGGGAATATGAAGTGACAGAGTTGAGTAAAGACGAGAGAATATTAAAAGTAAACGACAAATATTTAAAGAAATATAAGCCTGCACTTCAAGAGGTAAAAATATCAGCAGAATAACAATTGAATATAAACCAAAGCCATAAATGGTGATTATTAAATACGCCAAAATGGCTCAGTATCTTACAAACAAAGTTAAAATGGCTTACAAAGGCCAATAGAATCTGCTCTATTACAAAACCTGAATAAATCAAAAAGGAAGATTTGCCTTCATCTTAAGGTAGTTCGACTTTTGAAGTTCGAGGCGGCTCTGGCATTGAGCTTTGTCTGTTCTCAGCTGAGCAACTTCAGATTCCAAGCGACGGGCTTCCTCAGCGTAGGTAACGGCATGTTCAAGTTTAGCTGTTAGGGAGGAATCATCGAAAGAAGATAATTAAGTATTTTTCTTCTTAGCTTTCGCTATCTTACTGCGAAGTCTTTTGATCTTGCGCTCCCAACAAGCAATGTTCGCCTCATTAGTAAGGACCTCTTGCTTATTTTTCTCCCTCGTCTCCTCCAATGCAGCGATCTTTTCTTCAGAGTCGACGACAGCAGTCCAAGCGGCAGCTTCACTGCCTGCTTTCGTCTGAATGTCACCCTCAAGCTAGGGCAATAATCGAAAGTCTTTGTAAACCTGGTCAATCAAAGCGCTAACTTCTTGAATGACATTTGCGGCCTCAGGAATAAAGGATTTAAGATCCACTTGTTGGAGAAGAGCTTTGAGGGGAAGGTGGCTGGCTGGGCCCATATGCAGGAGGGTGAAAAGATCCCCTTTAAAAATCTTTTTCTTAATCTTATCGAGAGCACTGTCAGTTGGTTGATTCGAGGTTTGCCCTTCAGATGTCGAGGTGCTGGGAGTTCGTCCAGAAGAATGTCTTCGCCTGCTCAAGAGAAGCCTGATGTATTGTCGAGGGTTAGAAACCTTCAACGCATCCAGTTCAGCGGAGGTAAGCTGAGTTTTGCCTTGGAGGGGGATCGTTTGAGTATCCTTGGGGGTAGAAGAAACATGAGTCTTTATCACTTTAGCAGTTGTGGTTTTTTGACAAAAGTTTCCACAGTTTTCAATTCTTTATCTTGGCCTTCTTTCGCCTCTGCGCCATCCTCTTCCATTTCATCTCCAGTACATTCATCACTGGACTCGTTCAATTCAGACTGATGCATGGCTTGATCTTCAACAACATGATCACCTTCGACATCTTTTTCGTCCACAGCTATTGTTTGACCCAAGGGAGAAATGTTTGTATCGATCAAGTTTGTGCCCCCCTCCAAAGTGTTGACTTCATCATCTGCTGTGATAGGATCGACCAGAATGTTGTTGTCTTCATGGTCAGATCCATCAGTTTGAGACTGTTGGGTAGTTGTCTTTGCAGGTGAAGGAGGGACTGTGAAAAAATCAGGTTTATTAATCTCACCAAGGGAACTCATACCAGAACCCAAATCAGAGGTGGGATGATAGGTAGGCTCACCTTGGTTATTCAAGGGATAGAATGATAGAGGAAGCTTGGTTGGGTCAGATTGTGGAGCCCCGGCATCAGCCTAGAAAAGACAGACATTAAGAAGAATGGGACCAAAAATCAGTACAAGACCCAAAGAAAGATTGATGCATAATATACCTTGACATTTTCATCAGCAGGGCTAGAGTTGTCACTCTCCATGGGAACGACAATTTGGATCGAAGCATCCCCTGTGGGAGCCATAGTAAGGTCTTGAGGGGGAGTATTGGTCTGAGGTATGTTGGTTGCAAGAGGAGCGGATGGAGCATCAGGAGTATCCACATCATGGACGATCTTTCGTTTTCTTTTTACTTTAAGAATCTCACGAGGAGATCCATCTTCGTCATCAGAATCAATGATAATCTGGACAGAAGCCCTTTTTAGTCTCTTTTGAGGGGTGGGTGGTTTTCGACTAACCTGAAAGCAACATAAAGTGTTAAGAGTGATTAAGGAGGTTGAAATAGTAGAAAGTTGCGGAGGATTACCTTCTGGTCTTCGACCTTGCCTTCAGTTTTGGTTGTTGGGGCAGCAGGTTTTGGAGCAGCTGAAAAATAAATAATACCAAAGCCAGTTGGCAACAATAACTCTCAGAGAGGAAAGTCCAAATCGAAGAGGGGTGAACCTTCAAGAATGTCGGATTCGATGCAAACATCTTCGATACTAACATGAAGGTGCCCTTTAAACGTATCGAGTGTGTGTTTCGTCGGAACCACCCGCTGCGCTTTGGGCTTTGACTACTGTCGAAGGATTTTTATGGCATCTCCACAAATAAACCAATCTAGGAATGGAGGGGAAAGAGCCATGCCAAAACCAGCAGTTGGTAGTCGAGGGACTTTTGGGGGGAAAAGTTTAAAGGCAACCTCATACCGTTTCTCTTGAGGAACAGAAGAGGGAATCTTTAAACTATCCAATTTTTTAGAAAACTTTTCTTTCAAAGTGACAGCAGCCTCACGGATGGTTCGACTAACATCATCTGGTCGATAGGCAGTTTTGAAGTACTTCTGGAAGGATTGAATCTCTTTGATATAGGTAGACGTACCTTTCTTGATCTTCTCCTGCACATCAACGAAAGCTTGGTCAATCAAGCGAGCAAAACTCGAAGCGTCAAGAAACTCTGAGGCATAATGTTTCGACCACTAGTGTAGAAGTCTTGGGAGCCAAAATAAGAAGGTTCAAAGTGGACAGGCATAAGGAAAGACTTATGGGCATGGCGCGCCAATGGTGTCGAATAGTCAAGGGGAGATAGCACCGCTAGAGGAAGTATGATATGTGATTTCTTGTCATATAGGCACTTGGGAAAAGTCTGTATCAACCCAAATTGCCTGGACACCAAGTTTAGTTGGTAGGCTATTAAGCTGGTGTGACCTCTAACAAGGTTTAATTTATGAACCAGTAGTCGAGGTATGAGAAATCGTTCCTAAATCATCTTTGACTCCTCTTCTTGTTTCTTTAGTGGAGCAGGGAAGGGTCTAGTGAACCACTCTAGGCCTCATCTTCGTTCTGCAAAGGGAGCAATCTTCGAGGTGAACTCGTACCATTTTGCGAACATGTGAATGAAGTTAGATAAGTTGGATCGAAGAGTATGTCCTTCTTCGCTAAGAGTAAGTTGGGCTAAGCGAGGCCGTTCGACTCTTCTCTCAGTGACTGAAGACGAACCTTCATCGACTTCGCCTCTGTTGGGGAGATTATGTTCAAAAGTGGCATTAAGCCACAGCTGGAGGAGCCAAAAGGGGCCTAATAACAGCAAGTTGCCATGGCTTTCAGGGTCTTTCAATTTGCTAGCACCTTCGCCCAAGGCCTCATAAAGACTGGCCAGAATCATCTCACTTAGGCAGATGCCTCTCTTCAGGTGCAGTTGGTTGGCTAGAACAAGATATTTCCGTGCTACCTGTAAGGACTTTGTACAAAATACACAACGAGATAACCACATGGCCAGAAAGGCTATATGTTCCTCATTATCAACTGAGGCGTTGGTTTTATTATGATAATGTTGAACAAAGGTTGTGTAAGTATGTTTGATGTTGGGGAAACCTATGGTGTCGTGGCTATCAATCTCAGGGTCATAGACAAGGCCGTAGGGTTTTAGGCCTACAATGGCAGCTACATCAAGCAATGTGGGTGTCATCATCCCACAAGGGAGGTGGAAAGTATTGTGAGTTCTATCCCAGAAAAATAAGGAAGAAGCCAGCATAAGGGGGCAGTAAGTAGGGCCTACCTTCGACATCATTATCAGATCATAAATCCTAGTGTCCTTCCAATCTTGGGCTTTCACTTTCTCTATTTTTGCCAGCCAATTGAGGTAAAGTTCAGAATCTTTAAAGTAGGGGTTAGCCCTAAATAATTTGGCCCCATCATGGAGATACCTAAGATCTACGTCGAAGAGGGTTAGGCTATCAGGGCCATCAGCAGAAATTTTGCTAGAATCTTTTTGCCCTAAAGGTTTAGTGACTCTATAGGAGGGGAAGAAGTCTTTAATGGCGGAATAATCAAGACCTAGAGGAGGTAAAGGGCCAAACATGGCTAAGGGTTTACCTGCAACAGTAACTGGAATGATTACCTGCGATTCATAAATGTGGCATTTCTCTTCTGACAAGGGTTTGCGAATGAACTGTTGGTTCTTCACTACCTGAGGACCGCTCAAGCTGGCAAAGGGAGGAAGAGTTGATGCAGAGGTTTGTCCTTTGAGTTGCATTTTCTTCTTTTGATGATCAGCCATTTTTGAAGGAAGTAAAAAGTTTGTTGGTTGGGGAGCAGAAGATTAGAGGAAGAAAAATGCAAGAATGTTGTTAAGAGTCAGAGAAGTTGAAAAAATGAAAATATCAGAGGAGAATGACTTATATAGTGTATGGAAGATTGAAAGTTTTTTCATCATTAAGGGGCTAGAGTTAGTGGGCCACGTGTGCGCTTGGATGTAGGGTGACAGAGATAGCAGTTGCAATTCACGTCCCCTAGGTTGAAAAAGTGATGATGGCCCGCGATTTTGGTGATTCCCGAGAAAATCGCCATGATGAAAGTGACGTCAGGGACGTGCCTCAAGGTGGCGAAGCAGTACCTTGTGTGTTCCCCTCTATTTTCTTGTTTCTCTTTCTTCCCTTTCACCTTCCTAGACTTGCATTGGTTGAAAGAACATCAGACGACACGTATGAAGAGGACAAGCGGCGTCGAAAGTTAGACATTATCAAAAAATGTGCTTTTCCACATCAGAAGTCGAAAAGACATTTTTGGGGGGCAATTTGTTAGCTCCTAATTTCGACACCCCATGCAAAATAGAGGAATTCAAGATAAAATGCCAAGGATAAGTTAAGAACGAAAGATTGTTGAAAGATGTAAAGCAGCTAAAAGAAGGAGTCGAAGAACTCACCTAGAAGCTAGGAGTTCGACCGCTTGCTGTTGTGGATGGTTCGTCGAAAGGTTTGAAATTTGAAAGTTTTAGAGGGAACGGTTTTGTTTGCCTAATACTTAAGAAGACACGTGGCACCTTATGAGCAGTAGATCCATGCATTGTGACAAGTGGCGAGAGGAGGTGATGTTGGAGGTTATTAGAAGTTATTTTTTTACTACTATAAATAGGATGTCTTAGACATAAGCAAACTGTGTTGTAATTTACCATTGTACAAATTTGTTGCACCCTAAAATTTGCTCAACCTATTTCATTTGATTTATGTTTCAATTGCATTATCATTTGCATAGCATCATGTATATGGTCCAATCATTTGCATGTCATAGTAAGTCATTTAACAGGGGATCAAGTGTCATTCTTATCTAAAGAAGAACATCAAGGGCTTTTATTCAAGCTTGAGACCATCCAAGTCATCAAGGAAGGGGTTGAAGCTTTGAGAAGTTTGAGGGTCAACCAGTGGTCTTCTCCTAATCTGAGGTGTATTAAGAGTCATCAATGGGGGTATGAGCTATGAATTGAGGGTATGGAATGTGTAAAAAGCTTATGAAGTTCCTAGAGGGTCATATTGATATGAGACAAGTCATTGGTTCAAGTACAAGAGCCACAGTTGAAGTGCAGTCAACTAGGGTTTCACCTAGGTCAACCCTAGGTCAACTGAGTGATTGAAGAGCATCAAGGCTTAATTGAAGGATGTGGGATTCATGAATTGATATGTGGATACATGTGTGGTGTTGTGCCAAGGATAAATCAAAGAGAATCAAGAGGAGGAGGAGTTACTAAATTAGGGTTTCAGTGTAAAATCCCCTAATTTAGGCCTCACTTCCAAGCCAGATAAGTCAAAATGCAAGTTTCAAATGGATTATTGGTCAACATGAAACTTGTAGATATTCTCAATAGCTTTAATTTGAGTACTATAAGTCTTCAATAAGATCTGTAGAACTCAAGTTATGGTTCTTGCAAGTTATGGGTCATCAGAGGGCACTGAAATTTAGCTGTGAAAGTCACTTGACTTCCAAGCAATTTTTGCCCATGAAGGAGTTTTCAAATGGATTCTTGGCCAACATAAGAGTTGTATATCTTTGTCTTAGCTTTAATTTGAGTACTAGAAGTCCTCAATAGGATTTGTAGAACTCAAGTTATGGTCTTGGCAAGCCATGGGTATTTTCGGAAGGTTGAATTACAGGTCATTTTTCAACATAGGTCAAAATCTCTATCTTCCACTCCTCAAATGGAAAAATGTTCAACATGAGATGTGTTCAAAATGATGTTTTTGGGCTAGATAAGAGGTCATGAGAACTTGGAGTGGCTTTCTTCACAAAATCACAAAAATGGCCTAAAATAAGGGTGAATTTTAAATGAACCAAGGATGAAAATTGGGATCTTTGATCTACAAGTCCAAACCAAGCCATATGACATACCAATTTGATTGGAAAACACATTTTGAGAATATTGACATTGCCACATTTTTGAGTTGAGGGATAATTCATTGACTTGCTTTGTAAAATGGTTACTTACATCATAAGTAACAAATGCAAAACCTCTTTTCAAGGCATAACCAAGGCTCTAATGAATCCTAACACATTCAATTTGTCATTAGGAGAGAATTTGGGTCAGAATGGGGTGCAAATGCAAGCTTGAAACTCAGCTGCCATAGGTGAATTTCTCATGACATTTTCAAGAGCAAGAGATGGTGAATTTCTCATTAGAGCTTTCCAGAAGTTTCTAGATTCATCATACACATTCTATATAAGGATTAGAAGAGGTTCAAAGCATTGGTTGGTGAGAATCAAAGGAGAAAAGAGAGATTGAGTTCAGAAATTTCAGATTGCAAAACTGAATTCAGTTACACGATTTCTATCATTTCAATCCATTCTTTTTGATGCAGAAGCTTGCTTTGGCATTGGTGATTGATTCCAGATAGAATCCATAGCAAGAACATTGAAGAATCGTGAGATAGCATTTGGAATTCATCATCTGCAACTCAGAATTGAATTCAAGAATCCAAGCCATTTCAATCTCTTTCTTTGCATACAGAAGCATCCTTTGGTGTTGGTGAAGGTATCTAGAGCTTATTGAAGCTTATCTTGAAGCTTTGATCACTCTGTTCATCTCAAAATTACAGGTATGTAAACTTCACTCCATGGCTTGATTTAGGTAGTTTCAATAGGTTTTGAATAGCTAGATTCAATGTAGATAGATGTAGGGAGCTTTCTGGTAGCATTAGAATTGATTTAGAGACAATAAGTTGAATGACATGATTTCTGTTCTTGCTCATATCTGGTGATTCTTGGTGTTATAATCATAGTGTGATAGTGTAATTTACTCAGGATGAAGTGGGGATGAGTTTAGGATGATCAATTTTAGGTTTGGTGAGTTTTGTTGTTGGACCAATTTCTGAGTTTTAATCGTGTTTTGAGGAGGAAGAAGGTTCAATGTGTTTGATTAGTATGATTGAATTCAGTGTGGAAAATGGAGTGATTTAGAGTGTTTAGTTGAGATTTATGGTGAGATATTAGAGGAGCACGAATTGGAGAAGATGAAGTTCATTGCTCTGTTTCCATGGCTTTTTTTTTCCTCCCAGCAATGTTTGAATGAAGAAGATGATAGGAGAACCTTAGGATGAACACAAGACCTTTGACCAAAATCCAATCTAATGGTTGTGGTTACGTTTCAGTTTGTGAAGAGGAGTTCTGAAGATAAAACGCACCGTTCCATTTAATTTGAAGTCTTGGGCTTAAGTGAAAACTGATACCAACACCCCCTTTAGAAGGCCCATCAGGATTTACATTGAATTCGCTTGCTATTCATACCGTATCTTTTCCATTTTTCATTCTTTTTCCATTTAATTTCTGAACAAGTCTGGGCCTAGTAGTGCATTGATACACGCACCCCCCCCTCCTGAGCCCACCTAGCTTTTACACTGCATTTCTTTACTATTTGACACGCATCTTTTTTCTTTTTCTCATATTTCTCTATTATTTTCACATTTTGTTTGGTTAATTGAAAAAATCATAAATAATTGGAAAATTAACATTTTTAGATGGGAGTTTTTTCCCCATTTTCATCAAGACTTCAAGAAAATATTAAAACAATAAAAATGTCATTTCATTCATTTTTCATTTTTCTGGTTTATTTTTACTCTTAATTGCTTTTATTTCACTTTTATTTTGATATACCAACTTGCTGAATTTAGTATGGCCATTTTATTTTGCATTTCGATGTAATTATTTTTGCCATAGTTAGTATATAGTATTAGGTTCCCCCTGGAATTTTATCACATTTTTGTGATTTAATTTTAGTTAGTTTTGAACTATAAACTTTAGGGTGATTAGGATTAGGGTTTACCTTGACATAGGTGCATTTCAACACATAGTTTTGGGGTTTTAAGATTGATTTAGGTCTTGGGGTTTATATGGGGTATAGGGTACCTAGTTAGGATCCCTTAGAAATTAATCTAGGATTTTATGATGAGTATTCCCATTTTATCTGATTTTTGCAAATTGGGTGATATTGGTGTGCTTTCCTCTTGGGATGTTGTTTTGTTTGTTGGGTTTTGGGCATTTCAATTGGGTGTTGGGCTTGAGTTTTGCCTGATAAAGATAATGAAGACCTTGGAGATGATTGGAGACAAAGAATGGAGCTTGGAGCATGAAGAATCTTATCCTGGAAGGTTGCTAATGAAGACTTAGGAGATAGGAGATATAGGGAGAGCTTTAGAGTAGACTGATTTCTTCTGTCAAACATAGAGAGCTTCTTGTGCCTCTATTCCATCCTATGACATAAGGTCCCCCAAAGAAGTTCCATCTCTCCTTAGGAGAGATGTAGAGCATGCTTTGATTGGGTAGAACCTTGAGGATACCTCTCCCTTGCTATGATAAGATCTTAGTGATTTCCTTGGGTTATCATTAAGCCTCTTAACATTCCAACTTCATCTATTAAGTTGATTCTCTCCTGTGAGTGTTTGCCTTGAAGATGGAAGCCTATTGAAGATGAAGTTCATTGAAGACTGGTGAAGATGAAGCTTGTACCTGTCAAAGCTGGGTATCTGTTGAAGACTAGGGTTTTGCTGCCAATTGAAGTTGTCTATTTGTTGGGATTCAGTGCTTGCTAAAGCTGGAGATTATTGGAGATAAGAGCTTATCTGAAGTTTGAATATCATTGAAGGGTGAAGATGGGGCCTTGCTGGGAGAAGTTGTTACTATCAACCTTGGTGCCGTTAATCAACTGTAGCTGTCAGAGCTGCTGCTGTTGAGTTGTTACTGTAGGAGTTGGTGTTGCTGTCAGAGCTGGTGTTGGGTTTTATTTTTCTTTTCCTGTATTGATTGTTGGCTTGTTCAGCTTGCCCCTTAGGTTTGAAGTGAAGTTGTTTCACTTTGCCTATTGTTTTCTCAGGTTCGAGGTTAAGTGGGACTCCCTTGCCTCGCTTGTACTGATGCATCTCATGCATTTTACTGTTTACTATATATATGTTATTTCTTTTTCGTTTATCCCCTAGGATCTCTGATTTCCTCTATGCATGAGGGAATTATGACAGACGTTAGGTTGTAACCCATGCATGACAATATTATGGTAGTTTTGATTCCCATTTCAAACTCTAGGGTTTTAGAGTTCTTTCTCTTCTATCTCAGAACAATTCAAAACACAGTAATAAGGATGATCGACGTCATGCGTTACGAGCCTTAAGCTATTTGAGAAAGGTTACTGGAGGGTCACTCTTCAGTAATCTGATTGCTTAGTGTGTTACCCCTAGGGTGACATACGACGTAGTCACTCTTGAATCATAGTCTCTAGTGCGTCAGAGATTGCAAACACCAAAAAAACAGTACTTGCGTAAAAGACTGAAAACAAACATCAAAAATGTCATTTTTGTCCGCTTGGACCCGTAATCAGGAGAAAACCTCTTTTAAGAAGGATCTAAAAAACAGTCAGACAAATCTGTGTCTTCCGTAGCCCGAACTACGTTTGCTCTGATCTTTCATGCTGTATGAAAGTACGTAGGCATAGGATGTTGTATCCTAGCGAGCAATCTTCCCCTCCTTTCCCGTAGGTAGGCGAACTACGTTGACTCTGATTTCTCGTTCCAGGCGGGAATACGTAGGCATAAAGTGCGATACTTTGCCGATTCAGTTCTTTTCTTTTAACCTCAGACCTGTAGAGTAGATAGAATAACAATCCGTACCTGAAAACAAGCGTGGATCCCGTCGAGTACAACGGACGTGAGGGGTGCTAATACCTTCCCCTTGCGTAACCGACTCCCGAATCCAGGATTTGGTTGCGATGACCATTCCTTTCCCGTCTTTTGCGGTAGGTTTACTTCGGGCGTTTCCTTTCCCTCCTTTGGGATAAATAACGCACGGTGGCGACTCTTCTGTCATAGTCGACGCCGATTTTCGCAGTAGCGACAAAATTACTCTTAGAATTACTCCAAGTATCCGAGCGTAGAGAAAGAGAGTATTATAGAGAATGTAGGTGATGTAAACACACCATCTTTTATCTTAATGAAATTTACTTTACTTGTTTTAAATTTTACAAAGTCTTTTTATTGTCTTTGCACCTTTTCTCCTTACTTTCTTTCCTTCTCCTCTTCTTCCCATGTAATCCCTTTCTCTTCGCCCTTAACCCAATTTCCCCTCTCAAAACAAACTTCTTTCTTTCTTTTATTAAAGCTTTATTTTATCTTTTAACTTGTCCCATAGTCGAATAGATGTTTCTTTAAGACTCTTTTACCCCAATACCGTCTAAGTGTGAAACTTAGATAGATTCTCAAAATAAAGAACCTTTTAGTACATGTCCTAGGATCAATCTGATCGATCCTGTGAGTCAGCAAAGTTAGATTTGGAAGATCAGCGGTTGTTTTCCGATTTTTAAGGGAAACATCTACTAAGGAGAAAATCAACAAGAACAAACTTTGCTGAGGACAACACTAAGCTTTGCGCTTCGAGATTTTACCATTCTTGGGATTACTGTTGACATTCCTTTTTATATTCATAAATAAAAAAAATGTTTTATAATTTCCAAATCAATTATTCACATTTGTTTCAAAAATCATCATCAAAAATAAAATGAAATTTTGTAAACAGAAATAAAATGAGAATTGCAAACAAAGGGACAAAGGCCCAAATTTTATTGATAGAATGGTTGCCTGCAAAAATGCGTAACTCCACGGATCATTACAATATTTGAAAAATGGTAAATACAATGGAAAGGGCTACATTGAAATACAATGACCATTATTCTCCCTAACAACTTTGAATTTTAACTGTGCTTGAGACTTCAGCTGAGAATTATTGAAGTAAAGTCCTTGATAGAAAATATTGCTTCAAGCGATCAAGAATGGCCAGATGCAGTTACTTACCATAATCCCTAACTTTTTCCTAGATTTCCCTCTAGGGTTTTCAATCTACCGGGATAATTATTTTTGTTTTTGTCTCTAATTTTTACCTGGACCGCCCTTTCGGGTTTTCATCCACCGAGACGCTCATTTTTGCCTAAGCCACCCTTTTAGGTTTTCAACTTAGCAAGTTGTCCTTTTATTTTTTAGGCGAAGTATTTCTTGACTACATCGGCATTCACGGGACGAGTGAACTCTTCACCATCCATAGTTGTAAGAATTAATGCACCGCCAGAGAAGGCTCTCTTAACAACATATGGGCCTTCATAATTAGGAGTCCACTTGCCCCTAGAATCAGTGGTAAAAGTCGAGATTTTTTTGAGCACGAGGTCGCCTTCTCTGAACACACGATGTCGAACCTTCTTATCAAATGCTTTCTTCGTTCTCTGTTGATACAATTGGTCATGACATAAAGCCTTCATTCTTTTCGGTTCAATCAGATTCAACTGGTCGTATCTACTCTGACACCATTCAGCCTCAAAGAATTCAGCTTCCATCAAAACTCTCATAGAAGGGATTTCATCCTCTATCGAGAGCACTGCTTCCATGCCATAAACAATAGAAAAATGGGTTACCCCAGTTAAAGTAGGGATGGATGTACGATACCCATGCAGAGCAAAATGGAGCATATCATGCCAATCCTTGTATGTAACAACCATCTTCTGAATGATCTTCTTAATGTTCTTATTAGCAGCTTCAACAACCCCATTCATCTTGGGTCTGTAAGGAGAAGAATTATGATGCTTGATTTTAAACTCATAACTTAATTCCTTCATTATCTTGTTATTCAGATTTGACCCATTATCAGTGATAATCTTGCCCGAAACACCATACCGATAGATGATTTGGTTCTTAATAAACCGAACCACTACTTGCTTGATCATATTGGCATATGATGTCGCTTCAACCCATTTGGTAAAATAGTCAATAGCCACCAATATGAAACGGTGTCTGTTTGACGCTTTAGGCCCAATCATTCCAATCATATCAATACCCCACATGGAGAAAGTCCATGGAGAAGAGATAATATTGAGAGGAGTTGGAGGCACATGAATTTTGTCAGCATAAATTTGGCATTTATGACACTTGAAAGTCATAAATGACTGCATTTATGACACTTGGATGCCACACCTTCTGGGTATCGTATCATCGCTCTTGAAAGTCTGTGACGTTGAACCCGCATAGGATGTCGTACCTCGACTGCGAGTTAAGTACACACCTGTGAGGGGTAGGTAGGGTCTGTTTGCAGGAAACCTTTGACCTCAGAATACCTGGTTTATCTCTGTCAGTGAGATATGGTTACAGGGTTCTTTTGAGTGGTTGGTTTGGTTTGAGATGAAGATCTGATGGTTCTCAGGCTTCAGTACAAAGCAGCACAGTTCATCAGCATCGCACTTGGTCCCTTGGTTGCATATGCATGTGCATTTTCATGACTGCATTTCATTAACATGTATTTATGTTGCAGGTGATCATTCCCCTCTGATTCTAGTGTATCTTCTAGCCAGACATGGAGTCCTTGAAGAAGACAGTTGCTTACCGGTTGCATTCACCAGATGTCAGTTCCTTGTTGGGGTTGGTTGCTCTAGCAGATGAGAGTGTGAGGGCTGAGTTCAGAGTGTCTTATGGGAGACTGCTTAGCTTGTTGTATAGGCCTTCAGCAGTCGAGACGACTGGGGTGTATACTTTGATGCAGTTTTATGAGCCGCAGCTGAGGTGTTTCTTATTTGCCGACTATATTCTGGCACCCACTTTGGAGGAGTATTCTGCGATGTTGGGAGTTCATGTGTTAGACCAGATGCCCTTCATACATGTTGTTGCTGAACCTGAGTTGGCTACATTCGCTGAGATTGTCAGTTTAGACGTTTCTGAGTTCCCTGGAGGTTTGGTCAAGCTGAACGGAGCGTATGGTTTCCACTTATCTATCCTGGTTGAAAAGGCTACACAGTGCGCGAAGAGTGGATGTTGGGTTGCTTTCAGTGCCATTCTAGTTGTCTGCATCTATGGGATTGTCCTGTTTCCTAATGTGCCCGATTTTGTCGACTCAGATGCTTTCTTGATTCTCGCCTCGAAGAATCCAGTTTCTACTCTCTTGGGCGATGTTTATCATTCCATTCACTACAAGAATGAGAAACATCGTGGCAAGAATGTTTCCTGCTGTCTTCCTCTTTTGTATAGGTGGTTCCAGGGGCATCTTCCGAAGACAGGACCTTTTGTTGATGTTGTTGATACTTTGGATTGGTCTTCCCTGTTGATGGGGCTGTCTGTTGAGAATATCATTTGGTTTGATCGGAGTATGCTGGATATTGATATTATATATAGTTGCAGTGGTTTTCCGAATGTTCCCCTGATTGGACGGAAAGGCTGTATTAACTATAAACCTTCATTGCTGGTATGACAGTTCGGTTATGCTTTGAGGGACGCTCCTATTGAGGAGGAGATACAGGAATCTCTGTATCTCACGGGCTTATTAGACACGGCTGTTTTGATCAGATTGAGACATGCATGGGCTAACATCCATAAGAGAGGGAAAGCTTTGCTCGGTAAGAGCAACAGCAAAGCTTATGATCCCTATTTGGCTTGGGTTCCCGAGAGAGCTAGTACTTCCTTGATGCCTTATCCTGCTGCGGAACCCCTGTATCTTCCGTTGATTGAGGTACCTACTTCGGAAGAGAGTGAGAAGTATGACAATTTGTTGGCTGAAAACGAAGAATTGAAGAAAGCCAATGATAAGTTAGAAAAAGAGATCTTCCAGTTGCGTCGTGAGAAGAATGAAGCCACCTTCACTGTGAAGGAACAAACTGAATTGATTAACAGGTTGGGTTCCGAGTTGACGGAAGAGACCAACAAGAAAGAAAAAGTGGGGATAGCCTTGAACGGTGTTAGCAAGGTGCTTGCTTCCAAGAAGGAACTTTTAAACAAAGCTTATTCCCGTCTCAGCAAGTGGGAAGCCTTGTGGAATGCCACGCTTACCAAGTGGAAGGAGCGAGAAGACGAATTGAAGCTGCAGATTGCCACGCTAGAGGCACAGATTAGAGCCCAAGACGCAAAGATTGCCAAAGAGACATCACTTAGGAGAGCTGCTGAGCTTAGAGTAAGTGACGTTGACGAGAAGCCGAGAAGTTATGAAGTGAAGGCCGGTTCTAAGAGGTACAGACTTGACGAGAGTTCTGGCGAAGGAACCTACCAGGACGACGCCAAAAAGCTAAGGTCCACTACCGAGCGGCATGCATTACTGATACAGGAGCTGATCTCTCAACTAGGGCATTCGGAGACGTTAAGGATATTGGAAGACGTCAGAGCACGCCATTTGGCCTGATTTATCTTTGCTTTGCCTTGTTCTTTGTACTTGTATTTTGACCATCGCCAGGCTTGTTGGTCGAGGTCTCTTCAGTTGTATTCAGTTGTACTCTTGTACTCAGCCTCTTGGCATGTGTTTATATATGAGGATTTTCTGATTCCTTGCTTGCTTGATAGGGACTCCATTGTCATGATGGCCTTCTCTCCAAAACTAGAATCGGGGGGACATATAACCTGTAGCATATTTACACAATTGCATTTGCATTCATATTGCATGACCGGTATTCTTGAATCTGTATCTTATTTACTGCATCTTTAGGTTTTCCAAGATTGACGAACAAAGAGTTCACCGCTACTCAACCCGAAACAACTGCAAGAGAATCATGGATCAAGTCCAAGTGGAGATGCAGGAAATCCGCGAGAAGTTGAATCTGTTCATGCAGGCAATGGAGAACATTGCCAAGGGCCAGGAGAGCCTCCAGACTTTGGTACAGCCGCTGCTGACGCAGGCTAATGGGAACGGTAACAATGACCACAACTCTGCGCACGTTGAGACTATTCCGGAAGATGGGCCCCCTACGCCCGTGGTCCCACCTGTAGTGACCCCACCTGTGGTGGTTGTGAGTAATGACGTTGGCGCTGGCAACGGCAACGCAGGGAATGGAAATGAGATTGTCGTTAACAATGTTGGATTTGGGGAAGCCAACCAGGGCGGTGGTAACAACAATGGCGGTAATGGGTTCGGCAACAATGGCTTTGGCTACAACGATCAAGGATTTGATTACGTCAATCAGGATGGGAAGTTCGGCTTCAACACTCAGGGTTTCGGTTATGATGGTTTTGGTAACGCTAACCAAGGGTATGGAGGATTTGGTAATATGAATGGTGCTGGGGTGATTCCTGCCAACACTGGGATTGGACCTGTTAGGGTCAACCAGGGTCTCGGCACCGGGGGACGAGGTCCCATGATCAATCAGCAAGGGTTTGGTCGCAATGCTGGTTACGACAGATATGGAAATGGAAATGTAAATTGGGGCGAAGACTGCCAGGAGGACGCCTTTTCTGGAAGAGGTGTGGGATTTGAAGGACCTGTTGATCCTGTGCAGAGGATCAAGATGCTTGAAGAACAGATGAAGGGGGTAGTGAATCAGAACTCCACCGGCTTGGATATGACTACAATGGGCTTAGTACCAGGGTTGAGGGTGCCGTTGAAATTCAAGGCTCCCACGTTTGACAAGTACAAGGGGGACACCTGTCCCAAGGTCCATGTCCGCTCTTACTAAAGAAGGATGTCTGCGTATTCAGACGGCGAAAGGATGCTCATGCATTTCTTTCAGGACAGCTTGTCAGGACCTTCGCTTGAATGGTATATGGGGCTGGAGCCCACGCAGATCAAAACCTGGAAGCAACTGGCTGATGCTTTCGTGACCCATTACAAATACAACAGCGATCTGGCGCCAAACCGGGTCCAATTGCAGGGTTTGTCACAGAAGAACGGTGAAAGCTTTAAAGAATACGCGCAAAGGTGGCGCGATATGGCAGCGAGGGTGCATCCTCCTTTAATCGAAAGGGAGATGAATGATATGTTCATTGGGACATTCACGAGGGTGTTCTATGAAAAATTGTTTAGTGTGTCATTGAGCAGCTTCTCAGATTTGATTCTTATGGGGGAGATGATTGAAAATGGGATTAAAGTTGGAAGGTTCCAAGCAAGTGAGTCTACTTCAACAGGAGGTGCCAGAAAAACATTTGGTGGTAGACGGCAGGGCGATACTAGTGTCGTGTTTGGTGACAGGGGCAGGGGCAGAGGAAGACATCAGTATGTGCATCTGCAACAGATAGCTAGTGTCACTATCCCGCTTCCCCAACAAAGACAGCCACAACAACAACAACCACAGCAGCAACAAGGACAGAATCCTGGCCAGAGAAGGGTACAGAGCGCGAGACCGAAGAGAGTGTTCGACGCACCTTCTTCCATGTATGCGGAACTCCTCCAGACCCTGCTAGGGTTGAACTTGGTTGAAAAGAGGACTCTGGCACCGCCTACAGGGGCAGTACTTCCTTATGGATACGACGCCAACAAGCATTGCGAGTTTCATTCCGGGGCACCCAGGCATGATATAGAAGCTTGTCAGGCATTTAAACATAAAGTTCAGGATTTATTGGATAGCAAAGCTATTAACATTGGACAGGCGGGTCCAAATATCGTACAACAGCCTATGCCCAATCATGGGGCAAATGCCATCCTGACAGAGGGGAATCTGAATCTAGTGACGGGGGTCAATGAGCTGAAGACACCGTTGGGTGAGATTAAAAGCAGGTTGCTAAAAGGGGGTGTATTCCCGGGTTGTGGTGAATTTTGCTTGGATTGTTGGGTGCAGCCCGAGGGTTGTAGTGAGCTGAGGCAAGGCATTCAGGCTATGATGGATGAAGGTACATTACAGTTTGATAGAACCGAGGTTGAAAAGCCTGTAGAGGCGTTGTGTGATGAGAAGAACGATGTTGCTACAGTGACAATTCCAAGAAAAACAATAACGATAACGGCGCCTGCCAAGCGGCCGACGATCACAATTACTAAAGCAGGACCAGTCCCTTTTGAGAGTACTAAAACAGTGACATGGACTTACGGGTTGGAGGTATATTGCGATGGTGAGAAAATTGAGGTCAATAGACAACCAGCTGGGGTTGTAGATAATGTTGTCGGAACAGGGGGCATGACCAGAAGCGGAAGAATCTTCACGTCACCCGAGGTAGAGGCGGAAAGATTAGCCAAGGGTAAAGCCAAGGTAGCTGAGAGTGGTCCTTCTCAGTCGAACGAAAAGGAAACGTCACTTAAGGATGTGGAGGAGTTTATGAGGCTCATTCGTAAAAGTGATTACAACATCGTGGAGCACCTCCAGCAAACGCCGTCAAAAATCTCCATCCTATCATTGTTGTTATGTTCCGAGGCCCATCGGAATGCTTTGCTGAAGATTCTAGACACTTCGTTCGTCCCCCAAGAGGTTTCTGTTAATCAGTTAGAAGGGGTGATGGCGCATGTCAATGCGGGGCACAGTTTGGGTTTCACAGACTTTGATTTAACTCCGAGAGGGCGAGAGCATAATATGGCATTGCATGTGTCAGTTGAATGCCGGGGCACGGTCATGTCCCATGTTTTAGTAGACACTGGATCTTCCCTGAACGTGCTGCCGAAGAAAGCCTTGATGAAGTTAGATATCAGGGGGATTATCTGCATGCCCAGTGATTTAGTGGTGAGAGCGTTCGATGGAACGAGGAGGTCGGTTTTCGGATCAATAACACTACCGTTGCAGGTGGGGCCTGAAATATTTGAAATTGAGTTCTATATAATGGACATCCAGCTAGCGTATAGTTGTCTTCTGGGGCGCCCATGGATCCATGCTGTCGGGGCAGTCACGTCCACGTTACACCAAAAGCTGAAGTATATGGTGGGGGATAGTGTCGTCACTGTTTGTGGAGAGTAAGATATTCTGGTTAGCCATTTTTCTTCGTTCAAATATGTGGAAGTCGACAGTGAAATACATGAGACACCCTGCCAAGCCTTCGAGGGTTGCAAATTAAGGACAAAGCTCCAGTGCCTAGTAAAACATCAGACGTAGCAGTTTCGTCCTACAAAGAGGCTCAGGCTCTAGTGCAGGCAGGCAAAACCAAGGGGTGGGGTCAGGTGTTGGAAATTCCTGTAAAGAATGACAGGTTCGGGCTTGGATATCATCCTTCGTTGTCAACATCCTCTTCAGGAGCACCCAGGTTCAGAGGGCCAATAACCATCACACCAAGCGGGGTGAGCTTCGAGACTATCAATGTTGTTTCCGATTCTGAAGAAGGAGATAGCGACTGTGATATGGACGCGTGGATCAAGCCAAGCGTGCCAGGACAAAGTCTCTGCAATTGGTCTATCTGGGAAATTGTTCCTGTGACAACTAAACAGTAATGATTTGTTTTCTTAATTGTTGAATAATCCTGTGTCCTACCCGGGGCATAGTGATTTTGCTTAGGGCCATTTGGTTATGTACATTACATTGTTTAATCATGAAATAAAGGCGTTTTTCATATTCAAATATTGTGATCCCTGTTTTTCCTGTTTTTATCTTTTACAATAAAATGGCAACGTTGTTATTTGCTTTGTATGCGTTTTGAAGCATTTAACCATTTCCTTTGCAGGATTACTATTTCAGATGACATCTATGAACCGCCTATGACTCACTTCAACTTCGAGCACCCGGTATTTCAGGCTGAAGAAGAGATTGTTGAAGATGGCGACGTGCCAGAAGAGTTGACCTGGTTGTTGAAACAAGAAGAAAGAATCATTCTGCCTCATGAGGAAGTCATTGAGATTATAATTTGGGGTCGGAAGAGGTTGTGAAAAACATCCGTATAGGGGCTGCACTGCAGAGCGACGTCAAGCAAAGATTGGTTGAGATGCTCAAAGAGTACAGTGATATATTTGCTTGGTCGTACGAGGATATGCCTGGGTTGGATACGGATATGGTTGTTCACCGGCTGCCGCTGCGAGAGGAATGTCCGCCTGTTAAGCAGAAACTCCGAAGAACTAGGTCGGACATGGCTGTGAAGATCAAGGAGGAAGTTCAAAAACAGTGGGATGCTGGTTCCCTAGCTGTTACAAAATATCCCTCATGGGTCGCTAATATTGTGCCAGTGCCGAAGAAAGACGGTAAGGTGCGAATGTGTGTAGATTACCGTGATCTGAATAGGGCGAGCCCGAAAGATGACTTTCCACTTCCTCACATCGATGTGTTGGTTGATAACACTGCTCAGTTCTCCATATTCTCCTTCATGGACGGCTTCTGGGGCTATAATCAGATCAAAATGGCGCCAGAAGACATGGAGAAGACTACTTTCATTACTCCCTGGGGAACATTTTGTTACAAAGTGATGCCCTTCGGATTGAAGAACGCTGGGGCAACATATCAACGTGCTATGACGACTCTCTTTCATGACATGATGCATAAAGAGATCGAGGTTTATGTTGATGATATGATTGCCAAATCCCAGACGGAGGAGGAGCATTTGGTTAATCTGCTGAAATTGTTCAAGAGGCTTAGGAAGTTCAGGTTGAGACTGAACCCTAACAAGTGCACCTTCGGGGTGAGATCGGGTAAACTGCTGGGGTTTATTGTGAGCGAAAAAGGAATAGAGGTTGATCCTGCGAAAATAAAAGCAATACAAGAAATGCTTACGCCTAAAACAGAAAAAGAGGTGTGTGGGTTCTTAGGGAGGTTGAACTATATCGCCCGGTTCATATCTCACTTAACTGCGACGTGCGAGCCGTTATTCAAGTTGTTGAAAAAGGACCAGGTTGTGACCTGGAATGAAAATTATCAAAAGGCGTTCGATAAGATAAAAGAATACCTGCAGGAACCTCCTGTTTTGATACCCCCAGTGGCCGGGAGACCATTGATTATGTATTTGACGGTTCTTGAGGAAAGTATGGGTTGTGTTCTCGGTCAACACGACGAGACTGGGCGTAAAGAGCATGCGATCTACTATTTAAGTAAGAAGTTTACTGACTGCGTGTCCAGATACTCAATGCTCGAGAAAACGTGTTGTGCGCTAGCCTGGGCCGCCAAACATTTGAGGCAATACATGTTAAATCATACGACCCTGCTAATTTCAAAGATGGATCCAATCAAATACGTGTTTGAGAAGCAAGCACTCTCCGGAAGAATTGCCCGATGGCAGAGGTGTTAACCGAATACGACATCCAATATGTTTCTCAGAAGGCTATTAAAGGTAGTGTGTTGTCGGAGTATCTTACTGAGCAGCCTATTGAGGACTACCAATCGATGAGGTTTGATTTTCTCGACGAGGATATCATGTACTTAAAGATGAAAGAACTGCGAAGAACCGTTGCCGGACGAAGGACCAGAGTTGGGTTCCAAATGGCAGTTGATATTTGACGGAGCCATGAATTCCTATGGTAGCGGAATAGGTGCGATTATTACTACTTCTCAGGGGTCGCACATCCCCTTTACTGCCCGATTGACCTTTCCTGTTACCAATAATGAGGCTGAATACGAGGCTTGCATCATGGGTCTTGAAGAAGCTATTGATTTGCGAATCAAACATCTGGATGTATACGGAGACTCAGCTCTAGTGGTGAATCAGATTAAAGGAGAATGGGAGACACGTCAGCCCAATTTGATACCATATATGAATTATGCAAGGAGATTGTTGCCTTTCTTTGACAAGGTGGAATTGCATCATGTGCCGCGAGCAGAAAATCAAATGGCTGACGCTTTGGCGACATTGTCTTCAATGTATAAAGTTAATTTCTGGAACAAGGCTCCCCGGATTGTTATCTCTCGGCTTGATAGGCCTGCCTTCATATTTGCCATCGACGAGGCTCCCGATGGTAAACCCTGGTACTTTGACATCCAGAATTTCCTAAAGAACAAGGAGTATCCGGCTGGGGCATCCAGTCGAGATCAAAAGACTCTCAGGAGATTGGCTGGCAATCTCTATTTGAATCCTGACGGTGTCCTATACAAAAGAAAACCACGACTTGGTGTTGCTATGCTGTGCAGACGAGAAGGAGGCGAGGTTGCTCATGGAAGAGATACATGAGGGTACATTTGGTACACATGCTGGTGGGCATGCTATGACGAGAAAATTATTGCGGGCAGGTTATTACTGGCTAACTATGGAAACAGACTGTTTCAAGTTTGCAAAGAGGTGTCACAAATGCCAGATTTATGCGGACAAGGTCCATGTACCCCCAAGTCCTCTGAATGTGATGTCATCACCGTGGCCTTTCTCAATGTGGGGAATTGATATGATTGGAAAGATCGAGCCTACGGCATCCAATGGACACAGGTTCATCTTGGTGGCAATTGATTACTTCACCAAGTGGGTAGAAGCAGCGTCATATGCCAATGTCACCAAACAAGTGGTCGCCAGATTTATCAAACGAGATATCATCTGCAGATATGGACTCCCTGAGCGGATTATCACAGACAACGGTTCGAATTTGAATAACAAGATGATGAAAGAGCTGTGCCAGAATTTTAAGATTGAGCATCACAATTCCTCTCTGTACCGACCCAAGATGAATGGCTTTGTTGAAGCGGCCAATAAGAACATAAAGAAGATTGTTCAGAAGATGGTTGTGACGTATAAGGACTGGCATGAGATGCTACCTTTCGCTTTGCACTGTTATCGTACGACGGTACACACATCAACCGGGGCAACCCCTTTTTCATTGGTATACGGAATGGAGGCAGTGTTACCACTGGAAGTTGAGATTCCTTCCCTGAGGGTTTTACGAGATGTCCAACTTGACGAGGCAGAATGGGTTAAAGATAGACTGAATCAGCTCAGCTTAATGGATGAGAAGAGGCTAGCTTCTCTCGCATACGGGCGGTTGTACCAAAGCCGGATGAAGAAAGCATACGATAAGAAGATACATCCTCGAAGCTTTCAGACGGGCGACCTTGTGCTGAAGAGGATTCTCCCGCCACAAACAGATCACAGGGGCAAGTGGACCCCTAATTACGAAGGGTCATACGTTGTCAGAAAAGTCTTCTCTAGAGGAGCCTTGCTACTATCTACCATGGATGGTGAAGACTTTACGTCGCCTGTGAATTCGGACGCAGTTAAAAAATACTTTGCTTGAAAGTGACCCGCTGGACAGTAAAAAGAGAGTCCAGGCAAAAATGGGGCATCCCGGCGAACCATAAAAAATGAATAAAAGGTTCGGGCAAAAGTTAGGGATAAAATTGAAAAAGATGTACACCCGCGAAGTTGAAAACCTGCATTGGGAGACTTCAGCAAAAAAGGGTATCCCGGTGAATTGAAAACCCGCAAAGGGCGGTTCACGCAAAAGTTAGGGATTGAAAAAGCAAACGACTGCGGTCTGAATCTCATACTACATTGTTTAGTGGTTTGGGGGTACCTGAGGGTTTGTTTATCCGACACAATCTCTTCCGAAAATTGAATACCGGGAAAGCTCCAGAGTCAGGCGAGTCATAGGAGGATCAGCTCATGATGTTTGTCTGCACTACGTTGCCGACATGTGTACAAATTCGATCTATATTTGTATTTTTTATGCTTTTTGTGCATATATGTATGTGTGTGTGTAACTTCCTCTTTCCAGGAGTTACATCCAATGTACAAAACTTTGCATATTCAGAGGCCTGTTATCAATAAAACATGTTATTCAGTATTTGATGTTTGTGCTTCACTGTTTTGTATGTGGAAAACGCCAATGTTCCGATGAACTTGCATGTGTATAACTTTGTTGGCCCTTGCCAATGATTGCTAAAACTTCGAATTGACTGAAGTAATGTCACGGACACTAACCCGAACAGATTTGGTTGTATAGATTTGTGTTGTCTCGTTTATGTTTTGCAGGGTTCTCACCTTTGAAGCGAACGATCAGAAAATAGTGGCCCCAGCCGGAGGCTCGTGGCGAAAGACTTGACTTTGTTTGACGTTAATCCCCGTGCAGGCCGTATCTCATCCCTAGAGGGTTAAATAATGTTATCCCTTACCGAAGAGGGATCACTCTCCCCAGCTAGTCGCAGCTTATCCCCCTGGGTAACCCTAGCAAGACAGAATCAGTGTCCCATGCAGAGTTTATACTCCCTAGAGAGTCAAAGATGTGCGCGTTCAATCCCTAGCTGGAAGGACTTCCATGGCGCATAACCCAGATAATAAGTTCAGAAGCGTTATCTCCACCGAGGATGGTTTTATTTTCCCCCGCAGGTCGTCATACCTTCGCCAGGATGATTATCCCCAGCGGAGTGGTAGTTCCGAGTTTGTAAACTGTACCCAGACAGTTGTCTCCCAGAAGGGTTGCTTCTCCCCCAGTTGAGTTAATCTTCCCAACAGGTTATTTTTTCCTCCCAGTGGAAATTGATGTGTAACCTCTCCCCCGGTAGAGTTGGTTGTATTTCCGGCATTTATTTTGCCAGAATACTTTGCGATATCTGTTCATCCCCAACAGGGTGGTATTCGCCCTCAACAGCCGTGTTGAAGCAAGCTTATCAGAGCTCCTCAGCAGCCTGAACCTGCATTTGCATTTGCATACATTATCATGTTTACATCTACCCACAAACGTGTAGCATTTCCATGCCGTATGGAGCATTACGCCATTGCCAAACATACGCATTTTGAAACATAAATCAGGTTATAATTCAGATCTATTACCAGATGATCAAGGTCTCGCCGTGAGACATAAAGTGATGCAGTTCTTGTTATTAATTCCCCACAGAGTTACTGGCTGAGGTTTCTCTTATCCGACCAGCGGAGTGTTTTTCTTCAGGTTTGCTGTCGAGGCAGCATTTCAGGGTTTCATAAGTCAAAATTTCAGAAGTGGTCACTTGTTGTCGAAACGGGTGTCGGGCAGTTACTTTCAGAATATCCCCAATGGAGTTAGCTACTACCGCGAACAGGCTAGGAAGCTATATCCAAGTTATGATTTTCCTGTAAGAATCAGGCGGAAGAACTTTCATGTAAGTATCAGGCAGATGTGTTGTATTTTCCCGTATGAAGCAGGCGGAAGAACTTTCCTGTAAGTATCAGGCAGATGTGTTATGCTTTTCCCGTAAGAATCAGGCGGAAGAACTTCCCTGTAAGTATCAGGTAGATGTGTTATGCTTTTCCCGTAAGAATCAGGCGGAAGAACTTCCCTGTAAGTATCAGGCAGATGTGTTATCCTTTCCCGTAAGAAGCAGGCGGAAGAACTTTCCTGTATGTATCAGGCAGATGTGTTGTATTTTCCCGTAAGAAGCAGGCGGAAGAACTTTCCTGTATGTATCAGGCAGATGTGTTATCTTTTCCCGTATGAAACAGGCGGAAGAACTTTCCTGTATGTATCAGGCAGATGTGTTATCTTTTCCCGTATGAAGCAGGCGGATGAACCTTTCCGGTATCCAGATAGATGATCTTCTCGTGATAGACAGGGTATGTGAGTTGTGTTCCGATATTTGGCAAAAATATGTTCCCCAAGGAAGTCGTCATGATTTCCTCGTGATATTGTCCCCAGTAGAGTCCTCCTCAAAGTCGTTTGTGGGCTGGACCAACGAGGGTAGCTACTGCAAAGGTGGGCAGAGAAACAGTATTCAGATGATGTTTCCCGTATGAAGCAGGCGGATGAGTGTTCAAACAAAATTGTTTCCCCAACAAAGTCGTCAGGATGTTGCTGTGTGGACAGAATGTGGACAAAGTTCTATCCCCGTGATGATAGAATCTTTTCCGGGCTAATAAGAATAATCCCCAGCACGGTCGCCACTTGATCAGTTTGTTGCCGTAACGACCGGATCCAGTCAGCGGATGTTGTTTTCCAAGCAGTTTGTGCGGTTTATTTCTGCGGTTGGCAAATTTACGGGTTCTTAGTATTCAACCGTCTCGTACCTCGATTGTTTGAAGGTTGTTCGCTCTTCACCCAGTCGGGTCCAAGCCGTTTGAATAGGGGCAGCTATTGCACCCTAAAATTTGCTCAACCTATTTCATTTGATTTATGTTTCAATTGCATTATCATTTGCATAGCATCATGTATATGGTCCAATCATTTGCATATCATAGCAAGTCATTTAACAGGGGATCAAGTGCCATTCTTATCTAAAGAAGCACATCAAGGGCTTTTATTCAAGCTTGAGACCATCCAAGTCATCAAGGAAGGGGTTGAAGCTTTGAGAAGTTTGAGGGTCAACCAGTGGTCTTCTCCTAATCTGAGGTGTATTGAGAGTCATCAATGGGGGTATGAGCTATGAATTGAGGGTATGGAATGTTTAAAAAGCTTATGAAGTTCCTAGAGGGTCATATTGATATGAGACAAGTCATTGGTTCAAGTACAAGAGCCACAGTTGAAGTGCAGTCAACTAGGGTTTCACCTAGGTCAACCCTAGGTCAACTGAGTGATTGAAGAGCATCAAGGCTTAATTGAAGGATGTGGGATTCATGAATTGATATGTGGATACATGTGTGGTGTTGTGCCAAGGATAAATCAAAGAGAATCAAGAGGAGGAGGAGTTACTAAATTAGGGTTTCAGTGTAAAATCCCCTAATTTAGGCCTCACTTCCAAGCCAGATAAGTCAAAATGAAAGTTTCAAATGGATTATTGGTCAACATGAAACTTGTAGATATTCTCAATAGCTTTAATTTGAGTACTATAAGTCTTAAATAAGATCTGTATAACTCAAGTTATGGTTCTTGCAAGTTATGGGTCATCAGAGGGCACTGAAATTTATCTGTGAAAGTCACTTGACTTCCAAGCAATTTTTGCCCATGAAGGAGTTTTCAAATGGATTCTTGGTTAACATAAGAGTTGTATATCTTGGTCTTAGCTTTAATTTGAGTACTAGAAGTCCTCAAGAGGATTTGTAGAACTCAAGTTATGGTCTTGGCAAGCCATGGGTATTTTCGGAAGGTTGAATTACAGGTCATTTTTCAACATAGGTCAAAATCTCTATCTTCCACTCCTCAAATGGAAAAATGTTCAACATGAGATGTGTTCAAAATGATGTTTTTGGGCTAGATAAGAGGTCATGAGAACTTGGAGTGGCTTGCTTCACAAAATCACAAAAATGGCCTAAAATAAGGGTGAATTTTAAATGAACCAAGGATGAAAATTGGGATCTTTGATCTACAAGTCCAAACCAAGCCATATGACATACCAATTTGATTGGAAAACACATTTTGAGAATATTGACATTGCCACATTTTTGAGTTGAGGGATAATTCATTGACTTGCTTTGTAAAATGGTTACTTACATCATAAGTAACAAATGCAAAACCTCTTTTCAAGGCATAACCAAGGCTCTAATGAATCCTAACACATTCAATTTGTCATTAGGAGAGAATTTGGGTCAGAATGGGGTGCAAATGCAAGCTTGAAACTCAGCTGCCATAGGTGAATTTCTCATGACATTTTCAAGAGCAAGAGATGGTGAATTTCTCATTAGAGCTTTCCAAAAGTTTCTAGATTGATCATACACATTCTATATAAGGATTAGAAGAGGTTCAAAGCATTGGTTGGTGAGAATCAAAGGAGAAAAGAGAGATTGAGTTCAGAAATTTCAGATTGCAAAACTGAATTCAGTTACACGATTTCTATCATTTCAATCCATTCTTTTTGATGCAGAAGCTTGCTTTGGCATTGGTGATTGATTCCAGATAGAATCCATAGCAAGAACATTGAAGAATCGTGAGATAGCATTTGGAATTCATCATCTGCAACTCAGAATTGAATTCAAGAATCCAAGCCATTTCAATCTCTTTCTTTGCATACAAAAGCATCCTTTGGTGTTGGTGAAGGTATCTAGAGCTTATTGAAGCTTATCTTAAAGCTTTGATCACTCTGTTCATCTCAAAATTACAGGTATGTAAACTTCACTCCATGGCTTGATTTAGGTAGTTTCAATAGGTTTTGAATAGCTAGATTCAATGTAGATAGATGTAGGGAGCTTTCTGGTAGCATTAGAATTGATTTAGAGACAATAAGTTGAATGACATGATTTTTGTTCTTGCTCATATCTGGTGATTCTTGGTGTTATAATCATAGTGTGATAGTGGAATTTACTCAGGATGAAGTGGGGATGAGTTTAGGATGATCAATTTTAGGTTTGGTGAGTTTTGTTGTTGGACCAATTTCTGAGTTTTAATCGTGTTTTGAGGAGGAAGAAGGTTCAATGTGTTTGATTAGTATGATTGAATTCAGTGTGGAAAATGGAGTGATTTAGAGTGTTTAGTTGAGATTTATGGTGAGATATTAGAGGAGCACGAATTGGAGAAGATGAAGTTCATTGCTCTATTTCCATGGCTTTTTTTCCCTCCCAGCAATGTTTGAATGAAGAAGACGATAGGAGAACCTTAGGATGAACACAAGACCTTTGACCAAAATCCAATCTAATGGTTGTGGTTACGTTTCAGTTTGTGAAGAGGAGTTCTGGAGATAAAACGCACCGTTCCATTTAATTTGAAGTCTTGGGCTTAAGTGAAAACTGATACCAACACCCCCTTTAGAAGGCCCATCAGGATTTACATTGAATTCGCTTGCTATTCATACCGTATCTTTTCCATTTTTTATTCTTTTTCCATTTAATTTCTGAATAAGTCTGGGCCTAGTAGCGCATTGATACACGCACCCCCCTCCTGAGCCCACCTAGCTTTTACACTGCATTTCTTTACTATTTGACACGCATTTTTTTACTTTTTCTCATATTTCTCTATTATTTTCACATTTTGTTTGGTTAATTGAAAAAATCATAAATAATTGGAAAATTAACATTTTTAGATGGGAGTTTTTTCCCCATTTTCATCAAGACTTCAAGAAAATATTAAAACAATAAAAATGTCATTTCATTCATTTTTCATTTTTCTGGTTTATTTTTACTCTTAATTGCTTTTATTTCACTTTTATTTTGATATACCAACTTGCTGAATTTAGTATGGTCATTTTATTTTGCACTTAGATGTAATTCTTTTTGCCATAGTTAGTATATAGTATTAGGTTCCCCCTGGAATTTTATCACATTTTTGTGATTTAATTTTAGTTAGTTTTGAACCATAAACTTTAGGGTGATTAGGATTAGGGTTTACCTTGACATAGGTGCATTTCAACACATAGTTTTGGGGTTTTAAGATTGATTTAGGTCTTGGGGTTTATATGGGGTATAGGGTACCTAGTTAGGATCCCTTAGAAATTAATCTAGGATTTTATGATGAGTATTCCCATTTTATCTGATTTTTTGCAAATTGGGTGATATTGGTGTGCTTTCCTCTTGGGATGTTGTTTTATTTGTTGGGTTTTGGGCATTTCAATTGGGTGTTGGGCTTGAGTTTTGCCTGATAAAGCTAATGGAGACCTTGGAGATGATTGGAGACAAATAATGGAGCTTGGAGAATGAAGAATCTTATCCTGGAAGGTTGCTAATGAAGACTTAGGAGATAGGAGATATAGGGAGAGCTTTAGAGTAGACTGATTTCTTCTGTCAAACATAGAGAGCTTCTTGTGCCTCTATTCCATCCTATGACACAAGGTCCCCCAAAGAAGTTCCATCTCTCCTTAGGATAGATGTAGAGCATGCTTTAATTGGGTAGAACCTTGAGGATACCTCTCCCTTGCTATGATAAGATCTTAGTGATTTCCCTGGGTTATCATTAAGCCTCTTAACATTCCAACTTCATCTATTAAGTTGATTCTCTCCTGTGAGTGTTTGCCTTGAAGATGGAAGCCTATTGAATATGAATTTCATTAAAGACTAGTGAAGATGAAGCTTGTACCTGTCAAAGCTGGGTATCTGTTGAAGACTAGGGTTTTGCTGCCAATTGAAGTTGTCTATTTGTTGGGATTCAGTGCTTGCTAAAGCTGGAGATTATTGGAGATAAGAGCTTATCTGAAGTTTGAATATCATTGAAGGGTGAAGATGGGGCCTTGCTGGGAGAAGTTGTTACTATCAACCTTGGTGCCGTTAATCAACTGTAGCTGTTAGAGCTGCTGTTGTTGAGCTGTTACTGTAGGAGTTGGTGTTGCTGTCAGAGCTGGTGTTGGGTTTTATTTTTCTTTTCCTGTATTGATTGTTGGCTTGTTCAGCTTGCCCCTTAGGTTTGAAGTGAAGCTGTTTCACTTTGCCTATTGTTTTCTCAGGTTCGAGGTTGAGTGGGACTCCCTTGCCTCGCTTGTACTGCTGCATCTCATGCATTTTACTGTTTACTATATATATGTTATTTCTTTTCTGTTTATCCCCTAGGATCTCTGATTTCCTCTGTGCAGGAGGGAATTATGATAGACGTTAGGTTGTAACCCATGCATGACAATATTAGGGTAGTTTTGATTCCCATTTCAAACTCTAGGGTTTTAGAGTTCTTTCTCTTCTATCTCAGAACAATTCAAAACACAGTAATAAGGATGATCGACGCCGTGCGTTACGAGCCTTAAGCTATTTGAGAAAGGTTACTAGAGGGTCACTCTTCAGTAATCTGATTGCTTAGTGTGTTACCCCTAGGGTGACATACGACGTAGTCACTCTTGAATCATAGTCTCTAGTGCGTCAGAGATTGCAAACACCAAAAAAACAGTTCTTGCGTAAAAGACTGAAAATAAACATCAAAAATGTCATTTTTGTCCGCTTGGACCCGTAATCAGGAGAAAACCTCTTTTCAGAAGGATCTAAAAAACAGTCAGACAAATCTGTGTCTTCCGTAGCCCGAACTACGTTTGCTCTGATCTTTCATGCTGTATGAAAGTACGTAGGCATAGGATGTTGTATCCTAGCGAGCAATCTTCCCCTCCTTTCCCGTAGGTAGGCGAACTACGTTGACTCTGATTTCTCGTTCCAAACGGGAATACGTAGGCATAAAGTGCGATACTTTGCCGAGTCAGTTCTTTTCTTTTAACCTCAGACCTGTAGAGTAGATAGAATAACAATCCGTACATGAAAACAAGCGTGGATCCCATCGAGTACGACGGACGTGAGGGGTGCTAATACCTTCCCCTTACGTAACCGACTCCCGAATCCAGGATTTGGTTGCGATGACCATTCCTTTCCCGTCTTTTGCGGTAGGTTTACTTCGGGCGTTTCCTTTCCCTCCTTTGGGATAAATAACGCGCGGTGGCGACTCTTCTGTCATAGTCGGCGCCGATTTTCGCAGTAGCGACAAAATTACTCTTAGAATTACTCCAATTATCCGAACGTAGAGAAAGAGAGTATTATAGAGAATGTACGTGATGTAAACACACCATCTTTTATCTTAATGAAATTTACTTTACTTGTTTTAAATTTTACAAAGTCTTTTTATTGTCTTTGCACCTTTTCTCCTTACTTTCTTTCCTTCTCCTCTTCTTCCCATGTAATCCCTTTCTCTTCGCCCTTAACCCAATTTCCCCTCTCAAAACAAACTTCTTTCTTTCTTTTATTAAAGCTTTATTTTATCTTTTAACTTGTCCCGTAGTCGAATAGATGTTTCTTTAAGACTCTTTTACCCCAATACCGTCTAAGTGTGAAACTTAGATAGATTCTCAAAATAAAGAACCTTTTAGCACATGTCCTAGGATCAATCTGATCGATCCTGTGAGTCACCAAACTTAGATTTGGAAGATCAGCAGTTATTTTCCGATTTTCAAGGGAAACATCTACTAAGGAGAAAATCAACAAGAACAAACTTTGCTGAGGACAACACTAAGCTTTACGCTTCGAGATTTTACCATTCTTGGGATTACTGTTGACATTCCTTTTTATATTCATAAATAAAAAAAATGTTTTATAATTTCCAAATCAATTATTCACATTTGTTTCAAAAATCATCATCAAAAATAAAATGAAATTTTGTAAACAGAAACAAAATGAGAATTGCAAACAAAGGGACAAAGGCCCAAATTTTATTGATAGAATGGTTGGCTGCAAAAATGCGTAACTCCACGGATCATTACAATATTTGAAAAATGGTAAATACAATGGAAAGGGCTAAATTGAAATACAATGACCATTATTCTCCCTAACAACTTTGAATTTTAACTATGCTTGAGACTTCAGCTAAGAATGATTGAAGTAAACTCCTTGATAGAAAATATTGCTTCAAGCGATCAAGAATGGCCAGATGCAGTTACTTACCATAATCCCTAACTTTTTCCTAGATTTCCCTCCAGGGTTTTCAATCTACCGGGATAGTTATTTTTGTTTTTGTCTCTAATTTTTACCTGGACCGCCCTTTCGGGTTTTCATCCACCAAGACGCTCATTTTTGCCTAAGCCACCCTTTTAGGTTTTCAACTTAGCAAGTTGTCCTTTTATTTTTTAGGCGAAGTATTTCTTGACTACATCGGCATTCACAGGACGAGTGAACTCTTCACCATCCATAGTTGTAAGAATTAATGCACCGCCAGAGAAGGCTCTCTTAACAACATATGGGCCTTCATAATTAGGAGTCCACTTGCCCCTAGAATCAGTGGTAAAAGTCGAGATTTTTTTGAGCACGAGGTCGCCTTCTCTGAACACACGATGTCGAACCTTCTTATCAAATGCTTTCTTCATTCTCTGTTGATACAATTGGCCATGACATAAAGCCTTCATTCTTTTCGGTTCAATCAGATTCAACTGGTCGTATCTACTCTGACACCATTCAGCCTCAAAGAATTCAGCTTCCATCAAAACTCTCATAGAAGGGATTTCAACCTCTATCGAGAGCACTGCTTCCATGCCATAAACAATAGAAAAATGGGTTACCCCAGTTAAAGTAGGGATGGATGTACGATACCCATGCAAAGCAAAAGGGAGCATATCATGTCAATCCTTGTATGTAACAACCATCTTCTGAATGATCTTCTTAATGTTCTTATTAGCAGCTTCAACAACCCCATTCATCTTGGGTCTGTAAGGAGAAGAATTATGATGCTCGATTTTAAACTCATCACTTAATTCCTTCATTATCTTGTTATTCAGATTTGACCCATTATCAGTGATAATCTTGCCCGAAACACCATACCGATAGATGATTTGGTTCTTAATAAACCGAACCGCTACTTGCTTGATCATATTGGCATATGATGTCGCTTCAACCCATTTGGTAAAATAGTCAATAGCCACCAATATGAAACGGTGTCTGTTTGATGCTTTAGGCTCAATCATTCCAATCATATCAATACCCCACATGGAGAAAGTCCATGGAGAAGAGATAATATTGAGAGGAGTTGGAGGCACATGAATTTTGTCAGCATAAATTTGGCATTTATGACACTTCTTCACATATTTACAACAGTCATATTCCATCGTCAGCCAATAGTAACCTGCCTTTAACATCTTCTTAGCCATTGCATGTCAATTTACATGGGTACCAAAGGATTCTTCATGAATTTCTTTCATCAATATGTCTGCTTCGTGTCTATCCACTCATCTGAGCAAGATCATGTCATAATTTGTCTTATACATCACATCATTATTCAAGAAGAAACTACCAGCCAATCTTCTCAAAATTTTTGTATCCTTCTTAGATGCCCCAAGTGGGTACTCTTAATTCTGAAGAAAACATTTAACATCATAATACCAAGGTTTTTAACCAACAACCTCTTCAACTGCAAACACATGAGCTGGTCTATCAAGATGCATCACATCAATCTTTGGCACATCATTCCAATGATTTACCACAAACATGGAAGATAAAGTCGCTAAGGCATATGCCATTTGTTTCTCTGCTCTTGGTATATGGTGAAACTCAACCTTATTGAAGAAATTTGACAACCTTTTTGCATAATCACGATAAGGGATCAAATCAGGTTGACGTATCTCCCACTCCCCTTTAATCTGATTGATCACTAGAGCTGAATCTCCATATACATCAAGGATCTTGATTCTTAAATTAATAGATTCTTCCAAACCCATAATACACGCTTCATAATTATCCTCATTATTTGTGTAAGTGAACACTAACCTTGCAGTGAAAGGAATATGAGAACCATGAGGGGTAACAATAGTTGCTCCAATACCATTGCCATATTCATTAATAGCTCCATCAAAAATTAAACCCCATCGGGATCCAGACTCAGGCCCTTCTTCAGGTAATGGTTCCTCACAATCTTTAACCTTTAGATACATCACATCCTCATCAGAAAAATAAAACTGGATAGGTTGATAATTATCAATTTGTTGGTGTGCCAAATAATCAGCCAAAACACTTCCTTTTATCACTTTTTGAGTTTGGTACTCGATATCATATTCTGACAACAACATTTGCCAACGAGCAATCATCCCAGTTAAAGCAGGCTTTTCAAAGATATACTTGATTGGATCCATTTTAGATATCAACCAAGTTGTACAATTGAACATATACTGGCGGAGGCGCTTGGCAGCCCAAGCTAAAGCACAACATGTCTTTCAAGCATTAAGTACCGAGACTCACAATCGGTGAACTTTTTGTTCAAATAATAAATGACAAATTATTTTCTCCCAGATTCATCTTGTTGACCCAGAACACAGCCCATAGACTCTTCCAGCACTATCAAATACATGATCAAAGGTCTTTCGTCCACATGAGGAGACAAAATTGTAGGTTCAAGCAGATACTCTTTAATTCATTCAAAAGCTTTCTGACAACCTTTTGTCCATACACAACCCTAATCTTTGCAGAGAAGCTTGAAGATCGACGCACAAGTGGCAGTCATATTGGATATAAATCGGGAGATATAGTTCAAATGTCCCAAGAATCCTCTTACTTGTTTTTCTATTTTGAGTGCAGGAATTTCCTGAATAGCTTTAACTTTACCAGGATCAACTTCAATGCTTTTCTGACAGACAATAAAGCCCAACATCTTTCCAGAACGGACACCAAAAGTGCATTTATTAGGATTCAGACGGAGCTTAAACTTTCTCAAACATTGAAACAACTTCAATAAGTATTCAATATGATTATCTTCAGTCTTCGACTTATAAATCATATCATCCACATAGACCTCAATTTATTTATGCATCATATCATGGAACATAGTGGTCATAGCTCTCTGGTACGTTGCACCAACATTTTTCAAATTGAAGGGCATCACTCTGTAACAGAATGTTCCCCAGGGTGTAATGAATGTTGTTTTTTCCATATCCTTAGGTTCCATCTTCATTTGATTATAACCAGAAAATTCATCCATAAAGGAAAAGATATTGAACTTAGAAGTATTATCTACCAACAGATCAATGTGTGGCAGTGGAAAATCATCTTTCAAACTTGCTTTATTTAAATCTCTATAGTTAACGCACATTCAAACTTTTCCATCTTTCTTTGGAACAGGCACAATATTGGCTACCCATTGAGGATACTCAGCAGTCACAAGAAAACCAACATCAATCTGCTTCTAAACCTCCTCTTTAATCTTCACAACCATGTCAGGATGAGTTCTTCTCAATTTCTACTTCACAGGCAGAAATTCAGGCTTCAATGGCAAATGGTGCTCCACAATATCAGTATCAAGACCAGGCATGTCTTGATAGGACCAAGCAAACACGTCAACATATTCCCTAAAAAGCTCTACCATCCTCTTCTTAACATCTGACTGAAGCAGTACCCCAATCTTGACTTCTTTCTTATCATCATCGGAACCCAAATTAATCAATTCCATCGGCTCTTCATGAGGCCGAATGGAATTTTTCCCGTGCTCAAGCAATCGGGAAATTTCATCAGGAATCTCTTGAACATCCTCCTCTTCTGCTTTAAACACAGGGAACTCAAAGTTGGGAGAGGGTATAGAGTCATTGTTTTCAATGGGTTTAACAATCAATCTGCATAATGATTTATGTTTGATTTTAGAATATGAACAAGAAGTGCAAGTATCATGCAGATAAAGGTGATCATCACATTATTATTTTTTGGTTCTTTATGTTACCATTTTTCAGAAATAAAGCAAAAAGGGAAAACAAAATATGGATAAACAAAATAACATGTTATTGATGATGATAAAAGTTGAAACAAAGTCCTCACATATTCACTTTCACCTTGGGCTGAGTGAACGTATTTTTTGAAAGAAACAAAAAAAAATTACTTTGAAACATGAACAATAGTAGGAACATCAACAGCGATCCAATTCTGGCATATCAATCCACGCGTCACGAAGTTGGGCGTTTCTTCTTCTTGATCATCCTCAATAATGGCATTGTCTTCATACTCAAGTCCCTTAAGTCTTGGTCGAGAGTAGGAGGGTACATATGCATCTTTTGTTTCAGAATCATATCCAGGATCTTCCAAATAAGGCTCTCAGTCTTCCGCAGGAATGGAATCATTTTCAGAACCATCTGAGATGTAATCTTCAGAGTCATCTTCAATAATTGCAGTTGTAGAATGATCTTTAGTATGGATGAACCCAGCACTTTGAAAAACATCATGAATACTCTTCAGCTCTTTGCGGGTTGAACCAGATGTAAAACCTAAACCAACTCTATCTTTTTTCTTAGCAACTTCAATGACTCGGCCCCGTCTATCAGCTTGGCCACTTTCCAACACATGTTGTGCATCTTTTAGAGAAGACATGGAAACCCCATTCTTCTTAACAATATTATCAATCACAGAAAGAACCTGGAACAGAGTTCCAACATCATTGTCAGCATCAATATAAGAAAAAGACGACAAACTACTTACCAACATAGCCTGTTCTCAACCAACAACAACAAGTTTACCATTCTGGACAAATTTCAACTTTTGGTGGAGTGTTGAAGTGACAGCTCCGGCTTCATGAATCCACAGGCATTCTAAAAGAAAACTGTAAGCAAGATAAATATCCATGACTTGAAAAGTAATCTGGAATGAACACGGACATATCTTGATAGGGAGATCAACCTCTCCAATCACAGTTTTCCTTGAGCCATCGAAGGCTTTCACAATGACCCCACTGAATCTCATAGGAGTACCTTGATAAGACAATCTGGACAAAGTAGATTTTGGAATCACATTCAATGATGACCAAGTATCAACCAACACATTGGATAAAGCGTCCTCTTGGAAATTCATGGAAATATGGAGAGCCAAATTATGATTTCTTCCATACTCAGTCAATTCTTCATCACAAAAGCTCAAATTATTACACGCATTGAAATTGGCAACAATACTGTCAAACTGGTTAACACTCACATCATGATCTACATAAGCTTGTTCTAATATTTTCTGCAGAGATTCTCGATGAGCCTCAGAGCTCATTAACATAGATAAAACAGATATTTTTGATGGTGTATACAACAGTTGATCCATCACATTATATTCACTCTTTTTGATCAATTTCAACACTTTATCATTATCTGATTTTTTGGTTCACGTCACTTGATTGACCGGATTCAATAGAATTCTTCAAGTGAGTTTGCTTACCCGCATCATCTTCACTTGTCTTCGAGGGTACATTAGCAAATACTCGACCACTTCTGGTCACGCGTCCTACATCAACAATAGTCACAATTGAAGGAAGAGAAGGAATGGGAACCTCTTTTCCATCCTCTAACATAGTAGCATTGTACTTGTAGGGAACAAATTTATCTGATTCATATGGTACTGGGCCAGGAAAACAGATAAACAAAGGTGTCACATCAAATTTTTTACTATTATAAGAAATTACAACTCGCTCAGGGATATTGAAACGTGGAACTATGACATTCACCTCATTCTTAACTTCGGTTTTGTTTGCACTAACCTGAATCAAATTCTGATCAATCATCTTTTGTAAGTCCCTCTTTACAATCACACACCCACGAGGGTTCACCGAACAAATACAACAAGCAGCATAGTCATGCTCAATATCATGGAATTCTCTCAAAGTAGCATGCGTCTTAACAAGCGACCTCTGAATCCAGTGAATATAAAAAATGCGGTATGTACCAGGACACCTATATACCATATTGACAGTTGCGTTACCATGATTAGGTAACGGATTCGATTTCATATTAGGATTGGTATCTTCAAAATATAGAATACCATTTTTTACAAGCTTTGCAACTTCATATTTCAGAGGATAGCAATTTTCAATATCATGCCCAGAGGCACCCTGATGAAATGCACAACAGGCATCTGGCTTATACCACCATGGAATATCAGTAGGAACATCTGGAGGATCACGAGTCTGAATCAAATTCTTCTTTATCAAATTCGGAAATAATTTAGTATACGACATTGGAATGGGATCAAATTGCACTTTCCTCTGCACACGACCTTGTTGATTATTTTGTTGTGTTTTCAGTTGGAAACGTGGTTGATAACTTGAAGTAGCTTAAGCAGCAGGAGTGACACTGATGACGGGTGTAACAGATGTTACTTATTGCTGATGACTACCATTTTTGTTCACAACTCTGTGTCTTCTAGACCTCTCTTGAGAGATGGCATTGGTTTCCCCGTCCTTTTTCTTATAAAAACCAGAACTAAATTTTTTCATACTTCCAGAACTACATTCTTTTGTCAAGCGTCCCTCTTAGACAACTTCCTCTAATCTCATTCCCATATTAACCATTTCCGAGAAATCACTAGGAGCACTCACAACCATCCTTTCATAGTAAAGCGGACCCAAAGTCTTCAGAAAGATCTTGGTCATCTCTTTCTCTTCAAGCAGAGGGGTTATCTGAGCTGCAATATCGCTCCATCTCTGCACGTACTCTTTAAAAGTTTCTTTCTCTTTCTGAGACATCGCACTGAGTTGATCACAGTCTGGCGCCATATCCAGATCATATTTATACTGACGGATAAAAGCTTCACTGAGAACATTGAATGTCTTGATTTGGGAACTATCAAGTCCCATATACCACTTCAGTGTAGCACCAGTAAGAGTATCTTGAAAGTAGTGAATCAGCAACTGATGATTGTCAGTATGGGTGGACATCTTTCTGGCATACATGACCAAATGGCTTTGTGGAAAAGTGTTCCTTTTGTATTTCTCAAAATTTGGAACCTTGAACTTGGCAGGAATCTTCACATTAGAAACAAGACAAAGTTCGTGAGCATTCTTCCCAAATAACTCTTTTCCCCTTAAAGCTCTGATTTCTTTCTGCATCTCAGCAAATTGATCTTGAAAATAATCCATACGATCAATAACATCAAAACTCTCACTCAGAGCAATGTGGAAAATTTGATCTTCAGCATAAGGCGTAGTGTGAACCACAAGCGGTGGCACAGGTACAACAATAGAAATAATTAGAATTTCATTATTAGGAACAATATTAACCACAAGAGGTGGTACAATCATAACAACAGGAATTATTGGACCTTCAAAAGCAGGAGGTTGATATCCCTCTGGCACAAAATTAAGAGGCATGCCCGAATGGAAACTAGGAGGCATATGATATTGAGCAGCATTAACCAGAGCCATAGAAATGGGCGTTGATCCGATCTCAGAAATCACAGTTCTCTGCACAAGAGAAGAAGGAGGTGGTGGTGGATGATTCTGAGCATCCACCAGAGCTTCTATCGCAACAGTGAGTCTTTCCATACTATCCTCTAGAGTTGATACCTATTCATAGAGCTCATGGTTCTCTTATTGCAATTGATCCATCTTTTTCTTAAGATTAACTCGAGTATTGTAGTGATGTGATAACTTGGCTAAATGAATACCAAAAGAAACAATAAGACACCTAGAAAAGGAAAAAAAACATAATGCACAATGATGTGAGTGCAAATGAAAAATGCAAATGTTTCATTCAGTTTTCAAGGATCTTTAAGATATAAAGCAATTACAAACATTGTAAAGAGATAACACTTTTTCAAATACTAATAAACATCTCATTTCATTGAATATTGGAAAAAGTTACACTTGGAAGTAAAAGTTACATAAGATCAATGTTAAATAAGAAAAAGTTATCTCCTAAGGAGCATCTGATGATTATCTGAGCTGATACTTCCTTCGGGGTCTCTTAACCTCTCTCTCATAGTTGTCCTTCATGGTGGTCTTCTCTAACACGAGTTGATCCACGATACCCTTCCAAGCACCGGAAGTAGGAGGATGTGATGATGAAGTAGTATAGGAAAATAAATCCTTTGCATGTCTCTTCCCGACGCATCGCTCAAGAAACACAATAAATATTGGCAAACCCATAAGATAGGCATGCTCCTCTAAGGTTTGCAATAGCTGATAATCGGGAAAAGTAAAGCATCGGTAGATAGGATCATAGAATTGCACAAGGGTGTTCAGAATTCCATCTTCAATGTTGATAGAAAGAACAAATAGAAGTCTCCCATAACAAGATCTGAATCCTGAATAATCAACTACCAAGGACACTAGCTTTCTCAAATATGTAAGATCAAGAGCTTGGAAACCGTATTTCTAAGTGTTTCTCCTTCCAATATCCATAATCACAATATATGAGATTTTTGAAAAGGAAAATCTCTTAGATCCTTAAAAACTGACTGAAACAAAATGCCCATGAATGCATGAGTGCAAGATGTAACACCCACAAACAAGACACACAAAGCACACAGGTTCAAAGGTTCGGCACGAGCATGGAGCCAAAGGTAAGAACCAACCCACAATTGTATGTACTAAGATTCTATCATCACCTGTAGAACAAGGTTCTAAAAAAGTTCCCAGAGTCATAATTCCATCTTTTGGATATTATCTGTTTAAACGACTACTCGTCGGCCAACAATATTCTCAAGAGAAACTCGTCTGAGTATGGTATCGCGTAACAAATAATTCAAGTCTACACCAGAATAGCCACTGCACCACATTCTAGTAAGGCCAAGATGGGTTAAAGGGTTCTAAGGTCCTCAGCTTCCCAGGTTCCCAGGTCGGAAAAAGTAATGCCAATTACGATTACTTGTAAGACATCAGTAATCCCAAAGGGGCCTCCAATTGAACGGGGGATCTCAAGTCAGCTTAGTAAGGACTACTCCATGTAAGCTAACAAGACTATACCACCCTTCTATCATAAGTGCACTCAAGTCCGGGTATAGGACTTATCTCACCATACAGATCACCAGGCACCAAACAAAATAACAATAACAAACAAATCGAACAAAAAGCGATAAATAAATCAAAGTAGGCGAAACCCACTAGGAAATCTGAGAGTCCCCAGCAGAGTCGCCACTTTTCTGTAGCGGGGAAATTTGTGAGTGTAAGATATTGATTAACTTAACTAAAAAAATAAGAGTTGCCACTGCACTTTTATTTTATCCAAAAAAGGAAAGGAAAAAGAGTGAACAAAATCTAAGAGTTCTAAAACAATAACAAAAACAGAGATCTGGGTAAGGGGGTTGGTTACGCAATAGGAAGGTGTTAGCACCCAAAACTTCTATAGTACTCTATAGGAGCCCTTTGAAATATCTACGCTTTTTGGTTTGAAAAAAGGTTTGTTTGAAAAGAGATTGGAGAGATGAGAAGAGAATTATTTTTAAGATTTTTGTGTTTGGAGAGACTTATCGCCTCATGTCTACGTACCCACAAAGTACAATATAGGATCAAAACTTTGTATTTCATGGTACAAATGACAAAATTTTGTTAGTTTTGATTGATTTTAAATGTAAAGACAAGTCATCATTTTAAGGAGAAAACTACGACTAGTCGCCCACAAGTATAAGACAATATTTGCATCACCTAAAGATGGAGGATTTTTCTTGGATTAAAATCAACAAGTCTATCACTCAATAGTTAGGTGGAAAATGTCAACATCTCAATGCTATGGGGAATAGGAGAATTATATCTCAACTATGGAAATAACTCATATCTAAACTTTATGAAAAGTTTTAAAATGAAAAGTGCGCAAAGGCACAAAAAGTTTGAATGAGGTTGATCTTTTTTAAAGTCTTTTTGAAATTTGTCAAAATATGGTTAACATTGATTAGCATTTATTAAAAAAAACAAAGTTTGAAAATCACTTGACAAAAGTCAAAGTTTTATTATGAAAGCGGTTTTAAGTTTGAAAGCAAGAAAGTTTTTGAAAAAGGGAGGAGATTTTGAAAATTTAAGAAGGGGAGAAGATGAAGTGACTACCCTAGAAAGTAAAATAAAAGCTAGAGATAAGAAGGATCTAACCAGCTTGTAGCACACTCCATAGCAAGCCAAATAAGAATTCCATCCATCTTAAAGCATAAGCCAATAAGCAAGCCAAATAAAGACAAAGATCCATAATACTCCAAGCATAATGAAAGAAACCTAATTCTAAGTCCAAGGGTCCAAGAATAGTCCAAGAGGTCCAAGGTCTAAGAATAGTCACAAAGTTAAGAGCACCAAATTTTTTAGAGGTTTAATCATTTATTAGTGTTTTAAATAAGATATAGTCCAAGTGGACAAAAGAAAAGAGCGGAAACATAAACATGTGTCCAATGGACAAAGGAAAAATAACGAAGCATAAACAATAATATGATATGAGATGATAATATTGGAGCATAAAGATAAAAGAGAGATAGGGAGCAATAAGGAAACATAAACAAAATTAGTACAATGATATCGTTAGTGAGTTAGTGATTAGTTGTTAGAGAAAATGATCAATGATGGTTAACTCATGCACTTAAGCCAAAGTTGATGAAAACTTATTAGAGGATTGATAAAATTAAAGCCTCCTAACAACAAGATTCATATGTGATGGACCTAAGAAAAATAATCAACCATACTTGGACTTTCAAACATAAGTTTGAGCCACGAATGATCATTTTCTGATTACGGGACAATTTAGCGCTATGTTAAGAAATTGTAATCGGGTTTATGTAGAAACCATGACTATCTGAGGCCGGCCAATAACAATGTTAGTGCTAATGCATGCTAGAGAAGTGATATGTAGATCACTCTCCGAAAGCAATACCGCACGAAAAGAAAATAGGTAACGATCTCATCTTCATCAAGAACTTAAAATAAGTTCAAACGATATCAAATATTTTCATCGATCAAAAGAAAAAAAGAGAAGAGGAAAGGGAATGCCAAATTGGATTACAAGTTCAAAGTCATTCCGTCTTTAAGTTCATCCACTCATCTTGGTGGATTAAAGCACTAAACATATCATTAACTCAAAGCACCTAAAATTAATTGAACAATTCACTTTAAAGATAGATTTGAATTAGTGAATTTTTACCCAACTCCATCTACACCCTAAGTTCAATGAATTTAAAGAGGAAAAGGACCTTTGAAAGTGCATTTCAAGGCAAAAATCAAAAGTAAATAGAAGAAGAAGAAGAAGAAAGAACCAAAACAGTCCCAAAACAAAGCCAAAAACTCAAAATCAACACTGGGTAACCGATTACCAGCTTGGTAATCGGTTACCACTGCTAAAACAACAACAAATCAGCTTTAAAAAGTGCAGAAATTGATCAATCATTTCTTCAAGGATGCAATTGAGCACGAAAATTCAAGTAAAATAACAGCAATCATCATCAATAGAACACAATTTGCAAGATCTAAAGATCAAGCAACAAGAATCAACAATAGATCATATTGTGAGGGATGTATCAAGAGCAACAATGGTGGATCAAGAAATTACCACTCCAAATCTGGAAATTCTTCAAATCAGCTCCACAAACCATACTTCAAAGTCTTGATCTACTAGAATTGATGATGAAAAAGTGAATGGATGAAGGTTTAGCTCAAAGATTAGTAAGTTTTAATGATGAACTTACTAACTTTCAAAGGAAGAAAGAGCTTTGGTGAATTTGGTAATTGGAGAAAATTGAGAGTCAAGAAAGAATTTGACAAGGTGAATTTGGCTATCAAAAGCTTATGAAATGAGAGAAATGAGACCTCTATTTATAGGATTTAGGATTTGATATTTTGGTGGATTGGAATTTGGTTTGAAATCAAAATTAGGCTTGAAATTTGAATTTGGAGAGAAATTAATGATCAAGTGGTTATTAGTGAAGGTGTATGGTGGGAATTAATTATGATGAGGTAGGGGAATTAAAATGAAGTAATCTAGAATATTCTCATGTTGCAATATTTGAATTTGGTGCCAAAAATGCTGCAGAATTTTAATTATCCCAATTTTCACAAAATTCGCACAGGGTAATCGATTACCCAATACTGGTAATCGATTACCACAGGAAAACATGGTGAAATTTTGCCTTTTTGATGTGTTGTCTTGGCTCTGACTCGATTCTTTTGCTTGTCAAAGAAGGCATGGAAATAAACATATGAACCTTAGAGTCTCTTGAATAAAACTCAATCAAATCTTGGGAAACTCTTGATCAAATGATTTTGAAATAGTTGCAGATCAACTTCGACTTTGTTTAAATGAAATTCATTCGAGCTGAGGGACTGATATTTGATATTTTTGCCTCAAAATCTTCCTGAAGAAGTTAGTAAAGGAAAAATGAACATTTTTTTGGATTTTAATCAATGCTTAGTAAACATAAACCTAAACAAATATCAAACAAACAAGAAAACAAAGGTGCCTGGTGATCTCTCAAGAACAAACCTGCAGAGGAATGCAAGAGAAACAAAGCTTGCAATCTTGTTTGTGGGATGAGATGCAAATGACATGTGGGATCTTAGGGGTAAAAATTAGGATATTACAATGATGTCTTCAGAATCTTTAGAGCTTTGTTCACCATAACCATGTCTTCAGAATCTTCGGAGCTGTAACAATAGAAAGCACATTTCTTGTAAAGCCTTCTAGGCTTACGTATAAAGTATCAATCTTAAACCTCGTTACTAACGTTCCTTAGAACTGTTGCATTAGAAGTATTTCTGAATCTTGACTTTATCTTCTACACATATGTTTTCTTCTAGAGTGTTAGTAATAGAGTTTGATGACGTCACACGTCTTTATATCAGAGTCAGAATCATTGACAATAGCCTCACACTAGACAAAAACCATATCATATAGAATTGTTCTCTTAGATAACATGTGCAGTTATCATCAAAACTCAAAGGCCACATGTAGAACCAAATCTTGTTCTTACACCACCCACCAGAGTGATTTTCCTTATACAAGGACTTAATTTAATAATCAATCTAATTATAAAATAATGACAACCCATCACTAATTTATTAGGAGACTGACCTTCCCGATCGCTTAAGAAATCTTGACGGTTATTGACTCCTTAAGATCCTGACCTACCCGGTTGCTTAAGAAGATTTAACCTCTTTGACTACATGTCAAATCCCTCTCAAGAACCTGACCATCCTGGTCGCTGAGGAATATAACCACACTGGGTTACAACAAATTTGTGTTTATAAGTGTGCTTCTTAGTTAAACAATATATGAAATGTTGAGCTCTAAGTGTTTTGCTTCTCTTCTTTCTTGCTTTTGCATAAATGTTCTTCTTTGTTATGCTTTTGTAGTTAATCCTTTGATGATTAAGAACACTTCTTGTGTCTCTACATTATGCAGCTTCAGATTAGTGTAATGTGTTTCTCAATTGAGTTTATAGGTTAAGAACACATATGGTATCTATCCATTGTGAGATCATTTTAAGTGTCTTTATATTGTTGGAGAACACTTTCTTTTCTTTCACTTATCTTTGGTGTTCTTCTGTACTTAGCATCATGCTTTTTCTCTACATTCGTCCACACTTTCCTAATCTTCCAAGTCCTCTTTAAATATATAGAGAATGTTATCATCGAGGATGAAGAATATATTTATTAGTAGAGAAGAATATGATTTTATCTTAATGTATTTGTTGTATGAAGGTCAATTCATATTCAACACTTGAGCGACGCTTGTAGCATAAAGTTGGTGGTGATGGGGCGTGAGAATATATTGTAGCACAAAATACAATCTTTTAAAGACATGGTATGTTCGTCCTTTTAATAATTTCCATTTTTTAATTGTAAATTCTTTAAATATAGTTTCTTGTCATAATCAGAGGCTTTATATAAGAGATTAAGTGAAGCTTGACCAGAGTCTGAAGCCTAGATGATGTAAACTATAAAGGATATTCAGAGTGAGGCTTGAAAGTATCAAAGTCTAGAATAACTCTGAACAAGAAATGTAGAAGCATTTACTAGTTTGTTTAGAGAAACATTTCCTTTATCTTCTGACTTCTAGTCAAAATCTTCACATGAGAGTTGTTGAAGCTTGAGTAGAGTTCAGAAGCTTGACCTATCAGAGTTTTTTGTCAGAACTCTTTGAATAATTCCTTGTTGAAGTGTTGACTTTAGATGAACTAAAACATTGACTCTGCTTTAAAACACACTTTTGTATTCTTCTTTTTTGCTCAGTGTGTCCTTGGTTTATAATCTGCTTAATAGCTTTCTCCAGATTTCATCTGCATTCATATTTGACTTCTTTAGAGCTTAAATTTGTTTTCTTTTATCTGCACACTAAACAAACATAGTCAGAGTACAAAATTATTCTCTACACTTTGTTATCATCAAAATATAAGGATAGTTGTAGAACCAAACTTGTTCTTACATTTCTAACATAAGGGTTTCTACGGAGATGTATCTCTAAAATACATCATGTTTTGAATTTTTTGCAGTGAAATTGAGGCTATTCTGGATGTGCATCTCCAGATTCGCCCCATAGACCAAACAAAACATGTTTTATGTTATACATTGGTGCATAAAATGGTGTCAATAATACATACAAAATATGAGTCACTATCTAAATACATAGGTAGATAAAAACTAAAAAATATCAAAAGCATGTGTCACCATCTAAATCTATTTCTATGGGTGGTGCCGCCTTTTACTTGTTTTTCATTTGATTCTCTTCCAGTCTCACTCAACTTGGTGAACTCTTCTATCCCTTCCAGAAAATAATCTGACCAAGTTTCAGCCTCTTCTATGAAATGTGTCATCCACTCTGTTGATGTCTTTGGCATATGACACATCTGTTTCAAGTAAACTTGAACAAAATATTGTGTTTTTGAAAGCCATTCAATACAAATGATACGTTCAAATGAATTTTGAGGTAGGCTACTCCAAAGTGGAAAAAACGTTTACAAGAAACAATATCTTGTAAGATCAATACACACTTTGTCATAAGCACTTGCTATAAAATGTCCCATTTATGGGAAGCGCATCCATTTTTCCACTCATGTCGAACCACTAACAAAAGGAACATGAGGTGGATTGAATCAAAATGTTATCTTTTTCCATATAGCGATGTGTATGATTCCCTACACGCCTTCAATTATTCGAGAAGCTGTCGACGGACAAATGTGTGGTTCTCCTCTCCTTTACAAAGCAAACCCGAAATAGCTCGAAACTGCAGTTTTTGTCACTTTTAACATCTACAATCCGATCAATGTATTTGTGCATAAAAAGTAACATCTCTTTAATGTGGTTGGCTTTTGGTAATGGTGGTAAGGGAGGTGGTTTGCTAATGCAAGCACCATTGAAAACATATTTTTATATATATTTAGGAGTTGAAGATTCTGGAAAATGTGAGTCAAGATGTTCAAAGTAAGAAGGATACCACTTTGTAGAATTGTCACTCTTAGTCAGTTTGACCTTTTTAGGGGCACCCTTTGTTTTAATTGGTTCAAAAGGGTGGTTTCAAATTCTTGTTTTTAGGATACATAATCTTCCTCAACTACTCTTTAATGTGAAATTTGATGTTGCCATTTACTTTCATAAATCTCTCTTGGATCACTTCTCACTCAGTCATGATAGATATGCTTGATTTATCATCCTTTGTCACATTGTCAATCATCATCAAACCAGAACCTCTTCTAATGAGCGTAAATCCCATCCACAGGTATCAATGTAGAAAGCTTCATTTTATTTGCAATTAAACAGTCACATGGAAGATCGTACGTCTTCCTAAGTGTACAACCATACTTTAAACTATCTGGTTTTGTTTTCTCTGCTCACTTGGCTTTGTGGTAAATAAAATTCAATCCCACTCGAAAGATGTTGCCAACCAACTGTGAATAAAGGATGTTGTATTCGAACCAACATTCTAAAAGAGTAACTTTCCGACCAAAAGATGTTTGCATCTCATTATGTTGATTTTAGATAATTTGGTTCATAGAGTCCAAACTTTTACAAAAAAAACATTTACTGTTTCCCAACCAATTTTTCAATGTAGCATATGCATATTCAACTCTGTTGGTTGTAGTATTGCCAAAGTGTCTAAAGTCATCGGTCCAAAAACAATTGATATTCTCTTTCACATGGTCTAAAATTGTAATCTCAATATATTTCAGGAAATATGGATATCACACACACACACAAACACACACACACACACACACACACACATACACACACTCTTAAACTGTAGGAAAAATTATACATATAAATCTTTCGTGGAAGAATTTATAAAACCATTCCAGGCATCCATTATTTTTTCCACAATGACACCAACTTTGACCATTTTCTCATCTTCATCCTTGATGAGTTTGGTCCATATTACTGGTTTAAGCATGTTTCTCATATTTTTGGTTATGTGATACATACACAATAATGCATAGGATGTAGGAAGCACATTTGCAACTGAATTCATCAGTGTGGTGTGGTGGTCTGTTACAATGACTTATGGCATATTTTCTCGATCCTTAAACATAGTCTTGCATACTTCAAAAAATCATGTAACATTGTCCTTTTTTTGCTTTCTAAAAATGCAAAACCCACTGAAAAAGTCATCTCCGTCGAAGTAGTACCAACAATTTCTAAAAGTGAAAGTCTATACTTGTTTGTTTTGTATGTTGAATTAATTATAAGCACAATGGGAAATATGTTGAACAACTTGATGGATAAGGTCGAGTCTAAAATATATCTTGAACAATGACTTCATCCTCACATAATTTGTACCAAGAAACATAATGATTATCATCTAGAAGCTTCAACAATTGTTGCATTTTAATTCTTAGTTCTCTTACCGCTTTGTTGTTTACGACATGAACATTGTATATTTGTTTTATATTTGAGGAATTTTCAAGTCTTTTCTATTTCAATGTTTCAAGTATATTTTTGGGCGACACCATATTCAATTTCATGTCAGAAACAAGTTCCTTCTCTTGAGGACTCAGACGACATACAATGGGATGTTTGAGTAACTTGTGACACAAGTAATGATTATGTATGCCAGAGAAAAAAAATTAAATTTCCATTTACTATTCTTCTTATGGTATCCACGAATCTTAAAAGGCCAATCATACTTTCTCGATCTTGTGTCACCCCGTTTCAACTTCCGAATAGGTTGTTGGTACATGTCACTTCTTTCGCATCTCACTGTTACAAATGTTTGTCTTCTATTAGAACCATTACATACCTCATAATTATAACACCGAGCCCAAGTTTTGTGGCCTCCAAGCGGATCTATTGAAACATTTGTTCATGCTCAACAAGCTCCTGTTTAGTTGTAAATTATTCATGAACATCTACCTCAGCAACAACTAGTTTAACATCCACTGCGGCATCAACTGATTTAGCATCCACCTCGACATCAATCAGTTTTGCATCATCTTCTACATCACTCGATTTGACATTGTCATCCACTTCATCCAGTTTAACATCCACATACACAATATCTTTAAGAAAAGTATCAAGGTGCACCATATCTAGAACAAACCATAATAGAATAATAAATAATAAATTCAAACTCAACCTTGAACTAATTTCAAAGATGCAAATTAGGAACATATGCAACCTTATTTGGAGATGCATCTCTAGACTCAACATTCACTTTACACAACAAAAACCAGCTTAATACAACCAATGTGGAAGAAAAGACATGTCATTTACATTAAATTGCAACTGCTTTTGCTCATTTTGACGTGATAAAACACAAAAATATTGTTTTGGAATGTAAAAGTTGATTGAAAATGAAATGAGTTTTTTTAAAGGATTTTGATAGAATAATTATGTTTGATCACAAAGAAGAGAAGAAGAATATGAAAGAATGTTGTTTTATATATTTTCCCGCTTGACATTTTTGGAGATTCATCTTTGGAACCACCACTAATTATATTAAGGGTGGCTCAATCAACTTATAATAAGGGTGACTAAATCAACTTAAAAACACATTGGTGATTTTGGAGATTCAACTCCAGATTAGTTTTTGGCATAAAAAGGGGTGTGATTCACTTGTCACACCCTTAAAAACACTATCAATAGTGATTCCGAAAATTTATCTCCAAATCCATTATAACATAAATAAAATGTGATGCGTTCGAAGATGTATCTCCAATATATAAAAAAACAATCAAATTTTTATTATGTTCATCCTCACTTCTGGAGTGAGAAAAGTAATGCCCAAGACTTATGGTAAATTTTAAATATAAGATCGTTACAAAGATTTAGCTTATAGGATAACCAATGTAATGCCTAATCGTTATAAAGATTTAGTTTATAGGATAACCAATGTAATGCCTAACTAATTTATCTATCAAAAAGATTTTATAAAGGAGAGAAACCTATTTGATTTCATATCCTCACGTCATAAGTTCAATGTGTTGCATCATAAGTCTTTTGGAGGTAATATTGCTTTTAAGATTCGTAAGACATTTTTTACTATTTATTAGAAGCTTCAATCTAAGTTGTTGTAGAATTTTAGTTTTTGTCATAAATTATATCTTATTTTCCACCCTTAAGACTTTCTTTGTAAACATTTCCTAACCTTCAACCATAAAGATAAGTTGAATTCCTTTTCTTCTTTTGCATTTAGGTTAAATGACATATGTCAGGATAAGAAAAATTATTATTAAGTCGGGATTATGATAAATAACATCTCGTCAATGCGGAATCAATGATCATCTTTAATTATAATAAATTTATTTTGTTATATTTAATTATAACTAAAATTTTATTAATAAAATAATATTTACAGTTTTTATAATTAGAATTTTAAATAGTTAAAAATTATTTTGTAACGGATTTCATTTTAATTTAAATATTTTATAAATTTAATTTTATATTAAAACTAAATTTATAATTTAATTAATTAATTTGTAATATATTTCATGTATTTTAATAATTTTAAATAATTAATTTTATAAGTTATACTATTTTTTAAATTTAATTATTATTTTATTTGTTACTTAATTTTTTTTATGAATAAAAAAAGTTAAATGAAAAATAATTAAATTTCCAATATCATTTGGTAGGATAGCACTGTAAAATTTTTTTGGCTTAATTACAGGTTTGGTCTCCCTCTTTTATTTGATTTACGAAATTGATTATCCTATTTTATATTTAAACAATTTTTGTCACTCTATTTTAAGATTAAAAAGTTTTGGTCTTCTCTCACATTTTTAAACTTAAAATTAACAATGTTTTTATTTTTTAAATGATAATTTACATGTAAAACATAATAAATTATCGGATATAAATCTATTTTTGAATTTTATAGATAAAAATATAAGTTAAAAAACAAAAATTTTATCGATTTTCTATGAAAAAAATTTAAAAGAGGGCCTTAAACTATTTTAATATAAGATATAGGGACTAAAACTGTTTAAATTTAAAATAGAAGAATTAATTTTGGAAATTAGATAAAATAGAAAGGATAAAAACTGTAATTTAACTTTATTTATTTATTTATTTATTTTATTTATCTTTGAGTGACAAAAGATAAAAAGATAAGGTAGATTGAAAATTAATTTTAGAAAAGGATAAATTATAATTTTTTAAAACATGTTATTTAAATAAAAAACTTCTTATTACTATTATAGAATTTTTTTTAATATAACTAATTTTTTCAAACTAATTACCAAACAAAATAATATTTCAAAATATTCTTCAAAACAATCAACTTTCAACGTTGGGTCGTCAAATGGATTGGCGAATGAGCCTTTTTCCCAATGTTGTCGTCATTTAGTCGCGCGAATGTTCAATGGATTCGCCAATTGGATTGGCGAATAAGGCCTTTTACTTTTCTTTTTTTTCTTTTTTTCCGTTTCCAATTTTTTATATATATTTTTGTTTATTTTTATTTTTATAAGTTTTATTTTATGTGATATAGTTTTAAAATTATATTTGTGATATAGTTTTAAAATATATTTAAATTGATTTAGGTTTAAATATATTTAAAATAATAAATATATTTGTGATATAGTTTTAAAATATATTTTAAATATATTTGTGATATAGGTCACCTTTGAATTTTGATATTTTTATATCTTACGTTGAAAAATTTTGGTATTTGTTGAAAAAAAGTATATAAATTTTGTAAGGGTATTTAAGGCATATCATATGGCGTACGTACTATTTTATTTTTCTATAAATACGACTGCAAACGCATATATTTTTCCACAATATTTTATACCAAAAGACTAAAGTCTTAATAATTTTGAGTGGAGTGGAGTCTAGAATGTCTGCATTTCTAAATCAACGTTCTTCGTCGTCGTCATCAACATCGGAGGAACCGTTTCCAACATTTCCTCTAATGAAAAGAAATGCCCTAGTTTATTTTTCAGCAACAAAGTCTCTGATGAAGGTGCTTCTGTGGAATACACAGACGTTGGAGCATTTGCATAGGGAACTGAACCGCTGGCTAGAAGGAGATATTGCTGCAGGTGAAAAGATTAGGAAAATTGAGAGGTTGGTCGAGGAGGCAGGGAGAAACGGAGTTACTCGTGAATGGAGAAAAGTGGAAAATTCCTTGTGATGATGTTAACACCAAAGAAGATAACGTTGATGGTTGTGATATCGTAGACACATTGGTGCATTCTTCTGTTTTATGTCCTTTTGCTGTTGTTATTTTCAGAATGTTGTTGTGATATTAAGTTATGTTTGTTTAATTTTTGTTGCTTGCTAATTGTAATCGGTTAAGTATGTTTTAAATGGAATGAAATTTGCTTTTGATTTAAAGGGACATGGTTACATTAGACACTATGATCTTGTGCTTGATCCTACGTTAGGACATTTTGTACGATTGTGTCCTGGTTGCCGACACGAACTACATAATCTTATCATCTTGTTTGCAGTATCCATCTCTGTTCGAATACGCATGCTGTTATGGCGAACCTTTTTCTTTCTTCGCATCAAATCATTATGCCAGACAATTTCGCCACCACCTGAAAGCTACATGTGTAGACATTGCATAGACTTATCACTTGGTGAACTGCAGAAAGAAGGTTGGTTGGTGTTGCACCCCAAAATTTGCTCAACTTTTTCTTGCCTGATTTATGCTTCATTGCATTTCATTTGCATAGTTACATCATTCACATAGTTCTAATCATTTGCATATCATAGCATATCACTCATACAACAGGGGATCAAGTGTGATTCTTATCAGAAGAAGCCTAGCAAGAGGTCTTATCCAAGTATGAGAGATCATCCAAGCCATCAAGAAGTGATTTGAAGTCTTGAGAAGTTTGAGTGCCTACATGTGGGTTTTGCTCCTATCTTGAGGAATATTGAGAATCATCAGTGGGATGTGAAATATGGAATGTGAATTTGAGGTGTGTATGGATCTCATGGAATTCCTAGAGAGCCCTATTGAAGCTGAGAGAAGTCATTGATTCAAGTACAAGAGCCACAGTTGAGGTGCAGTCAACTAGGGTTTCATCTGGGTCAATCCTAGGTCAATTGTGCAATTGAAGAGCATCAAAGCCTAATTTGGGGTCATGGGGTGGTATGTTGATACATGTGTGGTGTTGTGCCAAGGTTAAGCAAAGAAGAATCAAGAAGGTGGGGAGTTGCTAAATTAGGGTTTCAGTGCAAATCACCCTGTTTAGTGCCTAACTTCAAAGCCACATAAGTCAAGATACAAGTTTCAAATGGATCTTTTTCCAACATGAAACTTGTAGAGCATCTCAATACCTTTAATTTGAGTACTAGAAGTCCTCAAGAGGATTTATAGAACTCAAGTTATGGTCCAGACAAGTTACAGGTCATCAGATGACTATGAAATTTATCTGTGAAAGTCACTTGACTTCCAAGCAACTTTTTCCCTTCAAGGAGTTTTCAAATGGACTTTTGGTCAACATGAATGTTGTTCCTTATCCTCTTATCTTTCCATAGAGTACTATAAGTCCTTGATAGGATTTGTAGAACTCAAGTTATGATCTTTGCAAGCCATGGGTATTTTGGGAAAGTGAGATTATAGGTCACTTTGGATTATAGGTCCATAACTCCAACTTGCAAGCTTCAAATGGAAAATTGTCCAACATGGAACTTGTTCAAAATGATGTTTTGAGTGCAACCAAGTGGTAATTAGAGTGTGGTTTGTCTTGTAACACAAAATCACTTGAAATGGCTTTGAAAAGGAGGAAATTAAAGTCATTAAAAGGCCAAAAATGTGATTTCTTGATTTATGGCCAAACAAAGTCATGTTATATGTCATTTTGATCAGAAACAACATTCCAAGAAGGATGGTACTATTACTTTTTGCATTTGAGGCCATTTTCACATACTTCCCTTTTGTGACTTAAGGTGGAAGTAACATAAGCAATTCACATCCTTGGATCAAAAGCAAGGCAATTACCATCCCCATTCAATTCTAAATGGCATGAGATGAGAAATTCAAGTGAAATTGAGAGCTAGAACAGAGCAATTCGCAACTGTGGCATATGAGTTTTTCAAGGAGCATGAGATTTTCAATTTCTCATTTGGTTAGTTACAGAAAGTTCTAGAGTGTTCTAACCAACTCTATATAACCAATGCAATGTGTTCAGATCATTTTTTGGGCAAGAAGTGAAGAGAATTGAGAGGAAGCCATTGAAATTTCTTCATTGCATATCAGAATCGGGTTTGGAGATAGAGGGAAGTTCAAGGCAAATTGATCATTGTAGAAGCTTGGGAAGTGGTTCTTGAGTGATTCTGGAGAAGATTGGAGCTTGAATCGAGCAAAATCACCCTCTGTTCATCCATTTACACCAGGTTTGAATCTTTCAATTTTTGCTCTAGATTATAGGGATTTGACTAGGATTTGGTATGTGGATAGCTTGGTGATGATGCTAGGATGGATTTCAGTACAGAATTGGAGTGTTTAGAGACAAAATTAGGTGCACCAAGATTTCTGTTGAGGAGTAGAACTCTTGATTCTTGAGGATTTAAGCATGGTTAGATAGTTAGAATTGATGACTGAAACATGTAAATGACATTAGGCTTGTTAATTTCAAGAATCGTGACATTGGAGTTGGGGTGGTCTTCTGAAACTTGGATCGATTTTGAAGTTAGGATGAGAATCAATGATTTTGGAGTGCATATTTGGAATCAGGATGAAATTTCAAGTAGGATATGGTGTTTAGTCGTGTTGATTGATGCACTTTGGTGTAACCTTCACCGGAGACGACGGTGGCTCTGTGTCTCAGGCCACCTTCCCAACTTTCCCTCTCAGTTTTGAATTATTTGGGGAAGATGATGCCATGCCCGTTGGATCACGTTTGACTGTTGACTGGAGATAGAAACCAAGGGCCACGATCGCGTGTGAGTTTCTGAAGAGAAGTGAGTTTGGCAAAACTCACCGTTTCATTTAATTAGTTTGGGTGGGCTTAACAATTGAATTGCTATTAACACCCTCTAGTCAGGCCCAAGGTTGAAATGAACGTGAAACAATTGCTATTTGTCACAGGGATTTTCCAATTTCCATTTCTTTTTTCCTGATTGTTTTTAGTTTGGTTTGGGCTTAAGACAATTTGATACGCGTACCCCCTGCAGGGCCCATCCTGGATAAGAACATAGAATAATTGCTATATACCACACGCAACTTTCATAATTTTCATCTATTTTCTTTTATTTTGCATATTTCATATAGTTAGGAATTAATTCATAATAATTAGGAAAAATAATCATTTTTAGGCTAGATTTTTTTCTCCTGACTCTTGAAAGAGTCTAGAATTTAATAGGATTAAAATTTTACTAATTCATGCATTTAGGAATTTAATTGCATTTATGTAGTTTTAATTGCTTTTATTTTGAATATGGTTGATATGTCATTTTGCTGATTTTTGTATGGCCATTTGGTGATGGTTTTTGCTTTGATTTTTTGTGTAGGATTAGTTTAGAGATGCATGTACCTCTAGCAATTTTCTCACATTTTTGTGAGAGAATTTTAGGCTGTTTTGAATATTGAACATTAAGTGGTGTAGAATTAGGGCTTTAGGATAGTTCCCTTAAGTTTAGGGCATAGTTTTAGGTCTTAATGATTAATTAACCCCCTGGTTTTTGTATGGAGATATTCTTAAGAGGTTTAGGAACCCTTAGAATTTTTTATAGGATTTTACAATCATTTTTAGTATTTTAATTAGAATTAGTTTTAAGACTAACTTCTAGGTGTTTCTAATGAACTAACTTGACTAGTTTAATTCAATAGTTCCCTTTAGATTAGGGTGGTGGCTCTCTTGCTTTTGGATGAAGATGAAGACCAATTGAAGATTCTTTGGAGAGCTTGAAGGAGCTTGGAGATGAAGCCTTGTCCTCTTGTGGGGTGCTTGTCAGGAGCTTAGGGAAACTAGGGTTTTAGGAAGAGCATTAGATTAGTTTTGTTTCTTTCTTCAAACATGGAGTATATTGTTCATCTCCATTCAATCCAATGACATAAAGTCCTCTTAAAAAAGTCACATCTCTCCTTTGGAGGGATGAGTGGCATGCTTTAAGAGTAGAACTTTGAGGATGCCATTCTCTTATAATGTTAAGTTCTTAGTGGCTTCCTTTGGTTGTCATTAAGTCACTTAACATTTCAACCTGATCTTGTTAATTGAGTCCCTTGGAGGTTGCTTGTTGAAGATGAAGTTTGTGCTTGTTGAAGCTAGAAGCTTGTTGAAGCTAGGAGTGTTGCTTGTTGAAGCCAGTTGCTTGTTGAAGCTGTTTGCCTGTCGAAGATGAAGTTAGGAGCTTGTTGAAGTTGTTTACTGGTTGAAGTTTGAAGCTTGTTGCTTGTTGAAGATTGAAGGTTTAGTGGAGCTTGAAGATAGGAGCTATTCACGGAGATGAAGGTTGTTGCTGTCAACTTTTTGCTGTTTAACCAATTGTGGCTGCCAGAGCTGCTGCTGGTGCTATTTGTTGTAGGAGTTTGATGCTGCTGCTTGGGCTGCCTCCTCTGTTTTATTTTGGTTTCTTCTGTATTGTTTGTTGGCTTGTGCATCTTGCCCCCTAGGTTTGAAGTGAATGTTGATTCACTTTGCCTGTTGTTTTCCCAGGTTCGAGGTTGAGCGGGACTCCCTTGCCTCGCTTGTATTGCTGCATTGCATGCATTTTACTGTATTTGCTTGCTTTCTTTTCTGTTTATCCCCTAGGATCTCTTATTTCCTATGTGCAGGAGGGAATTATGACAGACATTAGGATTCTTATCCATGCATGACAACATTAGGTTAGTTTTTATTCCCTTTTCAACCCTAGGTTTTTTTAGAGCTTCTTTCTCTTCTTATCTTAAAACAACTCAAAAATACAGTAATAAGGTTAATCGATGTCGTACGTTATGAGCCTTAAGCTATTTGAGAAAGGGTTGCTGGAGAGCTTCTTTCCAGTAGTCTGGCTGCTTAGTGTGGCACCCTTTAGGTGACGCGCGACGTAGTCACTCTCAAATCACAGTCTCTAGTGCGTCAGAGATTGCAAACAAACTAAAAAACACTTCTTTCATAAAAGATTCAAAACAAACATCAAAGTGTCATTTTTGTCCGCTTGGACTCTTAATCAAGAAAAACCCTTTCATAAGGTAATAAAAACAGTCAGACAAGCTTGTGTCTTCCGTAGTCCGAACTACGTTTGCTCTGATCTTTCATGATGTATGAAAGTACGTAGGCATAGGATGTCGTATCCTAGCGAGCAACCTTCCCACCTTCATCCGTAGTTAGTCGAACTACGTAGACTCTAACTTTCCCATTGCACGAGGGAATACGTAGGCATAGAGCGGCGATGCTCTATCGAGTCTCTCTTCTCTTTTCTTTCCTTTTGTCCCTTGACCTATAGAGTAGATAGAATAACACACCCTAGACAGAAAACAAGCGTGGATCCCGTCGAGTACAGCGGACGTGAGGGGTGCTAATACCTTCCCATTGCGTAATCGACTCCCGAATCTAAGATTTGGTTGCGATGACCATTCCTTTCCCGTTTTGCGTTAGGTTTACTCTGAGCATTTCCTTTTCCTCCGTTGGGATAAATAACGCACGGTGGCGACTCTTCTGTCATAGCCGGCGTCGATTTTTGCAGTAGCGACAACTGGCGACTCTGCTGGGAACTCCAACAGTTCCCTACGTGAGTCAATCCTAGCGTTTGTTTTCCCGTCGTGGGTTTTGTATGGATTTACCTTTTTGTATTTACTTTCAGCATTATATTATTGTTGGTATGCTGGGTAAGGGTTCAGATTTAGAGATAAGTCGGACCTGGGCTTGAGTGCACCTAGAATTAGTTGTGGAAAATAGTGGGCGCGTGCATGCTTTGCATGTACTAGTGTCCCGCAAAATCCACGCTCGGACGAGGTTCTTCTGGTTGACTTCTTTTTCAACCCTTTGGGTTGAGGGGGTTGTTGGTTAGTTGGATTGTCGACTCTGGGGACCGATCAATTGGAAGTTGGCTAAGTGAGGCCTCTCAGGACATGATGATGCCACACCTTCTGGGTATCGTATCATCAGTCTTGAAAGTCTGTGACGCCGACGACCGCATAGGATGTCGTACCTTGTGTCAGTTGATAGGACACCTACCTGTGAGAGGGATTGGGACATGCAGGAAACTTGACCTCCAGACTACCCGGTTTTCTTGATATTGGATCAGTATGTGTGGTTACTTGGGGTTCTTCATCAGGACAGTGTTATGGGTCTGTTGAGACCAAGCTGGAGCATTGTCGTGGGTCTGGTGAGACCAAAGTGGAACATTGTTATGGGTCTGTTGAGACAGGATTTGAGCAGTATTGTGGGTCTGTTGATACAGATGTGGATGGATCTCTTCAGCAATATATCACTTGATCCCTGTTGCATGTTTGCATATTGCATTGTTGCATACTCATTTTGCATATCATTAACGTGTGTCTGTGCTGCAGGTGCATTTCATACCCTCTGATTCTAGTTGCCCGGATTTCCGTCTGCTGGTATTATGGATACTTTGAAGAAGACTGTGGCTTACAAGTTGCCTACTCCAGATGTTTCTTCTTTGCTTGGTTTGATATCTCTAGCTGATGGTGATGTGAAGAGAAGCTTCAGGAAGAGTTATGGGAAACTGCTTAGGTTGGTTTGCAAACCATCCACGTATGAGCTGAACGGATTGTACGCGCTGATGCAGTTCTATGATCCCCCGCTGAGGTGTTTTACTTTCCCTGACTTCATTCTGGCTCCGACCATGGAGGAATATGCTGAGATCTTGGAGTTAACCATTCAGAACAAGGTACCCTTCATTCATATGGATGCTAATCCCAAGCTGGAGGATTTGGCTGTTGCTTTGCACTTAGACTCCTCATAGTTGCTGTTAACCTCGTGGAATGGGGTTTCTGGTTTTTCTCTAAAGTTCTTGGTTGGGAAAGCACAAGAGTATGCCAAGAGTGGATGTTGGATTGCGTTTAATGCTATCCTTGCTTTGTGTATCTATGGCATTGTACTGTTCCCTAATATGCCTGACTTTGTTGATTTGGATGCATTCCATATATTTGCTTCAGGCAATCCTGTGCCTACACTGATTGGAGACTTCTATCACTCTCTGCATTATAAGAACGAGAATAGGAGGGGCAAGAACGTCTCTTGTTATGTGCCTTTGTTGTATATGTGATTTGATAGTCACCTGCCCAAGAATGGTATCTTTGCTGAGTCTGCAGCTACGGTGGAATGGTCTGAGCGTTTGATGGGGCTTTCTTCAGAAGATGTTGTCTGGTTTGATAGGGATTTACTGGGATCTGAGATTATCTACAGCTGCACAGGATATCCTAACGTTCCTCTGATTGGGAGGAAAGGGTGCATTAACTACAATTCGTCATTGTTGATCAGGCAATTCGGTTATGCTTTGAGAAGCCCGCCAAAAGAGGAGGAAGTGCAGGAATCTCTGTACTTCACAGGTGATCTGAGTGGAGAATTGTTATCCAAGCTTCAGCGTGCTTAGAATAACATCTGCAAGAAAGGGAAGCCGTTGTTGGGTAAGAATGATAGTCAAGCCTATCCTCTGTACCAAGTCTGGATCCAAGATAGGGCGAAGCAGGCGCTGATGTCGTTTCCTGCGGTATTACCTCCTGCTCCCCTCGTGGTTGAGGAACCAACTACTGTGTCTATTGAAAGATATGAACAGGTTGTGAAGGAGAAGGAAGCTTTTATGAAAGCCAATGAGAAGTTGGAAGAAGAGCTAGTTCAGCTCAGAAGCGAAAGAAATGAAGTCGTATATTCCTTCAAGCAGCAAACAAAGCTGGTGAACCAGTTAGGTATAGAATTGACTGAACAACGAAAGAAGCGTGAACATTTGGGGATAGATTTCAAGAGCTCTCATGATATGCTGGAGTCTAAGAAGAAAGCTTTGGATATAGCTTACTTGGAGATCTCTACATTCAACGAAACTTGGAACGCTACATTGACCAACAACAAGGAGAGAGAAGATAAGCTAAAGTTGCAAATCTCCAAGTTAGAGGATCAGTTGAAAGCTAGCCAGAGGAAGTTTGAGGAAGAAGCTGTGCGTAGTTTTTCCATTCAAGCCTCATTGAACAAAGCTGTCAAAAACCTGAAGGAGCACAGACAGAACTTTGAAGCCAAGAAGAGGAAGTTAGAAGACTGTTTTGGCAAGGGAGCTTGGGAAAACTCCAACGAAGGCCTCCAGTTCACTATACGGCAGTTAGAGTTGCTCGTCGAAGGGTTACTCACTCAGCCAGATCATCCCAATACCAAGAAGTTGTTAGAAGAGTACCGTGCTCATTGTAACACTTGACTGTTGTATGTGCTTTATTTGCATTATGCTGACCATCACCAGGCTTGTTGGTTGAGGTCATGCCTTCTTGTTATTGTGTACACTCAGAGATATTGTATTTCTGCCTTGTCGGGCTCTTTTCAGCAATATATGAGATGTTTCTTCCATGAGTGGATCCCAGCTTCTTATCACATCACTTCAATGGCACTTTGGCACTAGAATCAGGGGTTGATCTCCCTAACACGCAGACACATATTGCATCTGCATATTCATTTTTGCATTGCCAGTTACTTGTTGAATCTGTATCTTATTTCCTGCATCTCACAGGTTTTTCAGGATTGACGACCAAAGAATCCACCGCTACTCAACCAGAAACAACTGTAAGAAAGCAATGGATCAAGTTCAAGTCGAGATGCAGGAAATCCGTGAGAAGCTGACTCTGTTCATGCAAGCTATAAAGAGCATGGCCAAGGGCCAGGAGAGCCTTCAGACCTTGGTGCAGCCGCTGCTGACGTGGACAAACAGAAATGGCAATACTGACCGCAATTCTGTTGGAACTCCTCGCCGGGAGGATGAGATACCGGTAGTTACTCCACTTGTTGCGACTGTCAACGAAAACACTGGTGCTGGTGCAGGTGCTGGCGCTGGTAATGGCAATACTGGAAATGGTGGTGATGGGCATGTTGTTAACAACAATGGCAACACTGGGGATGCCAATCAAGGATTCGGTGACAATGTTGGCTTTGGAAACAATGGGTATGGCAATGTCAATCAGGACGGGAACTTCGGGTTCAACAATCAAGGCTTTGGTAATGATGGTTACGGCAACAATCAGAGGTATGGCCACGGTAATGGTGGATTTGGTAATGTGAATAACAACGGCGCTGGAGCATTTCCTTTCAACAATGGTTTTGGACCTGCTGGGGTAAATCGAGGGTTCGGCAACCGAGGACAGGGTCCTATGTTCAATCAGCAAGGATTTGGCCGTAACATGGGTTACAATGGGTATGGAAATGACTGGAATGTGGATCACCAGGACGACGCTTTCTCGGGAAGAGGTATGGGACCTGAGGGCCCTATTAACCCTGTTCAGAGGATCAGAATGCTAGAAGAGCAGATGAAAGGTGTGGTTAATCAGAACTCCACTGGGTTAGATATGACTACTATGGGGTTGGTACCAGGGTTGAGGGTGCCATTACAATTCAAGGCTCCAACATTCGACAAATACAAAGGGGATACCTGCCCAAAGGTCCGTGTACGTTCTTATTATAGAAGGATGTCTGCATATTCCAATGATGAAAGGATGCTCATGCATTTCTTTCAGGATAGCTTATCGGGACCATCATTGGAATGGTACATGGGACTGTAGCCCACTCAGATTAGAAGCTGGAAGCAGTTGGCTGATGCTTTCGTTATGCATTACAAATATAACAGCGATTTGGCGGCAAACAGAGTTCAGTTGCAGAGTCTGTCGCAGAAAAGTGGTGAAAGTTTCAAAGAGTACGCGCAGCGGTGGCGCGATATGGCAGCTCGGGTGCACCCTCCTTTGGTTGAAAGGGAGATGAATGACATGTTTGTGAGGACATTTACAGGAATGTACTATGACAAGTTACTCAATGTTTCGATGGGTAGCTTCTCCGATATGATCCTTATGGGAGAAAGGATCGAAAATGGAATTAAAATTGGAAAGATTTAGGCAGGCGAATCTACTTCAGCTGGGGGTGCGAGAAAAGCGCTCGGCGGAAGACGACAGGGTGATACAAGCGCTGTATTTGGTGGCAGAGGCCGGGGCAGAGGCAGAAATTAGTACATTCAACCTCAACAAATAGCCAGTGTTACTATTCCAATCCAACAACAGCAACAACAACCACAGCAGCAGCAAAGGCAGAATCAGGGTCAGAGAAGGTTTCAGAATGTAAAGCCGAAGAGGGTATTTGATAAGCCTCCGTCGACATATGCAGAGCTTCTTCAGACACTGCTGGGGTTGAATTTGGTCGAGAAAAGGACATTGGAACCGCCTACAGGACCGGTACTTCCTTATGGGTATGACGCTAATAAGCAGTGCGAATTCCATTCTGGGGCGCCCGGACATGATGTAGAATCTTGTCATGCTTTCAAGCATAAAGTTCAAGACTTATTGGACAGTAAAGCCATCAACTTTGGCCAGGTGGGGCCTAATATTGTACAACAGCCTATGCCTAATCATGGGGCAAATGCCATCTTGACAGAAGAAAATTTGAACTTGGTGATGGATGTTAACGAACTGAAGACAGCATTGAGTAAGGTGAAAAGCAGGTTGCTCAGAGGGGGAGTATTCCCTGGTTGTGATGAATATTGTTTAGAGTGTTGGACCCAGCCTGAGGGTTATACTGATTTGAAGCAGGGCATTCAGGCCATGATCGACGAAGGGACCTTGCAATTTGATCGAACTGCGGTTGAGAAGCCTGTGGAGGCATTATGTGATAAGCAGAATGATATTGCAATGGTGACGATCCCGAGGAAGACTATAACGATAACGGCGCCCATCCAGCGGCCAACTATTACGATTACCAAAGCAGGGCCTGTTCCCTTTGAGAGTACGAAAGTTGTCCCGTGGACATACGGATAAGAAGCATATTGCAACGGTGAAAAGATTGTGGTGAATAGCCAGCCAGCTGGGGCTATTGATAATGTTGTTGGAACGGGGGGCATGACCCGTAGCGGAAGGATCTTTACCTCACCTGAAATAGAAGCAGAGAGATTGGCCAAAGGTAAAGCCAAAGTAAATGAAAGCGGGCCTACTCAGTTGAAAGAAAAGGATACGTCACTCAAGGACGTAGAGGAGTTCATGAGACTGATTTGCAAAAGCGACTACAAAATTGTTGAACACCTACAGCAGATGCCGTCGAAGATTTCTATCTTGTCGTTGTTGTTATGTTCCGAGGCCCACCGGAACGCCTTGCTAAAAATTCTGGATACGTCATTTGTGCCTCAAGAAGTTTCTGTAAATCAGTTAGAGGGGATAATGGCACATGTCAATGCTGGACATAGCCTGGGTTTCACAGATTTTGATCTAACACCTAGGGGTCGAGAGCACAACATGGCTTTGCATATATCGGTGGAATGCTGGGGCACCGTAATGTCGCGTGTATTGGTGGATACTGGATCGTCGTTGAACGTATTGCCAAAGAAAGCCATGATGAAATTGGACATACGGGGAATTATTTGCACGCCCAGCGATTTGGTTGTGAGGGCGTTTGACGGGACAAAAAGATCAGTGTTCGGGTCAATAACATTACCGCTTAGGGTGGGGCCAGAAATTTTTGATACCGAATTCTACATCATGGATATCCATCCAGCTTATAGCTGCCTTCTTGGGCACCCATAGATCCACGCCGCAGGGGCCGTAACATCCACATTGCATCAAAAGTTGAAGTACATGGTGGGTGATAGTGTTGTCACCGTTTGCGGGGAGGAGGACATTTTGGTCAGTCACCTGTCATCGTTCAGATATGTTGAGGTCGACGGAGAAATACACGAGACACCTTGTCAAGTCTTCGAAGGGTTGCGAATTAAAGACAAAGCTCAGGGTCCCAGCAAAATGCCGGAGGTGGCAGTGTCATCCTACAAAGAAGCTCAGGCTTTAGTGCAGACTGGTGAGACTAAAGGTTGGGGGTAGGTACTGGAGATTCCCATGAAGAATGACAAGTTTGGGCTAGGGTATCGACCGACGTCGTCGGCGTCATCTTCAGGAGCGCCCAGGTTCAAGGGGCCGATAACGATTACGCCAAGCGGGTGTGCTTTGAGACAATCAACGCTATTTCCGATGCCGAAGACGGAGATAGTGACTGCGATATGGACGCGTGGATCAAGCCAAGCGTGCCAGGACAAAGTCTCTGCAACAGGTCCATCCGGGAAACTGTCCCAGTGACTCTTAAACAGTAATGATTTGTTTTGTCAATTGTTGAATAATCCTATGTCCTACCCGGGGCATAGTGATTTTACCTTAGGGCTACTTGATTATGTGTATTGCACTGTTTTAATCATGAAATAAAGGCGTTTTTCATATACAAATATTGTGATCCCTGTTCTTCTTGTTTTTACTTTAACAATAAATGGCAACGTGGTTATTTGCTTTGTTTGCGTATTGAAACTTTTAACCATTTTCTTTGCAGGACTAATATTTTAGATGACATCTTCTACGAACCGCCTATGACTCGTTTCGACTTCGAGCACCCGGTATTCCAAGCAGAGGAAGAGATTGTTGAGGATAGCGACTTGCTATAGGAGCTGACTCGTTTGTTGAAACAGGTAGAGAGAATCATTCTGCCTCATCAGGAGGAAATTGAGATTATCAACTTGGGGTCGGAAGAAGTTGTGAGAAATATCCTTATAGGGGTTGCACTGCAGAGCGACATCAAGCAAAGGCTGATTGAGATACTACGAGAGTATAGTGATATTTTTGCTTGGTCGTACGAGGATATGCCTGGGTTGGATACGGACATGGTTGTGCACCGTCTGCCGCTGCGAGAGGAATGTTCGCCTGTTAAGCAGAAACTCAAAAGAACCAGACCAGACATGGCTGTGAAAATCAAAGAGGAAGTTCAAAAACAGTGGGATGCTGGTTTCCTAGCCGTTACAACTTATCTGTCATGGGTCGCTAATATAGTACCAGTGCCGAAGAAAGACGGTAAAGTGCGAATGTGTGTAGACTACCGTGATTTGAATAGGGCGAGCCCGAAAGACGACTTTCCACTTCCTCACATTGATGTGCTGGTTGATAACACTGCTCAGTTCTCCGTATTCTCCTTCATGGACGGCTTCTCAGGCTATAATCAGATCAAAATGGCACCAGAAGACATGGAGAAGACTACCTTCATTACTCCCTGGGGAACATTTTGCTACAAAGTGATGCCCTTCGGACTGAAGAACGTTGGGGCAACATATCAACGTGCTATGACGACTCTCTTTCATGACATGATGCACAAAGAGATCGAGGTTTATGTTGATGATATGATTGCCAAATCTCAAACAGAGGAGGAGCATTTGGTTAATCTGCTGAAACTGTTCAAAAGACTTAGGAAGTTCAGGTTGAGACTGAACCCTAACAAGTGCACCTTTGGGGTGAGATCGGGTAAACTGCTGGGGTTTATTGTGAGCGAAAAAGGAATAGAGGTTGATCCTGCAAAGATAAAAGCTATACAAGAAATGCCGACGCCTAAAACAGAAAAAGAAGTGCGTGGGTTTTTAGGGAGGTTGAACTACATTGCTCGGTTCATATCTCACCTAACTGCGACATGCGAGCCGTTATTCAAGTTGTTGAAAAAGGATCAGGCATTGACCTGGAATGAAAATTGTCAAAAGGCGTTCAACAAGATAAAAGAATACTTGCAGGAACCTCCTGTTTTGATACCCCCAGTGGTCGGGAGACCTTTGATTATGTATTTGACGGTTCTTGAGGAAAGTATGGGTTGTATTCTCGGTCAACACGACGAGACCGAACGTAAAGAGCATGTGATCTACTATTTGAGTAAGAAGTTTACCGACTGTGAGTCCAGATACTCAATGCTCGAGAAGACGTGTCGCGCGCTAGCCTGGGCCGCCAAACGTTTGAGGCAATACATGCTGAATCATACAACCATGCTAATTTCAAAGATGGATCCAATCAAATATGTGTTTGAGAAGCAAGCACTCTCCAGAAGAATTGCCCGATGGCAGATGGTGTTAACAGAATACGATATCCAATATGTCTCGCAAAAGGCTATTAAAGGTAGTGTTCTGTCAGAGTACCTTGCTGAGAAGCCGGTTGAAGACTACCAATCAATGAGGTTTGATTTTCCTGACGAGGATATCATGTACCTGAAAATGAATGATTGTGAAGAACCGTTGTCGGACGAAGGACCAGAGTTGGGTTCCAAATGGCAGTTGATATTTGACGGAGCAGTTAATTCCTATGGTAGCGGAATAGGTGCAATTATCACTACTCCTCATGGGTCGCACATCCCATTTACTGCCCGATTGACTTTTCCTGTTACTAATAATGAGGCTGAATATGAGGCTTGCATCATGGGTCTGGAAGAAGCCATTGACTTGAGAATCAAGAACCTGGATGTATACGGAGACTTAGCTCTAGTGGTGAATCAGATTAAAGGAGAATGGGAGACACGTCAGCCCAATTTGATACCCTATATGAATTATGCAAGGAGATTGTTGCCTTTCTTTGACAAGGTGGAATTGCATCACGTGCCACGAGCAGAAAATCAAATGGCTGACGCCCTGGCGACATTGTCTTCAATGTATAAAGTTAACTTCTGGAACGAGGCTCCCCAGATCGTTATCTCTCGGCTTGATAGGCCTGCATTCATATTTGCCATTGACGAGGCTCCCGATGGTAAACCCTGGTACTTTGACATCCAGAATTTCCTGAAGAACAAGGAGTATCCGGCTGGGGCATCCAGTCGAGATCAGAAGACTCTCAGGAGATTGGCTGGCAATTTCTATCTGAATCCGGACGGTGTCCTTTATAAAAGAAACCACGACTTGGTGTTGCTACGCTGTGTAGACGAGAAAGAGGTGAAGTTGCTCATGGAAGAGGTACATGAGGGTACATTTGGTACACATGCTGGTGGGCATACTATGAAGAGAAAACTGCTGCGGGCAGGTTACTATTGGCTGACTATGGAAACAGACTGTTTCAAGTTTGAAAAGAGGTGTCATAAATGCCAGATTTATGCAGACAAAATCCATGTGCCTCCAAGTCCTCTGAATGTGATGTCATCACCGTGGCCTTTCTCGATATGGGGAATTGACATGATTGGCAAGATTGAGCCTACGGCATCAAACGGACACCGGTACATTTTGGTGGCAATCGATTACTTCACCAAATGAGTGGAAGCAGCATCATATGTCAATGTGACCAAACAAGTGGTAGCTAGATTTATTAAACGAGATATTATCTGCAGATATGGAATCCCTGAGCGGATTATCACCGACAAAGGTTCAAATTTGAATAATAAAATGATGAAAGAGTTGTGTCAGAATTTTAAGATTGAGCATCACAACTCTTCTCCTTACTGGCCCAAGATGAATGACGCTGTCGAAGCAGCCAATAAGAACATAAAGAAGATTGTTCAGAATATGGTTGTGACGTATAAGAACTGGCACGAGATGTTACCTTTCGCTTTGCACGGTTATCGTATGACGGTACGCACATCAACTTGGGCAACCCCTTTCTCATTGGTATACGGGATGGAGGCGGTGTTACTGTTGGAGGTCAAGATTCCTTCTCTGAGGATTTTACGTGATGTCCAACTCGACGAGGCAGAATGGATTAAAGATAGACTGAATCAACTCAGCTTAATGGATGAGAAGAGACTGGCTTCTCTAGCATACGGCTGGTTGTATCAGAGCCGGATGAAGAAAGCTTACGACAAGAAGGTGTGCCCTCGAAGCTTTCAGACGGGCGATCTTGTTTTGAAAAAGATTCTCCCACCACAATCAGATCACAGGGGCAAGTGGACTCCCAATTACGAAGGTCCCTACGTTGTCAGAAAAGTCTTCTCTGGAGGAGCCTTGTTACTATCCACCATGGATGGTGAGGACTTTACGTCTCCTGTGAATTCGGACGCAGTTAAAAAATACTTTGCTTGAAAGTGACCCGCTGGACAGTAAAAAGAGAGTCCATGCAAAAATGGGGCATCCCGGCGAACCATAAAAAATGAATAAAAGGTTCGGGCAAAAGTTAGGGATAAAATTGAAAATATGTACACCCGCGAAGTCGAAAACCTGAAAAGGGCGACTTCGGCAAAAAAGGGTATCCCGGTGAATTGAAAACCCGCAAAGGGCGGTTCACGCAAAAGTTAGGGATTGAAAAAGCAAATGACTGCGGTCCGGATTTGATACGACATTGCTTAGTGGTTTGGGAGTACCTGGGGGCCGTCTATCCGAAAACAATCTCTTCTGAAGATCGAGTACCGGGAAAGCGCAGAGTCAGGCGAGTCATAGGAGGATCAGCTCAGGGTGTTTGTTTGTGCCACGTTGCCGACATGTATACAAATATTGTTTTGTATTTTCTTTATGCTTCTTGTGCATATATTTATGTGTGTTTATGCGTAACTTCCTTTTTTCAGGAGTTGCATCCAGTGTACAAAACTTTGCCTATTCAGAGGCCCGTTATCAATAAAACATGTTATTCAGTACTTGATGCTTGTTCTTTACTATTTTGTTTGTGAAAGACGCCGATGTTTTTGATAAACTTGCACTTACATAATCTTGCTGGCCCTTGCCAATAATTGCTAAAACTTCGAATTGACTGAAGTAATGTCACAGATGCTAACCCGGATAGATTTTGTTGTATAGGCCTGTTTTGTCTCGTTTGTGTTTTGCAGGGTTCTTACCTTTGGAGCAAGCGGTCAGGAACTGTATTCCTCAGCCAAGGTCGCTTGACGTAAGACCTGACTCCAGTTGATGTCATTCCTCAGCTAGTCGCAGCTTATTCCCAGAGAGTTGAAATGACATTTATCCCTTCCCGAAGAAGGGAATTATTTTCCCCAAAAGAGTGTCCTCATGGAAAGCCGTCCATAAGATCAACCCCAGCAAGTCAAAATCAATGTCCCCTGCAGAGGTTGCGCTCCTCAGCGAATCGAAGATGTGCACGTTCAATCTCCAGCATGGGAGATTCCCGCAATAGTTAACCAAGTTGTTGGTTCGAAAGGTTTATATCCGCGAAGGATGGTTTTCTTGCTCCCCACAGGTCGTCTTGCCCCCGTCGGTATGATTGTCCCCAGCGGAGTGGTAACTCTGAATGTGTGAACTGTGCCCAGACAGTGTAGTTTGCCCAGAAGTGTCGCTTCTTCCCCATCTAAGTTTGTTCACCAGTATGGTGTTGCTTCTTTCCTCCCAGTGGAAATTGATGTTTAATCTCTCCCCCGGCAAAGTTGACTATGTTTCTGACATTTATTTTACCGGAATACCTTATGATACTTGTTCTCCCCATCGGAGTTGGCTTTATCCTTAGCATTCATGTTGTTGAGACATCATTATCAGGGTGGCCCCGGCAGCTTGAGCCTGCATTCGCATTTCCATATATCGTCATATTCGCATCTACTCAAACGCGTAGCATTTCCGGGCCGTATGGAGCATTACGCCATTTTCAAACATACGCACTTTGAAACATAAAATCAGGTTGGTTAACCTTTTGCTTTCAGGTGTGTTTTCTCAGTAGGAGTATGAAGTTCTAGCTCAGATCTATTACCAGGTATTCGAGGCCTCACGGTGAGACGTGTGATGATGCGGTTCATCTTACTATTTTCCCCACAGAGTTGCTTGTTGAAGTTTCTCTTATCCGGCCAGCGGATTATTTTCTTCAAATTTGCTGTTACGTCAGCGTCAAAGGGTTTCATGAATCAAAATTTCAGAAGCTGCCGCCGGTTATCGAAACAGGCGTCCGACAGTTTGGTTTCCGAATATCCCCAGTCCTCCTCAAAGTCGCTGTCACGTCAGCGCTAAAAGGTTTGTGGGTTGGGACCAATGGAGTAAGCTACTGCAGAGATAAGCAGAGAAACTGTATTCAGAGTATCTTCCCGTATGGATAAACGGATGAATTTTCCTACCGGTTGACAAAAGTATTTCCCCGGAAATCGCCAAAATTTTATTGCTTATGTTGATAGGAGTTCCTCGTGTTGACGAGATATGAGTCCTGACGTGGACAATTTATTCCTGTATTGACGGGATTTCTTCGTGTTGGCGAAGTGTGAAGTCCTAACATGGACAGATTTATTTCCTCGTGTTGACGAGATGTGCTAGTCCTAACATGGGCAGATTTTATTTCTCCGTGTTGACGGAATGTGAAGTCCTGACGTGGATAAATTGATTACTATTCGTGTTGACGAAATGGTGTCCTGACGTGGACCATTTATCCCCAGCAGATATCTTTCTTCGTATTGGCGAAATGTGCGTCCTGACGTGGACAAGTTTATAGTTCCTCGTCTTGACGAGATGCGCGAGTCCTGACGTGGACAAATTTATCTTTCTTCGTGTTGACGAAACGGTGTCCTGACGTGGACAATTTACTCATATGTTGATAGGATTTCCTCGTGTTGACGAGATGTGAGTCCTGACGTGGACAAGTTTACTGTTCTTCGTGTTGACGAGATGGAATCTTGACGTGGACAAATTTATTTCTCTTCATGGTGACGGGTTTATTTCCTCGTGTTGACGAGATGTGTGAGTCCTGACGTGGACAATTTATTCCTACGTTGATAGGAGTTCCTCGTGTTGACGAGACGCAAATAAGATTTTATTGCCTATGTTGATAGGATTTCCTCGTGTTGACGAGATGCGGACAACTCATCCCCAGCGAAGTCGCCGGGATTTCTCCGTGTTGACGGAATGTAGCGTACTGACGCAGACAAAGTTCTACTCCTGTGTTGTTGAGATTTCTTCGGGTTGACGAAATGTGAGTCCTGACGTGGACAGCTTTGTATCCAGATGAAGGTTGTTGCTGTCAACTTTTTGCTGTTTAACCAATTGTGGCTGTCAGAGCTGCTGCTGGTGCTATTTGCTGTAGGAGTTTGATGTTGCTGCTTGGGCTGCCTCCTCTGTTTTATTTTGGTTTCTTCTGTATTGTTTGTTGGCATGTGTGTTGGCTTTGGCAGCTTCGTCTTTCATGAATGTTATTGAACTATTACTATACAGCTGACCAGATTGTAATACTAAATCCCACTTTATACGTCTGCTATCAAAGAGTGCGTCTAGCCTAAAATATTTTGCCTTTACCAAGGCATTTATCGGTAGGTTTCGGATTCCCTTGAAAACAGAATTCATTGATTCAACGAGGTTAGTTGTCATGTGGCCCCATCGCACCCCATTGTCGTATGCCCATGTCCATTTCTCTTTATCAATGTTATCAATCCATCTTAATGCATCCATGTTTGTTAGTCTAATATCATCACGGTAGTGTTTGAATGTGGGCTCTGTTAGTGCATATCCTGCGTTCACAACCTTCTTCCTTAGTGTTTTGTCTTTGATTTCCCACATGAAATTTTGGGCAATATGTCTTATGCAATACACATGGGTCGAGGAAGGATCCTGCCAACCGTTATCAAGGTTATTGTATGCACTCTCGATTGATGGGTGTCTATCAGAGATCAAACATAAGTTAGGTTGAGGAGAAAAGTAAAAGCGGAGATTTTTTAAGAAAAAACTCCAACCCCCAGCAGTCTCCCCTTCAACTATAGCGAAGGCTATTGGAAAAATGTTGTTGTTCCCGTCCTGTGCCACAGCCATGAGTAGGGTGCCCTTATATTTCCCATATAACCATGTGTCGTCAACTTGAATTATAGGTTTACAATATGCAAAGCCTTTGATGCATGGTTTAAACGCTCAAAAGAGTCTGTGAAAAATTCCATTTCCACCAACGCAAGTCCCGTCTGGTGTACACGTTGGCTTTGTCTCCAATATGGCAACAGTCCTTGGAGAGTATTGTTTAAGAGCCACCAAGAATTTAGAAGTTCCTTGTAAGACTCCTCCCAATTTGCAAACACCCTTTCAACCGCTTTAGTCCTAGCAATCCATGCTTTCTGGTATGAAGGAGTGTAATTGTACCTTTGAACCATATGTGCAATTATGGTACTCACCTTCAAAGACGGGTTGTCGCTAATGACCATAGAATCTTATCGCAAATCAATCGAGAGCTGAGCTTGCGATGGTCCTGCATCGGATTTGAGATTATACAAGTGTGGGCTGGACCCATTGACCCTATATTCCATGAATCACTTCTCTTCCTGAAAGACGCTGTTAATCGAAACAGACACACCTCTTTACGATAATAGATCGTATATCGAGTCGGATTTGTCCGATCGACTCTATAATCTGCTGGTAAGTCCATGTGATATTGTTTAATTGCTCGGATACAATCTTCTTTGGTACGAAACTCGTCACCCTCTTTTAGTTTCCCTTCTGTTGCATAGTTTAGGTTGTAAAAAACATTTGTTGAGGGTTCATTGTCACCTAAGTCGAGAGTTGTCATGTGTTGAGGTGGGCAATAAACATGGCCGAGTGGAACCCCCTCTTCCTCGTTATTCACCATCTCGTCAATAGTGACTTCAACTGCTTCTTCTTCTTCATCAATGACATTGACTTCAGCGTGTTCCTCATCAGATTCGCAAAAAACTTGAGAAGAATCAAGTTGTTGAGACTGTTGTTGTTGTTGTTATAACGTAACATGTAACACGATATCTGAGAAACCAGAATACACGTGACTTCAAAACATGCTATGCACATCGTCATCGTCTCGAATCTTTAATGGGAAAATTTTGCATTCACTATGCCCGCCAAAAAACACTGGATTTTTGTATATTATTTGGCCAACTGGACCACATTACAATCTTTTTTTCTAATCTTGACTTAAAGTGTAAAAAATATGACCTTCTGTCAATTATAAATCTCGTAACATCAGTGTTTCTAAAATTGTAACCGGCTATGTCACATTCAAAAACTTCACTGTTAAGATGTGCACTAATCATGTATTGTGGTGTTTGAGACATAGCTAAAATTGTGTTTAGAGGGATTGGTTTACTAATTGATATGATAATAATTCAGATCTCTCTACTGTATTAATAACAATTTGGTGAGTTGCATGACAAGATAACACATTGCGTGCCTACTGAGGGAGCTGCATGACAAGACAACACACTGCGTGCCTACTGAGAGATATGCATGACAAGACAACACTCTGCGTGACTATTGAGTGAGTTGCATGACAAGACAACACTCTGCGCGTCACAGTGAACTGCATCCAGGAAACTCTTCTCATCCCAACTCCCAAACTCTTCTTCACCCAACAAACTCTTCTCATCCCAACTCTCAAACTCTTCTTCACCCAGCAAATTCTTAAACCACAATGTCTCTATTCACAATGGGCAACTATCGCTACTCGAAAAATGCATCGTGCAACGACGGGGAGGCGAAAAAGATAGACAGAAGAGTCGCCACCGAACTTTATTTATCCCATGAGGGGAAAGGAAAATATCGAGAAAACCTTAGGAAAGAAATGGATAAGATGGTCTCGCGACCAAGAACGGGTTCGGAAGCCGGTTATGCAAGGGGAAGGTATTAGCACCCCTTGCATCCATCGTACTTGATGGGAACCTTTTGTTTGTTGACGTGTGATTATATTAGCTTAAATATTATGCTATAAAAGTGTTCCACGGGGTAAAAAGAGAAGATCGAAACAGGAGAAATGAGAGGTTAGGAGGAAGAAGAGAACGAGGGAGAAAAGAGAAAGAACAGACTCGATAGGACTTTGCAATCCTAGGCCTACGTATTCTCAAAAGGTATGAGAAATTCAGAGTCGACGTAGTTCGGGGAACTACAAATATGGGGAGAAATGTGCTCGGCAAGGATTGTGGCCCTTGTGCCTACGTATCTTTACTTGAAGAAGTAAAGAATCAGAGCAGCCGTAGTTCGGCCTACGGTTTGTTGATGTTTTGTGGATGATGCTTGTCGCTACTGCGAAAATCGGCGCCGGCTGAACAGAAGAGTCGCCACCGTGCGTTATTTATCCCAACGGAGGGAAAGGAAATGCTCAAAGTAAACCTACCGCAAAGACGGGAAAGGAATGGTCATCGCAACCAAATCCTGGATTCGGGAGTCGGTTACGCAAGGGGAAGGTATTAGCACCCCTCACGTCCGTCGTACTCAACGGGATCCATGCTTGTTTTCTAGTACGGATTGTTATTCTATCTATTCTACAGGTCTGGGGTTAAAAAGAAAAGAAAATGACTCGGCAAAGTATCGCACTTTATGCCTACGTATTCCCGTCTGGAACGAGAAATCAGAGTCAACATAGTTCGCCTACCTACTGGAAAGGAGGGGAAGGTTGCTCGCTAGGATATCGCATCCTATGCCTACGTACTTTCATACAGCATGAAAGATCAGAGCAAACGTAGTTCGGGCCACGTACGACACAAGTCTGTTTTGATTGTTTTTTATCTCCTTCTGACAAAGGGTTTTCCTGATTACTGGTCCAAGCGGACAAAAATGACGTTTTGATGAGTTCACATTCTTTTACGGAAGAAGTGTCTTTTATTGTGTTTGAGATCTTATTGTGTTTTTCTATTTGTTTTGAGAAAGAAGAGACAGAACTCTAACCTATAGTTGAAAAGGGAATCAAACTAACCTAGTGTTATCATGCATGGGTTAAGACCTAATGTCTATCATGTTCCTCTCTTGCACAGAGAGAAACAGAGATCCTAAGGGATAAACGGAAACAGAAACAATAGCATATATACAATAAGCAATAAAATGCATGGATGCGGCAATACAAGCGAGGCAAGGGAGTCCCACTCAACCTCGAACCTAGAAAACAACAGGCAAAAGTGAACAAGATTCACTTTCAACCTAACAGGTTAAAATGCAAACAATACAGTTCGGGAAATTCAAACAATACATCAAAAATTATAAACAGCAAAAGAATAAACAGCAAGCAGCAGTCTTCATCAACATCTGTCTTCAAGTCATCTTCAAACACCTACAAGCTTCAAGCAAGCATCAGTCTTCACCTTCACAGCCTCCAAGCAAGGTCTCTATCATCAGTCTTCAGGGCTTTTCTTCAAGTCCCAATCTCCAAGCTGAGGAACCAATCAGGAGGATGAACTGGGGTGTTAGGCAATTAGTTGACCACCAAAGGTGGCAAACAGACTGCTAACAACACATAGAATGTTTCTCTCAAGAGTTCTATCTCTTAGACACTATCACCAAGCCTTCCAAAGGAAGTGGGTGAGTGTCCTAGAGAGACTCTGCATCATAGAGAGGGATGGAGGCAAACAAGACCTTCCATGTTTGTGAATCAAGTTGCTATTCTAGGGCTCTGCCTAACTCCTAGATCCTATAACCTTCAACAGCTGCCAGCAAGATATTCTTCATCAACCCTGGAAATTGGTCTTCATTCTCTTAATCTTCAATGGGCTTCATCAGCAAAGTCTTCAGCTCAAACCCCAAACCCCAAGCAGGCCCAATACCCCACACAGTCAAATAATAACCCTAGAGAGGGCACACCATACAATCAAGCCAATACAGGAATATACTAGCTGTAATAGTAGAATAGGGGAAGTCTAATATTTTCTAAGGGATCTATTCTTTACCCATAATACCCCTATAGTCCCATACCCCAAAATTCAAACTACAACTCCTAAAAGAAATGATTTATTACACCTATGTTATATCTAAACCCTAGTTTTGATTCCCCTAATCACACCTAAACAAACCATCTAAAATTTAGTCCTAAAATCATGAATTAAATCTCATATGAAAATTAAAATCCTAAGTAACGTACTCTAAAAAGAATGGGTCCAAAATATAAAAGGATCTAGCTAAACTAAAAACAACAAGATCAAGTGTTAAACTAAACATTATTTAAACCTATTTAAAAGAAAAATATACTAAAAATGCAAAAATAATATAAAATGCTAATTTTATTATATGACAATTTTCTTAACAGAAATATAAAAAAGATGAAAAAACAACCACTTAAAAATATGGAAATTTCAATTTGTTATGATTTTTCAAACAATTAAAAAAAATGAATGAAATTAAAATGAATTATATGAGGTTAGGGGTGCAGTCAGTAATTATTTCAGTTGAAAAATGAAGGATGGGCCCAGACTGGGGGTGCGCATAGCAAGGCGCGTCTGGGCCCAGCTAAGTCAGAAAAAAAACTAAAGAAAAATAAAGCAAAAACGGTGCAGAAAGCAAGAAAAATAGTTCAATGGTTTGGGCCTTGGCGTTTGGGGGTGTGAAAAGAAAAAGATCATTAAGCCCAGAAGGAGTCGTTTAATGAAACGACGCGTTTTGGCATTCTCAGAATTCCCTCGCGTTTCATCTTTGAATCCTAGCCATTGGATGCGTTACTCAGTCAAAGTCTTGTGAATGATCCAACGATCCTCATGTTTCTTCTCCAAAGAGCTAGGGTTTCACCATTAATGAACCATGCACGAAGCTTCATGAACCAGACTTCCACCCTCTCATACAGCTTCGTTTCTCCATGAAATTCAGAGCCATAAAAAACAAAATTGCTCTACATCTTCTCCTCTACACAACCATGGTTTCAGTTTTCTCCAAAACTCAATCTAGAGCCAAACCCGATAGGTAGAAGACCTTGGTTCCAACACCTTACACTGAGATCAACCTTGATGATTCTTGCTAACTCTTACACTAATGTGTTCTACATGTTATGTTGATCATTCTAATCTATCTAGCTAAGATTAACATGCCCTAACCTAAGTGTTCTAAGGCTCAACAGAATTAGTGCTCCAATGGTGAACTCCATGAAATGCTCTCAAATCCATCAGAATCATTCATCTAACTATTCCTAACAGTTCTAACCTAAGAATTCTACATCATGCTAACTAATCTATGCTAATTCGAAGAAAACACTAACCTAGTGTAATCTTGAAAACAGATGGAGAAATCCTTGGATTCACATCTTGCAATGCTTTGGACTTGATCAATGGACTTGGTTCTTGGTTCTGTATGCAGAAATTCTTGCTCAAATGCTTTTGATTACCATAACCACTTCTTTTTGCAATTTGGAGGATGAACTTGTATAGCACGAATTCTACTTCAATTCAGCCAGATCTTGATGGAAACTTGCTCTATGATGAATATAGATGATGATAGGATCAAGAATTTTGGAAAATGATGAAGATTTGATAGAGTTTGGAATGAATTTGCAAAATTGAGGAATGAGATGCAACTATAAGTTTTCAACCAAATGAATCACCAACCAATGATTGGATCCACCCTACTCAATATATAGATGCTCATGGAACTCTCTAGAACTTGCTAGAAACCTCTTGTGCACAAATCCCTTGTGTTTTGGCATGTGTAACTTCATACATAAGCAACCAATGATAACTTCCAAACTTTGAACTAAACTCAAAAATATAATATTTCCAATCATATCAAAACATTCTTTCCAATCAAAATGACCTATAATTTCATCCCATTTGGGCATGGTATGAAAAATCTCATTTTAGGTCACTTTTATTCATTAAATTCACCTTTTAATTGACCAAATTTGGAACCTTGAGCTATGAGCATTTCCAAACTTTCATGATCACTTTTCTAGACTCAAAATGTCATTTGGAGCAAGTTTGATGTTGTGAAGTTTTTCATTTGAAGCTTCCTTGTATGAGTTTTGGGCATAGGCTTGAAGTGACCTGTAATTCTCAAATGACCAAAATACCCTTTTCTTGCCAAGGCCATAAGTAGAGTTCCACAAATCATATGAAGGCATACCATACCTTTCTAGAAAGCTAAGACAATGAGGAACAACTTTCATGTTGACCATAAATCCATTTGAAAGCTCTTTGAGGGGTAAAAGTTGCTTGGAAGACAAGTAACTTTCACAGACAAAATTTCAGATGCCCCAGATGACCTGTAACTTGCAAGGACCATAACTTGAGTTATATAAATCTCCTTGATGTCTTCCACCACTCAAATTAAAGGTATTGAGATCCTATACAAGTTTCATGTTGGCCAAAGATCCATTTGAAGCTTGCATTTTGAATTATCTTGCTTGGAAGTTTGACCTAAATTAGGGGATTTTACACAGAAACCCTAATTTAGAAACTCCTCCTTTTCTTGATTTCTCTTGACTTCTCCTTGGCACAACACCACATCCATATCTACATGTCAAATTATGAACCCCACATCTCCCAAATAGACCTTGATGCCTTTCAATCAATCATTTGACCTAGGGTTGACCTAGGGTTGACCCAGATGACCCTAGTTGACTGTCTTCAACTGCAGCTCTTGCAATCTCATCAATGACTTGCCTATCTTTCAAAATGACTCTCTAGGTCTTCCATGATGTCTGTATACCCTTCATGACCTCAATTCACAGCTCACAACTTCTTTGATGATCTTCAAATACATTCAAGATAGGAGAGAGATCCACTGCTTGATCCACTGACTTCTTAGATTTCAATTTCTTTCTGATGACTTGGATAGGCCTGAATTTGAACAATAACCTCTTGATAGGCTCATAGAGATGAGAATAGTACTTGGTCCCTTGTTGGATGATTTGCTATGCTATGCTATGCAAATGATTAGACTATGTACATGACTTTGTATGCAAATGACAATGCAATTGAAACATAAACCAAGTGAAGTAGGTTGAGCAAATTTTAGGGTGCAACAACTGCCCCTATTCAAGCGACTTGGACCCGACTGGGTGAAATGCCCGGAGCCTTCAGACATTCTAGGTACAAGACGGTTGAATACTAAGAACCCGGAAATTTGCCAACCGCAGAAATAAACTGCACCACTGTTTGGGGACCGACGTCCACTAACTGAATATGGTTGTTACGGCGACAACTGATCCGACGTCTGATGACTCTGATTTCAACTTCAACCACCTATGTAACGCCATAGGTACTGAACACTTTTTGCAAAACACCTCTGTCCACAACTGGACTGACCTTATCAACACAAGAAGAGGGACAAATTCGTCAACACAAATTCCTAACCTTGTCCACATCTGGACCCACGAATACACAAATCTGTCCACGTCAGGACTCAACAACACAGGAATAGAACTTTGTCCACGTTAGGACGTCTGTTTCGTCAACACGAAGAAATCTCAACTAAAACTTGTCCACGTCAGGACTCCACTTGCCGTCAACACGGAAAAATCTCGGCGACTTCGCTGCGGATGACTCGTCTGCATTTCATCAGCACGAGGGGATCCTATCAACATAGGAATGAATTGTCCACGTCAGGAATAAATCGTCCACGTTAGGAATAAACTTTCCACGTTAGGAATAAACTTTCCACGTTAGGAATAAACTTTCCACGTTAGGAATAACCTGTCCACGTTAGGAATAAAATTTTCCACGTTAGGAATAAACTTTCCACGTTAGGAATAAAATTTTCCACGTTAGGAATAAATTTTCCACGTTAGGAATAAAATTTTCCACGTTAGGAATACATCGTCCACGTTAGGACTCACACCTCGTCTTGATTTGTCCACGTCAGGACTCACATCTTCGACCCGCTGAGGAAATAAAACTTGTCCACGTCAGGACTCACGCATCTTGTCAACCCGAGGAACTATAAACTTGTCCACGTCAGGACACACATTTTGCCATTACGAAGAAAGATATCTTCTGGGGATAAATGATCCACGAAGAGTAATCAATTTTGTCCGCGTCAGGACTCTACATTCCATCAATACGGAGAAATCGAATTTGTCCACGTTAGGACTAGCACATCTCGTCAACCCGAGGAACTATAAACTTGTCCACGTCAGGACACACATTTTGCCATTACGAAGAAAGATATCTTCTGGGGATAAATGATCCACGAAGAGTAATCAATTTTGTCCGCGTCAGGACTCTACATTCCATCAATACGGAGAAATCAAATCTGTCCACGTTAGGACTAGCACATCTCGTCAACCCGAGGAAATAAATCTATCCACGTTAGGACACCCATTTCTCTAGCACGAAGCAATCCCGTCAATATAGGAATAAATTGTCCACGTCAGGACTCATATTTCGTCAACGCGAGTAACTCCTATCAATATAGGCAATAAAATTTTGACGACTCCGGGGAAATACTCCTGTCCACCAGTAAGAAAATACATTCGTCTGTTCCTACGGGAAGATACTCTGAATACAGTTTCTCTGCTTATCTCCACAGTAACTAACTCCATTGGTCCCAACCCACAAACATTTTAGCACTGATGTGACAGCGACTTTGAGGCGGACTCTACTGGGAATATTTGGAAACCAAACTACCGGACGCCTGTTCTGATAACCGGCGGCAGCCTCTGAAATTATGATTCATGAAACCCTTTGATGCTGACGTAACAACAAATTTGAAGAAAATAATCCGCTGGCCGGACTAGAGAAACTTCAACAAGCAACTCTGGCGGGAAAACAAGAGAAATTCAAACAAATAACTCTGCTCGGGGACAAAGAGAAACTTAACCTAATAACTCTGTGGGGAAAATAGTAAGATGAACCGTATCATCACACGTCTCACGGCGAGACCTCGAATGTCTGGTCATAGATCTAAGCTAGAACTCCATACTCTTGCTAAGAAAACACACCTGAAAGCAAAAGGTTAACCAACTTGATTTATGTTTCAAAAATGCGTATGTTTGACAATGGCGTAATGCTCCGTATGACATGGAAATACTACGCGTTTTTTTATTTGGTGGATGCAAGTATGACACTGTATGTCGATGCAAATGCAGACTCGAACTGCTGGGATACAGAAACCGCTTCAGCAAAATAAATGCTGAAGACAACGCCAACTCCGCTGAGGGATAATTGACTGCGCCAATCATGATTGGACTTCTGCTGGGAAATAAATGGGTATCACACGGTATTCCGACAAAATAAATGCCAGGACACACAGCCAACTCTGCCGGGGAGAGTCTTAATCTTCGAGTTCCACTGGGAGGAAAGACAACACTTGCTGGAAAGAGAACTCCGCTGGGGACGAAACGATTCTCTTGGGGAAAATCAACTGACTCCGCTGGGGGAGAGAATAAATGACCCTACTGGGAAGGGTAGACTGTCTGAGTACAACTCACAAGTTGGAAATATTAATCTTCTGAAGCTAAACCACTCTGCTCAGGATGGGGGAACCCTTCTGGGGGACATCATACTGTCTGAATACAGCCTTTGATCTGGGAATCGTCAATTCTGCTGAGGGTGGACGACTTTGCTAGAGAATATCCTTCGGATAAGCTGCGACTAGTTGGGGAACCTGATCCTTCTTTAGTAAGGAACATGATTATCTCAGAAGTGCGACCTGCGTGGGGATCGAGTCTTTCGTTACGAGCTTCTGGCCAATACTGCAATCTTTTGATCGTCCACTTCATACGGCTACGAACCCTGCAACAACACAAACAAGACAAGACAAGTCTACGCAGCCAAATCTATTTAGGTTAGTGTTAGTGACATTGTTTTCAGTTAATTCAAAGTTTTAGCAATTATTGGCAAGGGCCAGCGACGTTATGCACTTGCTAGTTTCATTAAACCTAGGCGTTTATCATGCACAAAACAGTAAAGAACCAGCATCGAATACTGAATAACATGTTTTATTGATTGGGCCCCTAAATGGGCGGAGTTTTGTACACGGGATGTAACTCCTGAAAAGAGGAAGCTACGCACAACGAATATAAAAGTATGCACAAGAAGCATAAATATAATGACAAATCAAATTTGTACATATGTCGGCAACGGGATGCAGACGAACACCACGAGCTGATCCTCCTATGACTCGCCCGACTCTAATGCTTTTCCCGGCATTCACACTTCCGAAGAGATTGTATCTGATAATCGACCCTTCAGGTATATTCCCCCACACCAATACTCACAGTAGTATCAAATTCAGACCGCAGTCATTTGCTTTTCAAATCCCTAACTTTTGTGTGAACCGCCCTTTACGGGTTTTCAGTTCACCGGGATACCCTTTTTTTCCGAAGTCGCCCAGTGTAGGTTTTCAACTTCGCGGGTGTACATTTTTTAATTTTATCCCTAACTTTTGCCCGAACCTTTCATTCTGTTTTTGGTTCACCAGGATGCCCCATTTTTGCCTGGACTCTCTTTTTTCTGTCCAGCGGGTCACTTTCAAGCAAAGTATTTTTTAACTGCGTCCGAATTCACAGGCGACGTAAAGTCTTCACCGTCCATGGTGGACAACAATAAAGCCCCTCCTGAAAAGACTTTTCTGACAACGTATGGCCCTTCGTAGTTGGGGGTCCACTTGCCCCTGTGATCTGCCTGCGGCGGGAGAATCCTTTTCAGCACAAGGTCGCCCGTCTGAAAGCTCCGAGGGTGTATCTTCTTATCATATGCTTTCTTCATTCGGCTCTGGTACAAACGACCGTATGCTAGAGAAGCTAGCCTCTTCTCATCCATTAAGCTCAGCTGATTCAACCTGTCTCTCACCCATTCTGCCTCGTCAAGTTGGACGTCTCGTAACACTCTCAGGGAAGGAATCTCAACTTCCAGTGGTAACACTGCTTCCATTCCATATACCAACGAAAACGGGGTTGCCCCGGTTGATGTGCGTACCGTCGTACGATAACCGTGCAAAGAAAAAGGTAGCATCTCATGCTAGTCCTTATAGGTCACCACCATCTTCTGAACGATCTTCTTTATATTCTTATTGGCCGCTTCAACAGCGCCATTCATCTTGGGTCGGTAAGGGGAGGAGTTGTGATGCTCGATCTTGAAATTCTGACACAACTCCTTCATCATTTTGTTATTCAGGTTTGAACCGTTGTCGGTGATTATCCGCTCGAGGATTCCATATCTGCAAATGATATCTCTCTTGATGAATCTGGCTACCACCTGCTTAGTCACGTTTGCATAAGATGCCGCTTCCACCCATTTGGTGAAATAATCGATTGCTACTAGAATGAACCGGTGTCCATTAGAAGTCGTCGGCTCGATCTTTCCAATCATATCGATTCCCCACATTGAGAATGGCCATGGTGATGACATCACATTCAGAGGACTCGGAGGCACATGGATCTTATCTGCATAGATTTGGCACTTGTGACACTTCCTCGCAAACTTGAAACAATCAGTTTCCATAGTCAGCCAAAAATAACCTGCCCGCAGCAGCTTCCTCGTCATAGCATGCCCACCAGCATGCGTACCAAATGTACCTTCATGTATTTCTTCCATGAGCAGCTTCGCCTCTTTCTCATCTACACAACGTAGTAGCACCAAGTCGTGATTCCTTCTGTATAAGACACCGTTCGGATTCAGGTAGAAATTACCCGCCAATCTCCTGAGAGTCTTCTGATCTTGACTGAATGCCCCAGCCGGATACTCTTTGTTCTTCAGGAAATTAAGGATATCAAAATACCATGGTTTATCATCGGATGCTTCATCAATGGCAAATACGAAGGCAGGTCTGTCGAGCCGAGATATAACAATTCTGGGAGCCTCATTCCAGAAGTTGACTTTGTACATGGAAGACAAAGTGGCCAGGGCATCAGCCATCTGATTCTCCGCTCGCGGTACATGATGCAATTCAACCTTGTCAAAGAAAGGCAACAATCTCCTTGCGTAATTCATGTACGGTATCAAATTGGGCTGACGTGTCTCCCATTCCCCTTTTATTTGATTCACCACCAGAGCTAAGTCTTCGTATACATCCAGATTTTTGATTCGCAAATCAATGGCTTCTTCAAGCCCCATGATACAAGCTTCGTATTCGGCTTCATTATTGGTAACCGGAAAGGTCAATCGGGCGATAAACGGGATGTGCGACCCGTGTGGAGTAGTGATGATTGCCCCTATTCCGCTACCATAGGCGTTTACAGCTCCGTCAAAGATCAACTTCCATTTGGAACCCAATTCTGGTCCTTCGTCTGGCAACGGCTCTTCACAATCCTTCATCTTTAGGTACATGATATCCTCATCAAGAAAATCAAACCTCATTGATTGGTAATCTTCAATAGGCTGCTCTGCCAAATACTCAGACAGTACGCTCCCCTTTATAGCCTTCTGCGAGACATACTGGATGTCGTATTCGGTCAAAACCATCTGCCAACGGGCAATTCTCCCCGATAATGCCTGCTTTTCGAATACATATTTGATAGGATCCATCTTCGAGATGAGCATGGTTGTATGATTCAGCATGTATTGCCTCAAACGCTTGGCGGCCCAGGCTAACGCGCAACAAGTTTTTTCAAGCATCGAATATCGAGATTCGCATTCAGTAAATTTCTTACTCAAGTAGTAGATCGCATGCTCTTTTCTTCCTGTCTCGTCGTGTTGACCGAGAACACAGCCCATACTTCCCTCAAGAACTGTCAAATACATAATCAAGGGTCTCCCTGCCACTAGGGGTATCAAAATAGGAGGCTCCTGCAAATACTGCTTTATTTTATCGAACGCCTTTTGACAATTTTCGTTCCACGTTACAACTTGGTCTTTTTTCAACAGCTTGAATAATGGTTCACACGTAGCCGTTAGGTGAGATATGAACCGAGCGATGTAGTTCAACCTCCCTAAAAACCCGCGCACCTCTTTCTCTGTTTTAGGCATCGGCATCTCTTGTATTGCTTTTATTTTTGCAGGATCGACCTCTATTCCTTTTTCGCTCACGATAAACCCTAGCAGTTTACCCGATCTCACCCCGAAGGTGCACTTGTTAGGGTTCAGTCTCAGCCTGAACTTCCTAAGCCTTTTGAATAACTTCAGCAGATTCACCAAATGCTCTTCCTCCGTCTGGGATTTGGCAATCATATCATCGACATAAACTTCGATCTCTTTATGCATCATATCATGGAAAAGAGTCGTCATTGCATGCTGATACGTTGCCCCAGCATTCTTCAATCCGAAGGGCATCACCTTGTAACAAAATGTTCCCCAAGGTGTTATGAAAGTAGTCTTCTCCATGTCTTCTGGCGCCATCTTAATCTGATTATAGCCCGAGAAGCCATCCATGAAGGAGAATACGGAGAATTGAGCAGTGTTGTCAACAAGCACATCGATGTGAGGAAGCGGAAAATCATCTTTCGGGCTCGCTTTGTTCAAATCACGGTAATCTACGCACATTCTCACTTTACCGTCTTTCTTTGGCACTGGTACAATATTAGCGACCCATGAGGGATATTTTGTAACAGCCAAGAAACCAGCATCCCACTGCTTTTGAACCTCCTCCTTAATTTTCACTGCCATATCGGGTCTAGTTCTGCGAAGCTTCTGCTTGACCGGCGGACATTCTTCTTTTAACGGCAGGCGGTGCACAACCATATCTGTATCAAGCCCAGGCATGTCTTCATACGACCAAGCGAACACATCACTATACTCTCTGAGCATTTCAACCAGTCTTCGCTTGACATCGCTCTGCAGCGCAGCTCCTATACGGATGTTCTTTTCAACCCCTTCCGACCCCAGGTTAATAATTTCGATGACCTCCTCGTGAGGCAGAATGACTCGTTCTTCTTGCTTTACCAACCAAGACAATTCTTCGGGCACGTCGCCATCTTCGACAATCTCTTCTTCGGCCTGAAATACCGGGTGCTCAAAGTCGAGACGAGTCATAGGCGGTTCAATGATGTCATCTGAAAAGGTTATCCTGCAAAAGGAATGGTTAAATGCTTCAAAATGCGTATAAAGCGAATAACCACGTTGCCCTTTTATTGTAAAACACAAAACAGGAAAAACAGAGATCGCAATATTTGTACATGAAAAACGCCTTTTATTTAATGATTAAACACGCAATGTACATAACAACACATCCCTAAGCAAAATCATGATGCCTCGGGTAAGACACCAGATTGTTCAACAATTAAGAAAACAAAGTATTACTGTTTGAGAGTCACAGGAACAATCTCCTGAATAGACCAATTGCATAATCCTTGTCCTGGCACGCTTGGCTGAATCCAGGCGTCCATGTCGCAGTCACTGTCTCCTTCTTCGGAATCTGAAATAGCGCTGATGGCCTCGTGACACACTCCACTAGCGGTGATGGTTATCGGTCCTCTGAAATGGGGTGCCCCCACAGCAGGTGTTGATGACGACGGTTGATATCCCAGCCCAAATCGGTCCATCTTCACGGGAATATCCAGCACCTTGCCCCAGCCCTTTGTCTCACCAGTCTCTACTAGAGCTTGAGCTTCCTTATACGAAGAGACGGCTACCTCTGACGCTTTACTTGGCCCGGGACCTTTGTCTTTGATGCGCAACCCTTCAAAGGCTTGACAGGGTGTTTCATGAATCTCTCCGTCGACTTCTACATATTTGAACGATGACAGATGGCTAACCAATATATCTTCTTCCCCACAGACTGTGACCACGCTATCCCCTACCATGTATTTCAACTTTTGATGCAAGGTAGACGTGACTGCCCCAGCACCATGGATCCAAGGTCGTCCGAGAAGGCAGCTGTATGTTGGCTGGATGTCCATAATATAAAATTCAGTCGCGAAAACCTCCGGCCCCACCTGTAGAGGTAACGTTATGGATCCAAAGACTGTTCTTCGTGTACCATCGAATGCCCTGACCACCAAGTCACTAGGCGTACACAGGATTCCTCTGACATCCAGTTTCATCATCGCTTTCTTGGGCAGCACGTTTAAGGAAGATCCAGTGTCTACTAGTACATGAGACATAATTGAGCCCCTACACTCAACTGAGACATGTAACGCCATGTTATGCTCTCTCCCCTTCGGGGTCAAATCAAAGTCTGTAAACCCCAAGCTATGGCCTGCGTTCACATGCGCCAACTGATAACGAGAAAACGCATCGATTATATCGCTAGATTTCACTGACGTTTTATCGCGCATTCACCGTTTTAACGCTCGATTTCTCGAGTTTTTCTTACTATTTTGCAGGTACATCGTTATGTAAGGCCGAATCATGAATTAAGAAGAAAAGAACAAAGAAACCACAAGAAATGAAGCAAGACAGAAGCCTGCATAAACTCTGCATAATTTGTTACGGCCACGGTCGTTACAAGGGTGTCACGACCGTGACACCTTACTTTGGGCCATCACGACCGTGAGGAAGTAGTCACGACCGTGACACTTGAAATCATCAAACAACGAGCGTGAAGACCTTGTCACGCCCGTGACAAGGATATAACTTGATTTTGACTCAGACTACGTCAAGCCACCACTGAAGACCACTCCTCCTAGTAATTCTCCTCAAGGCAGCACGTGAGGACGACTTCTCCCATTTTCTGCTGCCACTTTCCAACATTTTCTCAACCACTCCAGCAAAGCCCAAGAAGCAAAAGACCAAGGCACCAGCCCATTGGAAGCTCTATAAATAGGACCAGCTCAGGAGAACTCAAGACAGACTTCATTATCCAAATTTCCTGCGGAAGCTCTGCCGAATTACCTTACCACCAAAATTATTATTCCAGCATTATTTTGTTTCCTGTCTTATTTTATTTGTATCTAAACCAACCGTGTAACAATTTCCAACATTAGGGAATTGTTATACTTTTATTTGTTTCCAGCCTTCAGCATTCGTTTTAATTTTTATTTCCGCCTACTCCAAGCCTTCCGGTCTGTGGAAGAAGGAGTCTACTCAGATATTTGTTAATCAGGTTTTTCAATTATTGCAATTTAATTTATTTATAATGTCTATTTATTTTTCTGCCATTAGTAAGTCAATATTTAACTCTGAGTCTGATTTAACCTCGATGAGTAGCTAAATACCTTAGGGCGGTATGTAGTTATAACCAACTTAACCGGTAAAATATAACCATGGGCTAAAATAATTAATCGCTTAACATTCTGGCTGATGCTTTTTAATTGAATTCGACCTTTTCGTTACGAGAGTAAGAAAAGGGTATTAGGTTGGGTCAAGATCACGAGAGTGTGAGATTTTAACCAGATAGCTAAAGTTAGGCATTTAAATTAAATACAGCGAGAGCGCTTTAAGATAAATTAGAATTATTTAGTTTCCAAAAATTACCTCTAAACACTTATGGGCTAGCGAGAGCAGGCATAGGGCTTTAGGGATAAGATCTGATTCAAGACCACGAGAGTGTGAGCTGAGGGTATTTAAACTAGTAATCTCTACCGAATAGATTAAGTGAACATCTTTATAAGCCGAGGTTAGATTGACCCACCTAAGTTAGTATAATTACATACCGACCGTCTTAGTATTATTTTATTAAAAACTTAAATTTAATTCCGCCTTCAATAGTCTTAGAAAACCAACAACAATCGTGACAACTATTCGCCTTAGCTAAACTAGAAGTTCATCTAGCACTAAGTAACGATAGAATCCCTGTGGATCGATAATCTTAAATATTACTTCGATAGGCTATGCACTTGCAGTAAGATACCGCTAGACGCATAAGTAGACACGTCTTTAGCCCATCAAGTTTTTGGCGCCGTTGCCGGGGATTCCTTAATTTAGTTACTAGTGCACTTAGGTAGCATTGTCTAGACTAAGGTATCAACTATTTAATTTAATCTAATCTCCGAGTGTATGCCACGTACTCGCTCCAAAAGCGAAGACTTGCAACCTCTAATCCCTGAATCGGAACGCTTCTTACACGTAAGAAGACGTATACTCGATTTCGAAAATAATTCCAACATTCCAGATCTTCAATTAGATCCGCCTGAACCAGTCGTAAAATCAGAAAACGCAGGAATGGCTGAAGAACAAGCTCATCCACTCAAGTATTACGCTAATCCTTCGCAAGGTGAACCGCATTCAAGCATTGCAGCACCGGCTATCAACCGAAATGATTTCGAACTAAAACCATCATTGATATCAGCCGTGCAACAAAATCAATTCGCCGGAAATCCTACCGAGGATCCGAATCTTCATCTTTCGATCTTTGTGCAATATGCGGATACCGTAAAGGCCAATGGAGTTACCCAAAAAGCTATTAGACTACGTTTATTTCCTTTTTCGCTTCGAGACAGAGCAAGAGCATGGCTTCAATCTCTGCCTTCGAACTCAGTAACTACGTGGGAACAACTTAAGAGAGTTTTCTTGAATAGGTATTTTCCACCTAGCAAGACAGCTATGCTGAGAGCTCAGATCAACGGATTTAAGCAAAGAGAAAGTGAATCATTATTCGAAGCTTGGGAACGCTATAAGGATCTACTTAGGCTTTGTCCACATCATGGATTAGTAGAATGGATGGTCATCCATACCTTCTATAATGGACTCTTGTACAATACAAGAATGACAATTGACGCTGCCGCGGGTGGTGCGTTGATGGACAAAGAATATAATGATGCCTATGCACTTATCGAAAGTATGGCTCAGAATCATTACCTTTGGGGAAGCGAGAGAGTCGCAACTGAGAAACCAACAAAGGGAGGTATGTACGAAGTAAGTAGTATGGACCAAGTCAATGCGAAGTTTGACCAACTAAGCCAAAAGATCGACAACTTGGCCATAACACCTGCAGCCACCGTGGCTGCAGTAACACCTAACTGTGAGCTATGTGGAGTCCCAGGACACGAAGTCTCTGATTGTCAACTATTGGCAGGAACTCCCACTGATCAAGTAAATTATGCTCAAGGAAACCCTTACTCAAACACATACAACCCAGGTTGGAAGAATCATCCGAATTTCTCCTATAAGAATAACAATGCTTATTACGCACCAGGTCAAGCACCAGCTACATCACCAGGATATCAAAAGACTGCTCCTAATATCCCCAGAAAATCGAACCTTGAATTGATGATGGAGAGCTTTATAGCTAGCCAATCTCAGACAAACAAGGACTTCTTAAACCAAAACATTCACACTAGTGAGCAGATTAAACAATTAGTGAGCAAAGTAGATGCATTAGCTACACATAACAAAATGCTTGAAACTCAGATTTCACAAGTAGCTCAACAACAAGCACCTACTGCTGCACCAGCTGGAGTATTCCCTGGACAACCTCAACCTAATCCGAAAGGACATGCTAACGCTATAATATTAAGAAGTGGCAAGGAACTTGACGGACCTACCGATCCAAGACTTGACAATCCAGCCATGTACCAAAAACCGGATAAACCGACTGAAGTGGTGAATGATCCAGAAGAAAAGGAAGATGAAAGCCAAGAGGTAGTGGAGAAAGAACAACCTTATGTGCCTCCACCACCCTATAAACCACCAATTCCGTACCCTCAAAGATTAATAAGTTCCAAGACGACGGGTCAATTTAAGAAATTTGTCGAACTTCTGAAACAGTTGAATATTACTATTCCGTTTACAGAAGCAATTACCCAAATACCCTCGTATGCCAAGTTTTTAAAAGAAATCTTATCCAATAAGAAAAAGATAGAGGATAACGGAACAGTTACACTTACTGCCGAGTGTAGCGCCATAATTCAAAATAATATGCCTCCTAAGCTAAAAGATCCAGGAAGTTTCTCTATACCCTGTGTAATAGGAAAATTCGTCATTGACAAAGCTCTATGCGATTTAGGAGCCAGTATCAGTGTTATGCCCTTAACGATTTGCAAAAGGCTAGACATGGGATACCTAAGACCAACTAAAATGTCTGTTCAACTAGCCGATCGCTCTGTTAAATATCCTGTAGGCATACTAGAAAACGTCCCAGTACGTATAGGACAATTCTACATTCCTACTGATTTTATAATCATGGACATCTCTGAAGACTCCACTACACCTATCATACTAGGAAGACCATTCTTAGCTACCGCCGGAGCTATAATAGACGTAAAAAGAGGAAAGCTAACCTTTGAAGTAGGTGAAGAGAAAGTCGAATTTGTCTTAACGCAATTCTTACAATCACCAGCTATAGAGGATACGTGCTATCTAATGGACGTAATTGACGAATGTGTAAGAGAAATGGAACTGGAAGAGACCACTTATTCTGAAATAATGAAAATTCAAATCCCTCCAATTCTCGAAGATGATAATTGGCAAAGGCCGTATCAGAATGATAGTCTAAGCGGAAGTTTAACACTTACACCGGATCCCATGCCAAGTAAAGATAAACCTACATTAGGATTAAAAACTTTACCTAATAACCTAAGATACGAATTCTTAGACGTTGAATGTAAAAGACCAGTTATAGTGAATTCCAGTTTAGGAACCATAGAAACAAAGAAACTTTTAGATGTCTTGAAGAAATATCCAACTGCATTAGGATATAACATATCTGATCTCAAAGGAATATGTCCTTCAGTTTGCATGCATCGCATTCTGCTAGAAGAAGATTGCAGAACCTCCAGAGAGTCTCAAAGAAGAATAAACCCAACCCTTAGCACTGTAGTAAAGGAAGAAGTCAAGAAATTATTAGATGCCGGGATAATATATCCAATCTCTGATAGTGAATGGGTTAGTCTAATACATGTAGTGCCAAAGAAAGGAGGTATCACTGTTGTGAAAAACGCTCAAGGCGAATCGATATCGCAAAGAGTAGTGACGGGATATAGAGTGTGCATAGATTATCGTAAACTAAACAAAGCCACTCGAAAAGATCATTTCCCACTACCTTTCATAGATCAAATGTTAGAACGATTAGCCAAGCATTCTTACTTCTGTTATCTTGACGGTTACTCAGGATTTTTCCAAATCCCTATCCATCCTGATGATCAAGAGAAGACTACATTCACATGTCCTTATGGAACATTCGCTTATAGGCGAATGCCCTTTGGATTGTGCAACGCTCCTGCAACCTTTCAAAGATGTATGATGTCAATCTTCGCAGATTTTATAGACAACATCATGGAAGTGTTCATGGACGACTTCTCTGTATGCGGGCAAAGCTTTGAAGGATGTCTATCAAACTTAGAAATGGTGTTAGAAAGATGTGTAAAAGTGAATCTCGTGCTTAACTGGGAGAAATGTCATTTCATGGTCAACGAAGGAATAGTATTAGGTCATGTAATATCAGACAAGGGAATTGAAGTAGATAAAGCTAAGATCGAAGTAATAAAAGATCTTCAACCCCCTAAAACCGTTCGAGAAATACGAAGCTTTTTAGGACACGCCGGTTTTTACCGACGATTCATCAAAGATTTCTCGAAAATTACTAAACCTCTTACCGGTTTATTAATGAAAGACGCTGAGTTCACATTCAATGAAGATTGTCTTAAAGCATTCGAAACTCTAAAAACAGCCCTCATCACCGCACCAATCATGCAACCCCCTGACTGGAGATTACCTTTCGAAATCATGTGCGATGCGAGTGACTATGCTGTAGGCGCCGTCCTGGGTCAGAGAAAAGAAAAGAAACTCCATGCGATTTACTATGCCAGTAGAACCTTGGATTCTGCCCAGATGAACTACGCCACTACAGAAAAAGAATTGTTAGCAGTTGTCTTTGCGCTTGACAAATTCCGCTCTTACCTAGTCGGAGCGAAAATAATCATTTACACAGACCACGCTGCTATCCGATATCTATTAACTAAGAAAGATGCTAAACCAAGACTCTTGAGATGGATTTTACTCTTACAAGAGTTTGATCTGGAAATAAAAGATAAAAAAGGTACTGAAAACGTCGTAGCAGACCATTTATCTAGAATAGAAGGTATTAAACCCGAACAAGTGCCGATTAACGATGATTTTCCGTATGAACAGCTGATAGCACAAATAGGAAGCGACCTAGCGCAGTTAGATATAAATGAACCAGAACCCGTGGAAATAATACAGACAACTGTAGGACTGCCATGGTACGCTGACATTGTCAACTACCTAGCCGCAGGAGCTCTTCCACCCGATCTAACCTATCAGCAGAAAAAGAAGTTCTTTCATAACCTGAAACAGTACTACTGGGATGAACCATTATTGTTCAAACGAGGACCAGATGGAATCTTTCGCCGATGTATTCCCGAAGAAGAAATAGAAGATGTCATTGCCCAATGTCATTCATCTCCTTATGGTGGACATGCGAGCACTTCCAAGACCTGTGCAAAAATCTTGCAAGCCGGCTTATACTGGCCTAATCTATGGAAGGATGTCCATATCGCGGTTATAAGTTGCGATCGGTGTCAACGCACCGGCAATATTTCAAGAAGAGATGAAATGCCCCAAAAGGGAATTTTGGAAGTAGAAATCTTCGACGTCTGGGGAATAGATTTCATGGGACCATTCCCATCATCTTTCGGTAATAATTACATACTCGTAGCTGTTGATTATGTCTCGAAATGGATTGAAGCCATAGCTTCTCCTACAAACGATGCACGAGTAGTAATAAAGCTTTTCAAAAACATAATCTTTCCCAGATTTGGTGTACCTCGACTCGTCATAAGTGACGGTGGCTCGCACTTCATTTCAAAAATCTTTGACAAATTACTATCTAAGTACGGAGTGAGACACCGTGTGGCTACACCATATCACCCACAAACAAGTGGACAGGTCGAAGTCTCAAACAGAGAGATTAAACAAATCTTAGAAAAGACTGTCGCCATATCTCGGAAAGATTGGTCATCTAAACTTAATGAAGCTCTATGGGCTTATAGGACCGCTTACAAGACTCCCATAGGTACTACACCTTTCAAACTAGTTTATGGAAAATCTTGTCACCTCCCAGTAGAACTAGAACACAAGGCTTATTGGGCGATAAGAACTCTCAATATGAACTATAATGCTACAGGAGAAAAGCGAATCCTAGACATTAACGAATTAGAAGAATTAAGGTTAGATGCATATGAAAATGCTAAGCTATATAAGGAAAGAACCAAGCGATGGCATGATAAACGCCTATCTAAGAAAGAATTCAGTGTGGGAGACGTTGTACTCCTCTTTAATTCAAGACTTAGGCTCTTTCCTGGAAAATTAAAGTCTAGATGGTCAGGACCCTTTGATATAACTAAAGTATTCCCAAGTGGAGCAATAGAAATCAAGGGAAGGAACAATGAACCATTCATTGTAAACGGACAGCGCCTAAAACATTATCATAAAGTCGAAAATAGAGACTATACGAATGATCTAAAACTTTTGAAATTGTCCACTAATTCCCCTGATTAGTCTAAACCTCAGCGTTACGTCAGGCTTTTGACAATAAAAACAGCGCTTAGTGGGAGGCAACCCATTCACTTATTTACCTATTTTAAACTATTCTTTTCTTTTCTTTTTGAGCATTTTTAATTATCGTTACTACTATTTGTTTAAATTGTTTTGTTAGTTTTATTTTACATTACTATTATAGCCATTACATTTTAGCATTTCAGTTTCTTATTTTTATCCTAAATCACTTTTTACAGATTTTCTAAAGTCTTTTCCACTGAATTGTTTCCACTGTATTTTCACTGACCATGGCTAACCAACCTATTAACTATATGGAAACCAAATTTAGAGGTAGGAACCAAAGAATAAAGTTCGAAGAGTTATCACAGAGGCAAATGGATTTGACCCTGTACCCAAATGATAAGACTATGGAAACCTTAGGTATACATGATAGTGTCATGTACCTGTTCAACCGACTCGGATGGGAGAATGCAATGATCCAACACAAGTTTGCGACTTACCGTGAGCTCACCCTTGATTTCCTTAGTTCCCTACTTTACCTACCTGAGCGCGGTTTTGGTTCTAGGAAAGGATTCATTAGTTTCCGCCTATTTGGAATAGAATACGACTTTAACCATAAAGAACTAGCTGACCTGTTAGGATTCCCTAGTGGACCTTTTGCCTTTACTACCACACAGGTAGAATTGATGGATGTGGAGCTAGATTTCTTTTGGGGAACTCTGACCGGAAACTACCACCCTGAACCAAATGACATGAACAATGATGAGATCCATAACCCTGCTCTTCGTTACTTCCACAAATTCCTCGCCCATACCTTCTTTGGAAAAAAAGAAAACATTACCGGAGTCTCTAAGGATGAATTATTTATTATGTCATGTTTCAATACTGGACAGTGCGTTAATGGTGTACCTTTCATGATGCAAACCTTCACCCGCATCCAAGAAGAACCTGAATTACCTATAGTGGTAGGAGGTCTTGTAACCATGATTGCTGATGCCTTAGGACTTAGGTACCAACTGGACAGGTGCACCCGTCTGGGAACCGTACGCCTGATGAATCTTAAATTCTGCTTCAATAGACATATCATAAGGAATTTAGGACGCCCACCTTTTGAGTACCTGATCCGGAACAAAGTAGTCACCCTGTTCACATTGCCCAATCATGCAAAAGTAAGTGTTCATAATAAGGATAATTGGCTTTATGAGTTAAACCCACCTGATTATCCAGCCACTCCTGAAACACCTCAGTCTCACAGGATAACAGATGATATAATGACCGCTGTTGAAACTGACCCCGAGACACCTCCTGGATACCATGACATTGACCCAACTGACAAAGTTCATGAAACCCCTGGAGCGAATCACGGAGAGTACGCTAACAACTTGCAGAACATCATGCACACTCTCAATGCCTATCAAACTGACCTTAATCTATTCAGAGAAGAAATTAAGAGTATGCGATTGGACATCGTGGGATTGACTGACATGGCCTGCGAACAATTCTATCATCTGGACTCCGCCATCGAAGACCTGAAGAAACGCCTTTGAACCGGCTATCAGTGATTTAGTTTATTAATTTTTTCTCATTATTTTTTTTTTTTATCATTATTTTCATTTCCAGTTAAATTTATCTTTCGCAACGATTTAATAACATAATTTGCGTTGATGTAATTTCAGTTTTTTCTTTATGCCATGCACTTTTTATTTCAATTATTTCTTCATTTTTCGCAGCTTATTTAATTTTTCTACTTTTTTCTATACACTGTGTGACCATATACTGTATGACTACACTATTTTATCTTAGGTTCGTATACTACTGTGTTGCAATTGCTATATAATATGGTGTGTGTTAATATAAGTGCTACTAAATAAAATAAATTATTATTCATTTATAAATAACGTGAGACAATGTTTCTTTTCTGGGAATTATTCAGCACAACACAGCCTCACGGTCGTCACACCCCACTTACGATCGTGACGTGCTCATTTAGCGTGTCACGACCGTCACGCCTATGTCACGACTGTGACGACCTCTATTACAGAGATCGTGAGAAACAGAACTGTTTCTCATCGTGTCCACTCTTCTTCTCCATCCATAACCTACCCAAAACATTACCCACTCATTCCAAAACCGCCATAACCTCTCCACTACCCCATTAATCCACCATTACCATCAACCAATTCATTTCAACTGTCCCGTATTTAACCCGAACATCAATCTCCCTCATTCTACCACTCTTCTCCCAAAAACCTCACAAAATCCTTCCACCCTCACTCTTCACTCTTGCATGTTATGGATTCCATCATTTTCAGAGAAGGAGAAGCCGGAGTAACCCAGCGAGACCGTTTCGTCCGCTTCCAGAACCGCGGTCTGCAACCCACCCGGTACATTGCCACTGACTGTCTGCAAGAACTCGGTATGCTGTCCAGCATTCAAAGCCTACTGCAGAAGGTCGGCCTGTGGGACCTCTGTCGTCAGCCACAGCCTACTTTCGAACTTCTGACGCTGGAGTTCCTCAGCTCTTACAGCTACATCACCCCTCCCGGTTCTCAGAGTCAGCTTACCGGCAGCGTAACATTCAGACTGCTTGGTCGGGAGTTCAACCTCACACAAACCAGGATTGCTGAGCTGTTAAGTTTCGAGCACGGCACCGAAGCCCACCGTCGCGTGCCCGACAACTTCAGTGAACAAGCATTCGCACTATGGCACGACCTTACCAACACCCGTGCGACCACCTTCCAGAGCCTCAACGCCACACACATCCACAACCCGGCTATCCGCTACTTTCACCGGGTCATCTGCAACACAATCTTTGCTAGAGAGAGCAACCACAAGCTCAACTCAAAGGAGCTTCTGTTTTTATACTGTGCCCTTCATGACGAGCCAATCAACGCTGCCCCCTCTATGCTCTACCACATCCAGGCCATTGCGCACCGAGGCTCATCCCCGTTCTTCATTGGCGGCATTGTCACCACCCTCGCCATTCAGCTGGGGCTTGGTGACGCGCTCGCTGATCTGCCGCACCTCGCCGCCGATTTCCTGACCATGAGCCACTACCGGTCCGTCCACCTGATCGCGCAGCGAGAGGATGGCAGGTACAGCCCTGTTGTCAATGGCACCGTTTTCCACCACATCACTCTGCCGTCCCGCACACGCATCGACCCAGCCAACCGAGCCAACTGGCTCTTTGCCTTACCAGCTGCGGCCGATCACGCCCCGGTACATGATGATCAGCCAGACGCCCCAGTGGACGAGATGCAGGACGCCATGGATGCAGCTGAGCATGTCCAGGACATCCCCGAGACTTCCACCCGACAGCCCCCTGCTCCCGCCGTCACACTTGAGGACGTCCTACTTGCGATTCATCAGCAGAACCTGATGAACGCAGCACTAGAGCGTCAGTAGAAGGCACAGTATGACGCTTTACTCGGCACTATTGCTGCCAACCAGAAGGCCACTAATGAGCGGTTTGGAGAACTTTTCGGCGAGCTCGAGGCGCTCCGCATCAGCATTACTGCTACCTCCGGCACCGGCTCTGATCCCGACGCGACTCCCTCCAGACGCCGCTCTCGCACCAGAGGCCGAGCCCGCGATCACCAGCAGCAGTAGTTTGCTTCTATGTTGTTTTTCATTTTTCGTCTTGTACTGTATTTATACCGCAATTATATCACAACATTGAGGACAATGTCTGATATAGTGTGGGAGAGGTACTTTTCATTTCAGTGTACTTTCAATTCCGTTGTATTCCTTTTAGCAAATCAATGAAATGAGCAAATCTGTGTGTTATTTTCTTTAATATCGAGCTTTCCCCGATTATTAAGCCATACTAGAAAAAATCTTTAATTACTCGCATTACCCGACTTACCACCGAATGGTTCGTAATTACGAAGCCGGGAACGATTAAACAAGACCAATACAATCTTGACATCTTCGACCCCCTGCTTAAGAAATTCCATCCCGATCACCATTGCGAGTGCACCTTTAGTTTCAGTTCAAAAGTAACCCCCAGTAGTTTATACTAGCAGTCAGCACCGTCTGAACACAAGCCACGTGGGGAGCCGATGAATATAAGCGTTTGACGCCTAATCAATAATGATCCTTCGTATCTCAATGCAAAATGAAAAGAGATTGCACCAAAGTACACGGTCGCAGATAAGAAACGAGAAATATGAGAAGGACTCCGTTTCGGGTTGGTTCAGAGGTACTGGTTCTGAACTCGGTAGGGCGTGCTACGGCTCGATCCCCCACAACCTCCGCATCGGATAAAACATGAAGGGTTACCACACTCGTGTACCAGACCCCGTGCTAAAAAAGGATCAAAATCGCTAACCGGCTACTCCACTACGTGCGTGCGAAGGCAAAGGGCTTAATGTGACTGCGCTAGAACGAAACCGGGTGAAATAAGATCGAAAAACTATAGGTGAAATAGTAATGTGATTGCCGATTGTTTCGCTTGACGGGAAGTCGACGACATAGCTTGTTGCTTATGTCATTAGTGTATCGGTAGTGTTCTATCAAAGTACCGGACTATCCGACAAAACGATCCACCGGACGGTTTGTTATGAGTATGCGCGAATAAAATCTTGTCCGCCGATTTTCAACCGACTATTTGCTTGAGGACAAGCAAAGGTTTAAGTTTGGGGAAGTTTGATAACGAGAAAACGCATCGATTATATCGCTAGATTTCACTGACGTTTTATCGCGCATTCACCGTTTTAACGCTCGATTTCTCGAGTTTTTCTTACTATTTTGCAGGTACATCGTTATGTGAGGCCGAATCATGAATTAAGAAGAAAAGAACAAAGAAACCACAAGAAATGAAGCAAGACAGAAGCCTGCATAAACTCTGCATAATTTGTTACGGCCACGGTCGTTACAAGGGTGTCACGACCGTGACACCTTACTTTGGGCCATCACGACCGTGAGGAAGTAGTCACGACCGTGACACTTGAAATCATCAAACAACGAGCGTGAAGACCTTGTCACGCCCGTGACAAGGATATAACTTGATTTTGACTCAGACTACGTCAAGCCACCACTGAAGACCACTCCTCCTAGTAATTCTCCTCAAGGCAGCACGTGAGGACGACTTCTCCCATTTTCTGCTGCCACTTTCCAACATTTTCTCAACCACTCCAGCAAAGCCCAAGAAGCAAAAGACCAAGGCACCAGCCCATTGGAAGCTCTATAAATAGGACCAGCTCAGGAGAACTCAAGACAGACTTCATTATCCAAATTTCCTGCGGAAGCTCTGCCGAATTACCTTACCACCAAAATTATTATTCCAGCATTATTTTGTTTCCTGTCTTATTTTATTTGTATCCAAACCAACCGTGTAACAATTTCCAACATTAGGGAATTGTTATACTTTTATTTGTTTCCAGCCTTCAGCATTCGTTTTAATTTTTATTTCCGCCTACTCCAAGCCTTCCGGTCTGTGGAAGAAGGAGTCTACTCAGATATTTGTTAATCAGGTTTTTCAATTATTGCAATTTAATTTATTTATAATGTCTATTTATTTTTCTGCCATTAGTAAGTCAATATTTAACTCTGAGTCTGATTTAACCTCGATGAGTAGCTAAATACCTTAGGGCGGTATGTAGTTATAACCAACTTAACCGGTAAAATATAACCATGGGCTAAAATAATTAATCGCTTAACATTCTGGCTGATGCTTTTTAATTGAATTCGACCTTTTCGTTACGAGAGTAAGAAAAGGGTATTAGGTTGGGTCAAGACCACGAGAGTGTGAGATTTTAACCAGATAGCTAAAGTTAGGCATTTAAATTAAATACAGCGAGAGCGCTTTAAGATAAATTAGAATTATTTAGTTTCCAAAAATTACCTCTAAACACTTATGGGCTAGCGAGAGCAGGCATAGGGCTTTAGGGATAAGATCTGATTCAAGACCACGAGAGTGTGAGCTGAGGGTATTTAAACTAGTAATCTTTACCGAATAGATTAAGTGAACATCTTTATAAGCCGAGGTTAGATTGACCCACCTAAGTTAGTATAATTACATACCGACCGTCTTAGTATTATTTTATTAAAAACTTAAATTTAATTCCGCCTTCAATAGTCTTAGAAAACCAACAACAATCGTGACAACTATTCGCCTTAGCTAAACTAGAAGTTCATCTAGCACTAAGTAACGATAGAATCCCTGTGGATCGATAATCTTAAATATTACTTCGATAGGCTGTGCACTTGCAGTAAGATACCGCTAGACGCATAAGTAGACACGTCTTTAGCCCATCACTAACACCCCCTCCAGCTGATTCACGGAAACATCTTGGGGTACGAAGGAAGTATCCAGGACTTTCAACAATGCATTTCTGTGAGCTTCAGAACACAATAGCAACGACAGTATGGATATTTTTGACGGCGTCTGTTGAAGGTGCTCAACAATCTTATAATCACTCTTGCGAATGAGGCGCATGAACTCTTCTACATCCTTCGATGCCGCTTCTTTTTCGTTCCTCTGCACCGGGACAGTTTCATTCATCTTTCCTTTTCCCTTCTCCAGTCGTTCAGCCTCTACCTCAGGCGATATGAAGATTCTCCCACTTCTTGTCATACCTCCAGTACCGACGACGTTGTCTACAACCTCAACTGGCTGTTTATTAACATCAATTTTCACCCCATCACAGTACACTTCCAACCCATAGGTCCAGGGGACTGCCTTAGTGCTCTCATAAGGGATTGGTCCGGCCTTGGTGATAGTGATCGGCGGTCGCTTGGCCGGCGCTGTTATAGTTATCGTTTTTCGGGGAATCGTCACAGTAGCTACATCACTTTGCTTGTCTGCTGATAACTCTGCGGGCTCTTCAACTGCCGTTCTGTCGAATTGTAATGTGCCTCCATCTATTAAGGTCTGAATACCCTTCTTCAATTCATCACAACCCCCAGCTTGGGTCCAACACTCTAAACAATACTCGTCGCAACCTGGATACACACCTCCTTGCAATAACCGTCTCTTTATCTCGCACAACGGTGTCTTTAGGTCGTCAACATTCATAATCAAGTTCAAACCTTCCTCGGTTAAAATAGCATTTGCCCCATGATTGGGCATGGGCTTTTGCACTATGTTCGGACCCGCCTGTCCAAAATTGATAGCCTTACTATCCAATAGATCCTGCACCACATGCTTGAACGCGTGGCAACCCTCTATATTGTGGCCAGGAGCCCCGGAGTGGAATTCACAGTGCTTGCTTGCATCGTAGCCGTATGGAGGAGTGCCTGTTATTGGCGCCAGAGTTCTCTTCTCCACCAAGTTCAAACCCAGTAGTGTCTGTAGCAATTCTGCATACGTTGAAGGAGGCGTTTCAAACACCCTCCTTGGTTTGCCCCCCTGGACTCTGCGCTGGGCAGTATGTGCCCCCTGTTGTGGCTGTTGTTGTTGTTGTATTGGTTGTTGCTGAAATGGAATAGTAACACTTGCCACATGCTGCGGCTGATTGTACTGGTTTCGACCTCTGCCCCGGCCTCGGCCTCGGCCCCCAAACACTGCGCTTGCATCACCTTGGCAGCGCCCACCGAAAGCCCTTCTGTTACTGCCAGCTGAGGTGGATTCCTCAGCTTGGAACCTTCCCTGTTTAATGTTGCTTTCAATCTTCTCTCCCATCAGGATTAAGTCTGAGAAACTGCCCAAAGAAGTATGAAACAACTTGTCATAAAACATGCCAGTAAATGTTCCTATGAACATATCATTCATTTCCTTGTCCTCTAGAGGAGGATGAACTCGAGCAGCCATGTCGCGCCATCTCTGCGCATACTCTTTGAAACTCTCGCCCTTCTTCTGGGACAACCCCTGCAATTGGACCCGGTTGGGTGCCAAGTCACTGTTGTACTTATAGTGAGCCACAAATGCTTCAGCCAGCTGCTTCCATGTCTTTATCTGAGTTGGTTCCAATCCCATATACCACTCAAGGGAAGGACCATACAAGCTATCTTGAAAGAAATGCATTAGCATCCTCTCATCGTTTGAATACGCCGACATCCTTCTGTAGTATGACCGCACGTGCACTTTTGGACAGGTGTCCCCCTTATATTTGTTGAATGTGGGAGCTTTGAATTTTATTGGTACCCTCAGGCCAGGCACCAGACCCATTGTTGTCATATCTAAGCCAACAGCACTTTGATTCACGACCCCCCTCATCTGCTCCTCGAGCATCCTGATTCTTTGAGAGTCATCCATAGGACCTTCGAAACCTCCACCGGAGATAGCATCCTCTTGCTGGTCTTCTTGCCAATTACCATTCCCAGTTCCGTATCCATCGTACCCGTTGTTACAGCCAACTCTAGTCTGATTCATTACAGGGCCTCGCCCCCTGTTACCATACCCCGGAGCGATTCCTGCGGGTCCAAAAGCCATTAACCCAGCGCCATTTTCATTTCCGAATCCGCCATAACCCTGATTAGTCATACCAAATCCGTCCTGCCCGAAGCCTTGAGCGTTGAAGCCGTACTTCCCAGCATGATCAAACCCCTGGTCATTGAAGCCAAATCCATTATTACCGAAGCCATTACCTCCCATATTATCACCCAAGTTGACATCTCCGAGCCCAACATTGTTGACGACAGTCTCGTTACCAATTCCAACGTTACCATTCTCGGCGGCAGCGCCGTTGTTCACATTGACAGCAGGTATGTTTACCACAGGTGGAGCCACCGGTGTGGGAGTACCGTCCCCATGAATAGTGTCGACTCGCACAGAATGATGGTCCTCATTTTCGTGCCCAGCATTTCTTACCAACAAAGGCTGCACCAAGGCTTGCAAATTCTCCTGGCCTTTCGCAATGGTCTCCATTGTCTGCATGAATAGCGCCAGCTTCTCACGCATGTCTTGCATTTCATTTTGCATCTGATCCATAATTCTTCGGCAGTTGGTACGAGTGGAGTATCGGTGCGGGCGCTGACCTTCAATCCTGAAAAAGACCTGGTACAGTGCAAGAAATGAGATACCGTTCAATAATCACCTGTAATGCAATATGAATGGGAATGCAATGCAATATGTGTCTGTGCATTAGGGCGTGTCATTCCCCGATTCTAGTGCGAATGTGTCAGTGTGGTGATAGTGCTAGCAATACGAAGTTCGGGGCCGAATCATAGAAAACACCTCATATATTGCAGAGAAATCCATTAAGCCAAGCATACAATATCAATGCGTACAATAAGAAGGCATGACCTCAACCAACAATCCTGGTGATGGTCAGCACTATGCAAATAAAGCATATACATGAAGCGGTCAAGTACTCCCATATGCCTGGTACTCCTCTAGTAACTTCTTAGTCTCTGGATGACTTGGTCGGGTGAGCAGACCCTCAACAAGTAGGTCTCTTCGCTTGAGAACACGTCGCAAATCACCAGCAGATTCCTCCCATGCCCCTTCTCCGAAGCGATCCTCTAGCTTCCGCTTCTGAGACACAGCTTCTTTCTTGCCTTCAATGGCCTTGTTCAATGCATTCTGGAGACTATATCTGGCCATTACCTCTTCTTCGTACTTCTTAGTGCTAGCCTTCAACTGTTCTTCGAGTTCAGAAATTTGCTGCTTCAATTTGTCTTCCCTCTTTTTGTTGTTGGTTAGCGTAGCATTCCACGTCTTGTTACAAGAAGAGATTTCCCGGTGGGCGGCATCGAGTGCTTTCTTTTTGGACTCCAACATGTCATGAGAGCTTCTGAATTCTTTCCCCAGGCGTTCACGCTTCTTCTTCTCTTCAGTCAATTCAGCACCTAGCCTGTTTACTAGCTCGATCTGCTGTTGGAAAGAATGCACAACCTTGTTCTTCTCACTACGCATCTGAGCCAGTTCCTTTTCTAACCCTTCATTGACCTTCATCAAGGCTTCTTTTTCTTTCACAACTCGCTCGTAGACCTCCATAGCAACGGTGGTTGGTTCCTCCACCGGAATATGGACAGGGACCGGCGCAGCTGGAAATGGCATCAGTAACTGCCTTGCTCTCTCTTGGATCCAAACTTTGTATGGTACATAAGCCTGACAATCATTCTTCCCCAACAGTGGTTTCCCTCTCCTGTTGATACGCATCCAGGCGTGCTGAAGCTTGGCTAGTAACTCTCCATTCAAATCACCGGTGAAGTACAGAGATTCCTGTACTTCTTCCTCCTTAGGTGGGTTCTTCAACGCGTATCCAAACTGGCGAACGAACAGAGATGGGTTATAATTGATGCACCCTTTTCTTCCTATCAACGGAACATTAGGATACCCAGAACAACTGAAAATAAGCTCAGACCCCAGCAAGTCTCGGTCAAACCACTCAATGTCTTCAGAAGATAGCCTCATCAGGCGCTCTAGCCAGTCAGCTGTAGTTGCGCTATCCACAAAAGGTCCCTTCAGGGGGAGATGGCTCTTAAACCACATGTACAGCAAAGGCACACAACAAGAGATGTTCTTGCCTCTCCTGTTCTCATTTCTGTAGTGCATCGAATGGTAGAAGTCCCCGATCAATATGGGTACAGGGTTGCCAGCAGCAAACAAATGAAATGCATCCATGTCCACGAAATTTGGGAAATTGGGAAACAACACTATCCCATAAATGCATAGAGCCAAAACAGCGTTAAAGACTACCCAACATCCATTCTTGGCGTATTCTTGAGCCTTACCAATCAGAAACTGGAGAGAGAAACCTGGAACCCCGCGCCAAGAAGTCATCAACAGCTCAGAAGCATTCATGTGCAAGGGCTTAGCTAAGTCCTCCAACTTGGGCTCAGCGGCAGAGTGAATAAAAGGAACTTTATTCTGTACTGGCAGCTCAGTAAACTCTACATACTCTTCAATGGTAGGCCCCAAAAGGAAGTCAGCGAACGTGAAACATCTCAAAGCAGGGTCATAGAATTGCATCAGTGTGTACAGCCCATTCAGTTCATCATCAGTTGATTTGTGAACCAATCTCAACAGCCGTCCGTAACTCTGCCTGAAGCTTCTACGGACATCCTCATCAGCAAGAGAAATCAGACCCAGGAGGGGAGTAATATCAGGGATAGGTAACTTGTAGGCAACTGTCATCCTCAAACCAGCCATGATCAATACTCAGAAGTCCGGACACTAGAACCAGGGAATATGCAAATGCACCTGCAGCACAGACACACGTTAATGGGATGCAATGATAATAGTTATGCGAACAATGCAATGCAAGTAACATACAACAGGGACCAAATGCCATAGCTGAGAAGCCTGAACCATATCAAAAGTCTCAGATAGACCCTCCAGAATTCCTCAAACCCTGGTCTCAGATAGACCCAATACAAAGCTCCGACACTGGTCTTTGATAGACCCCACAACATAACTCTGACTGGTCTCTGATAGAACTCATATCATAACTCCAACTGGTCTCTGATAGACCTCTCAACTGTCCATAAATACCCAGGATCTCAGATCAAGAAACAACCGGTATCTGAAGGTCTACTTACCTGCATAACCCCGAACCCTCTCACAGGTAGGTATCCTAGTAACTGACAAAGGTATGGCATCCTATGCGGTCGTCGGTGTCACAGACTTTCAGGGTTGATGATACGATTCCCAGAAGGAGTGGCATCATCAAATCCTGAAGAGGCCTCACTTAGCCAACTTCCAAATGATCGGTTCCCAGAGTCGACAATCCAACTAACCAGCAACCCGAGCCACCCAAAGGGTAGGACAGGAGGCCAACCAGAAGAACCTCGTCTGAGTGTGGATTTCGCGGGACACTAGGACATGCAAAGCACATGCGCGCCCACTAATTTCCACTCTAATTCTAGGTGCACTCAAGCCCAGGTCCGGCTTATCTCTCAATCATGGAACACCCGTCACACCCCAATACAACAATAATAATAATAATATAATGGTGAAAGTAAATGACAGAAAAAAATAAATCCATACAAAATCCTCGACGGGAAAACAAGCGCTAGGATTGACTCGCTTAAGGGACGTTGGATCCCAAATGCATAAGGAACTATCGCAGTCCTTAGCAGCCAGGGGACGTTGGATCCCCAGCAGAGTCGCCAGCTGTCGCTACTGCGAAAATTGGCGCCGGCTGAACAGAAGAGTCGCCACCGTGCGTTATTTATCCCAACGGAGGGAAAGGAAACGCTCGAAGTAAACCTACCGCAAAGACGGGAAAGGAATGGTCATCGCAACCAAATCCTGGATTCGGGAGTCGGTTACGCAAGGGGAAGGTATTAGCACCCCTCACGTCCGTCGTACTCGACGGGATCCACGCTTGTTTTCTAGTACGGATTGTTATTCTATCTATTCTACAGGTCTGGGGTTAAAAAGAAAAGAAAATGACTCGGCAAAGTATCGCACTTTATGCCTACGTATTCCCGTCTAGAACGAGAAATCAGAGTCAACGTAGTTCGCCTACCTACTGGAAAGGAGGGTAAGGTTGCTCGCTAGGATATCGCATCCTATGCCTACGTACTTTCATACAGCATGAAAGATCAGAGCAAACGTAGTTTGGGCCACGTACGACACAAGTCTGTTTTGATTGTTTTTTATCTCCTTCTGACAAAGGGTTTTCCTGATTACTGGTCCAAGCGGACAAAAATGACGTTTTGATGAGTTCACATTCTTTTACGGAAGAAGTGTCTTTTATTGTGTTTGAGATCTTATTGTGTTTTTCTGTTTGTTTTGAGAAAGAAGAGACAGAACTCTAACCTATAGTTGAAAAGGGAATCAAACTAACCTAGTGTTATCATGCATGGGTTAAGACCTAATGTATATCATGTTCCTCTCTTGCGCAGAGAGAAACAGAGATCCTAAGGGATAAACGGAAACAGAAACAATAGCATATATACAATAAGCAATAAAATGCATGGATGCGGCAATACAAGCGAGGCAAGGGAGTCCCACTCAACCTCGAACCTAGAAAACAACAGGCAAAAGTGAACAAGATTCACTTTCAACCTAACAGGTTAAAATGCAAACAATACAGTCCGGGAAATTCAAACAATACATCAAAAATTATAAACAGCAAAAGAATAAACAGCAAGCAGCAGTCTTCATCAACATCTGTCTTCAAGTCATCTTCAAACACCTACAAGCTTCAAGCAAGCATCAGTTTTCACCTTCACAGCCTCCAAGCAAGGTCTCTATCATCAGTCTTCAGGGCTTTTCTTCAAGTCCCAATCTCCAAGCTGAGGAACCAATCAGGAGGATGAACTGGGGTGTTAGGCAATTAGTTGACCACCAAAGGTGGCAAACAGACTGCTAACAACACATAGAATGTTTCTCTCAAGAGTTCTATCTCTTAGACACTATCACCAAGCCTTCCAAAGGAAGGGGGTGAGTGTCCTAGAGAGACTCTGCATCATAGAGAGGGATGGAGGCAAACAAGACCTTCCATGTTTGTGAATCAAGTTGCTATTCTAGGGCTCTGCCTAACTCCTAGATCCTATAACCTTCAACAGCTGCCAGCAAGATATTCTTCATCAACCCTGGAAATTGGTCTTCATTCTCTCAATCTTCAATGGGCTTCATCAGCAAAGTCTTCAGCTCAAACCCCAAACCCCAAGCAGGCCCAATACCCCACACAGTCAAATAATAACCCTAGAGAGGGCACACCACACAATCAAGCCAATACAAGAATATACTAGCTGTAATAGTAGAATAGGGGAAGTCTAATATTTTCTAAGGGATCTATTCTTTACCCATAATACCCCTATAGTCCCATACCCCAAAATTCAAACTACAACTCCTAAAAGAAATGATTTATTACACCTATGTTATATCTAAACCCTAGTTTTGATTCCCCTAATCACACCTAAACAAACCATCTAAAATTTAGTCCTAAAGTCATGAATTAAATCTCATATGAAAATTAAAATCCTAAGTAAAGTACTCTAAAAAGAATGGGTCCAAAATATAAAAGGATCTAGCTAAACTAAAAACAACAAGATCAAGTGTTAAACTAAACATTATTTAAACCTATTTAAAAGAAAAATATACTAAATATGCAAAAATAAAATAAAATGCTAATTTTATTATATAACAATTTTTTTAACAGAAATATAAAAAAGATGCAAAAACAACCACTTAAAAATATGGAAATTTCAATTTGTTATGATTTTTCAAACAATTAAAAAAAAATGAATGAAATTAAAATATTATATGAGGTTAGGGGTGCAGTCAGTAATTATTTCAGTTGAAAAATGAAGGATGGGCCCAGACTGGGGGTGCACATAGCAAGGCGCGTCTGGGCCCAGCTAAGTCAGAAAAAAACTAAAGAAAAATAAAGCAAAAACGGTGCAGAAAGCAAGAAAAATAGTTCAATGGTTTGGGCCTTGGCGTTTGGGGGTGTGAAAAGAAAAAGATCATTAAGCCCAGAAGGAGTCGTTTAATGAAACGACGCGTTTTGGCATTCTCAGAATTCCCTCGCGTTTCATCTTTGAATCCTGGCCATTGGATGCGTTACTCAGTCAAAGTCTTGTGAATGATCCAACGATCCTCATGTTTATTCTCCAAAGAGCTAGGGTTTCACCATTAATGAACCATGCACGAAGCTTCATGAACCAGACTTCCACCCTCTCATACAGCTTCGTTTCTCCATGAAATTCAGAGCCATAAAAAACAAAATTGCTCTACATCTTCTCCTCTACACAACCATGGTTTCAGTTTTCTCCAAAACTCAATCTAGAGCCAAACCCGATAGGTAGAAGACCTTGGTTCCAACACCTTACATTGAGATCAACCTTGATGATTCTTGCTAACTCTTACATTAATGTGTTCTACATGTTATGCTAATCATTCTAATCTATCTAGCTAAGATTAACATGCCCTAACCTAAGTGTTCTAAGGCTCAACAGAATTAGTGCTCCAATGGTGAACTGCATGAAATGCTCTCAAATCCATCAGAATCATTCATCTAACTATTCCTAACAGTTCTAACCTAAGAATTCTACATCATGCTAACTAATCTATGCTAATTCGAAGAAAACACTAACCTGGTGTAATCTTGAAAACAGATGGAGAAATCCTTGGATTCACATCTTGCAATGCTTTGGACTTGATCAATGGACTTGGTTCTTGGTTCTGTATGCAGAAATTCTTGCTCAAATGCTTTTGATTACCATAACCACTTCTTTTTGCAATTTGGAGGATGAACTTGTATAGCACGAATTCTACTTCAATTCAGCCAGATCTTGATGGAAACTTGCTCTATGATGAATATAGATGATGATAGGATCAAGAATTTTGGAAAATGATGAAGATTTGATAGAGTTTGGAATGAATTTGCAAAATTGAGGAATGAGATGCAACTATGAGTTTTCAACCAAATGAATCACCAACCAATGATTGGATCCACCCTACTCAATATATAGATGCTCATGGAACTCTCTAGAACTTGCTAGAAACCTCTTGTGCACAAGTCCCTTGTGTTTTGGCATGTGTAACTTCATACATAAGCAACCAATGATAACTTCCAAACTTTGAACTAAACTCAAAAATCTAATATTTCCAATCATATCAAAACATTCTTTCCAATCAAAATGACCTATAATTTCATCCCATTTGGGCATGGTATGAAAAATCTCATTTTAGGTCACTTTTATTCATTAAATTCACCTTTTAATTGACCAAATTTGGAACCTTGAGCTATGAGCATTTCCAAACTTACATGATCACTTTTATAGACTCAAAATGTCATTTGGAGCAAGTTTGATGTTGTGAAGTTTTTCATTTGAAGCTTCCTTGTATGAGTTTTGGGCATAGGCTTGAAGTGACCTGTAATTCTCAAATGACCAAAATACCCTTTGCTTGCCAAGGCCATAAGTAGAGTTCCACAAATCAGATGAAGGCATACCATACCTTTCTAGAAATCTAAGACAATGAGGAACAACTTTCATGTTGACCAGAAATCCATTTGAAAGCTCCTTGAGGGGTAAAAGTTGCTTGGAAGACAAGTAACTTTCACAGACAAAATTTCAGATGCCCCAGATGACCTGTAACTTGCAAGGACCATAACATGAGTTCTATAAATCTCCTTGATGTCTTCCACCACTCAAATTAAAGGTATTGAGATCCTCTACAAGTTTCATGTTGGCCAAGGATCCATTTGAAGTTTGAATTTTGAATTATCTTGCTTGGAATTTTGACCTAAATCAGGGGATTTTACACAGAAACCCTAATTTAGAAACTCCTCCTCTTCTTGATTTCTCTTGACTTCTCCTTGGCACAACACCACATCCATATCTACATGTCAAATGATGAACCCCACATCTCCCAAATAGACCTTGATGCCTTTCAATCAATCATTTGACCTAGGGTTGACCTAGGGTTGACCCAGATGACCCTAGTTGACTGTCTTCAACTGCAGCTCTTGCAATCTCATCAATGACTTGCCTCTCTTTCAAAATGACTCTATAGGTCTTCCATGATGTCTGTATACCCTTCATGACCTCAATTCACAGCTCACAACTTCTTTGATGATCTTCAAATACATTCAAGATAGGAGAGAGATCCACTTCTTGATCCACTGACTTTTTAGATTTCAATTTCTTTCTGATGACTTGGATAGGCCTGAATTTGAACAATAACCTCTTGATAGGCTCATAGAGATGAGAATAGTACTTGGTCCCTTGTTGGATGATTTGCTATGCTATGCTATGCAAATGATTAGACTATGTACATGACTTTGTATGCAAATGACAATGCAATTGAAACATAAACCAAGTGAAATAGGTTGAGCAAATTTTAGGGTGCGACAATGCTATCGTGCGCATTCTAGTAGTTTAGGTGTTTTGCTGCTCGCATGTGAGGAGACTTATGCGTTACCTGTTTGCGGTAGAACGGACGTAACATATCCTTTTTGAAATGATTAGGTTTTCGCCATGCGAGGCAAGAAGTCACGCTTGATTGGTGAGGTTATTTTTTAGGGGCGAGATAAGTCCTCGGACAGTAACCCCTTGCGGGTAGTATCCAATTCTTTATCTCAAGATTTTTGTTATAAAAATGGTGTGGCGAACGTAGTGTCTTCGTATTGAAAGACGAGTATCGAGACCACCCCCACTACAGTGAGCATCCCAACACTCGGAGAGGAAGAAGACTACACTTAATCCTCTCTCTTTAATTCAGTGCGAAGAGAACTTCGTTCTCTGATTAAGGATGTTTTTGGTTTTGAATGGTAAGTGCTTTTGTGACAGAGAACCCTACGGTAAACGTCAAGCACTCGGGATAGGAGAAGGCCTACGCCTAACCACTCCACGACCATTCAAGTATTTGTTAGGAAAAGAGTTTGCAAATGCACTCGGCACGGGACCGAGGTTTTAGGTGAAAAGGGTTATGGAATGAAGTTGTGAAAGGAGAGGTGATGGAAGAAGTCGCGTCTTCGTATTGAAAGACGAGTATCGAGACCACCCTCACTACAGTGGGCATCCCAACACTCGGAGAAGAAGAGGTCTACACCCAATCCTCTCTCTTTAATTCAATACAAAGAATTGATTTATTATTGAAAGTGTACTCGGTACGAGACCGAGGTTTTAGGAGAAAAAGTTGGAAGCATCTTTGTATTGAAAGACGAGGATCGAAACCACCCTCACTACAGTGGGCATCCCAAAACTCGAAGAAGAAGAGGTCTACACTCAATCCTCTCTTTTTAATTCAATACAAAGAATTGATTTTAAGGAGGGTTTGAAAATGGACTCGGTGCGGAACCGAGGTTTTAGGAGGAAAAAGGATGAAAGCGTCTTCGTATTGAAAGACGAGTGCCAAAACCACCCTCACTACAGTGGGCATCCCAACACTCGAAGAAGAAGAGGTCTACACCCAATCCTCTCTTTTTAATTCAATATAAAGAATTGATTTTAGAAAATGCTTTGAGAATGGAAATAAGATGCAAAGTAACGGCTTTAACAGAGGACCAACTTTCAAGTAAGCCAAGGGTATTGTGAATACAAATAATTTGAAATTTATCTCATTAAATGAAGATAGTCATTATTGTGAACATTTTGCAAAAAGAATGAATCAAAAATAATAAAGTATGCTAAAGTTATGAGTTTTGGAATTTTTTTGTGCAATTAAATACAAAATAACAAGGAAATAAAAGGTGGGAGTGCCATGGGAAGGGTTGAACCCACGCCCTCACTCTTGCAAAGATGTAACTTATCCACTCAGCCAAAGCGCGCGTATTGATAAGAGATGGAATAAGAAAAAGAAAATATAAGATGTGAAGAATAAAATAAAACAAAGCAAAAAGGGCCTCAGCCGGGCTCGAACTCAGGACATGGCATTGCAAAGTGACTTAAGGCATGGCTAATAACCACTGGGGTGGCGATACATCCGTGTATTTATGCCACCCCATAAATACAAGTACTTAATCACTGCGAATTTCTGGGCAAAACAAAAATAAGGCAAACCGTCCAAATACGTTTTGACTCGTAGCTTTCTCATACCTCAACCAAACTGGGCAAACTTTATATCAAAATTAACCAGAAAATCAAGAGGAAGAAGATAGTACCATCAGTCTTTCAAAATAAAGCACACACAGAGAAATTCGCATGCTCATGCAAAGAGGTATTTGAAATGCCTTTTGAGATTTAATGACCAAAACAAAAGAATTCCCAAACAGGATCTACACATGTCAGAAATGTAAAACTTATGATTATGCTCAAAGGGAAAGCCTCAAATATACTGAAATATGATATGTCACAATGAGTAGCAATCAATGTCAGACCAAAATACCAAAGCAGAAATTGATGAGAAGCTTAAAATGGTAGGTACTGACAACAAAGAATGGGCAACAGGCCCAACATCAAACCACAATGTTAATCCAAAAGATACTAGCATGTGAGAGCATAACAGACCAAAAACAGTCCTATAACATTGGACAGCAAACACAACCCTACGCTTACAACCAAACTAGCATACAGATCCATGGTAATAACCTCAACTCCAACTTAAATCAAATGACAGCAGCCAAATTGTTAAGGGACATGAGTTAACTCCCCACACACCAAACTGCTTTAGCAGCACACCACAACCAGACTCATCAAAGCAACAAAACCACAGATATTGGAAACATTGTCAAAAGGAACAAATCTAGTGTGTGCAATGAATTTAAACAGCCAGTAGTGAGCAGCGATACCAATCCTCCAAAACAGATCATGAAAGAAACCAAAGCAGATCTCAACATGACAAATACCTATATCCCTTAACTGTACTTGCACATTCTAACTGAATCGAGGTAGCATGTTAGCAGATCTCTATGTCTAAAACAATAGTGTTTTCAACAACAACCTCTAGCTGTCCTAATTGCAGCCACTAAACAAAACCTAGCATGAAATCCAATTCAAAAGCCACGTGAATCTTAAATTTCCATGCCTTTTCAAAGACATAGCCAACCATACTCAAACTGAACTAAGCAGTAATTAAGATACGAAACTGAGTGATTTCTAGCAGAAAGTTTTATTTAAGAGAACCAAAACAAAGAGCTGGTATGTGAGTCACTTTACAAAAAAATTGGATGTCAGCACAACAACCTGGCCACAACAAAATATTATTGACATTTCAATGCAAATTGATGAATTTCCAATCAACACAAAAGCATAAATGCCACACTAACCTAGCAACATGAATGGTACAGGTTAAGATCCTACTTGATGGCATCATGATTAATCACCCCCAAGGGAGAGACTAACAGCCAGTTCAATGCACTAAAACAAACCCAATGGTTCAACAACATTGCATATAAAGTAAGTGCAGAAATCAGACAAACAATCCCTTTTTTAAAAAGAAGTAAACAAAACAGGCCAGGCTCAAATTGATTGAGTTTACAATTTATACATTGAAATGCCAATGCCACAAACAACATTCTTTTTCATAGATTGAAAACAGTTTCAATTAAAACAGTGTAAACAAAAGTCGGCATCATAATACCATCACTGATCAGTATGTTGCCTCCAAAGACAGCTGGAAACTCAAAATGAGCATTTCCTAAATTGGCAGTTAAGAACTAACAGCCTAATGTCACAACTTAAAGGTGCTGACCTGTCACCAAGCAAAAACAAAAACTTGACCTTACAATGCCAGGCCTAAGTGAACATGTTAATACTAAAAGGCAACAAACCTAAGTTTTCATCATGAGGGATGAATTTCCACAGCAGCAGGCATGAGATCAATAAACTCAAATTCAAAAGAAGACAAATAGTACACTCTCAATATGAAAATGTTCAATCCATTCACAGCTCATGACAGTTTGGTGATTTCAAAGTTTGAATGCAAAAAGACATGTTTGCAAGTTCAAAGGCATAACAATGCTTTACTAGCCTAAATTAAAACCAAAGATAGTCCTCAATTTGCGTAGGTAAAAAAAAAAAGAAAACATGAAGAGCAGAATTGTCATCCACATGAGTTATTAAACACATACCAGCAACTTTTGAGAGAAAACAAAAAATCTAAACATGGACATGATAAGGTTTTAACAGGTTTGGCATAAGTCACAGTTCAAACATCAACTGACAACCAGCACACCGAACCAACAAACATGAGTTAATTAGCAAAAGACATGGCCAGCTCACAGCAAAACCTCAAGACAATCACTAAAGCAAACACAAAGGGTGGACAGTCTCACTCAAGACCTGGATGCAGCCCTAACAGCTGCAGATTCCTCCACAAATGGCAGTGATAGCTTTGGTCCTCACAAATCCATACAACAAACACCAAATCTTTATAATGCAATAAGGACAATTAGAACCTTAAAATGAGTGGACACTGATTGAAAAAAAAATTTCAAACTCAAAACAATTCAGCAATGAGACTTCAACTCATGACAGTCTTCTAAATCTTCAAAACCAACTCAAACCTAGTTGGACAAACAGCTCCAGGACAGTAATGTGACAAATATTGATAGACTCAAACCAAAATGTCTATGACAGCAAAACACAACTTCAATAAAATGACCTCACAAGAGCAGTTGCACAGTTGCATATTCAAATGAACTTATGACATCCAAAATCAAACATAAACAAGATTCGTACAGTCAAAACCACAAATTTGTCACCACAATACACATCAATATTTCAAAGGAAAGTTAACCAATTCCAAGAACATATTCAAGCTCAAGCATATTTTAGTGATTTCAATGCATATGAAACAAGGAGTTTTGAAATGACTTACCTTTTGTAGACTTCAAAGTAAACTAGCAACCAAAGCAAAACCTTGAAGTTTTCCCTTCCTTTTGAAACAAGCAGCTTGTTTTTCTTCAGGGCAGTTTGAGAGAAAAAATGTTAAAAGCTCTTCTGATTTTTTACACAAGTGATGGCTGCTAGGGTTTTTTTTTGTTGAGCTGACAAGTTAGCTTATATATCAAATGAAAAATGTGAAAATGAGAGTTTTACTGTGGTAAAGGGTGAAAGGTGCAGATTTTGCATTCTCATGGTTGTTGGGATCCAATGGTGAGGGGAAGCAGAGTACATGGGTAGGCTGGCATTTCATGGTTTGCTAGGAGTGGGGGGAGCAGACTGCTGAGCTGCAGAATAAGGGTGGTTGGTCCCTTCCTCCTTTGGGCAAGAAATTCGAAATACACATATGAGGGGTACAAGCCTTGTCTCCCTTGTTATGGCAATATTTGGAGGGAAAAATTAACAATTTAGACTACACAGCAAATGCCAAAATGCCACACAACAAATGCCTTGCAAGTGTGTTTAAAACGAAATCCACGAAATGCACCCAAAGCTTCCTCTTGCATTTTCTATCGTATCTCAAATCACGTACATAATTTGAGAAAATCAATGACACCATCTTACTCCTTGTTAAAAAACACACAAAATTGACTTTGAGTTTGCTAAAAATGGTGATGTCTTGCCCAAGTTCCAAATCTTCACGCATATGGTCATGTGGTGTGTTTTATTTGCCCAGCTGCTTGAAAAACGAAGGGTCTTGTAAATATTGGGGTGGCATAATACATGGATGTATCGCCACCCCAGTGGTTGAAGCAAGCGTGCAAAATGTACCTATCACTTTCATGACCATGGTTCGATCCTTGGTGGAGACCAAACCCCTTTTTTTTTTATTTTCCAGCGCTTTTCCTTTAAATATATATTTCTCCTTCCATCGCTTATCACATGAGCATGAATGGATGAAATGGTGAGGTATTGGGCTTGTAATCCAAAGGTTGTGAGTTCAATTCTCACTTTGTGCATTTTTATTTCATCTTTTTTAGTTGTATTTTTTTTATCCCCCTGAGAACCACATATGCTTGTCTGCCTATCTCCAAGGATTTTAACTTGTATCTGATGACTTGGGCACAAACTCTTGATCAGGCCTAGGAATCTTTGGCAAAATTCTTTTTGTTTAGACACACATTTCTTGATCCTCTGTAAATGCAAAAAAATGCTATGCAATGTAATATGCTAATGCAATGAAATGAAACATAAGCCAAAGAGGTTGGTCAAATTTTAGGGTACAACAGCTGCCCATATTCCAGCGACTTGGACCTGAAGGTATGAAAAGCGAACGGCTTTCGAACATTCAGGTAAAAGACGGTTGAATACCAAAGAACCCAGAAATTTGACAACCGCAAAACGAACTTCTGACATTGCCGCCAAGTACCCATTTTAAGTGGAACGTCTGACCCCGCCGTCAACTCTTAATAGCATCTAACCTCGCTGTCAGAACTCAATGTCTAAATGGTAAACCACTTGACTTCGCCGTTACTTTTCAATATTCTCTGACTTTGCCGTCAGTTCTCAAAATAATCTGACCTCACCGTCAATCCTCAGTTAAATACAAACAAACATTGAATTCAAAGATACAATCCTTTGACGTCGCTGCCCGAAACAAACTCTCAACATCGCCGCTGAAAAACTAAATCACTTGACATCACCGTCAGAAACAAACATTCAACCTCGCCACTGAAAAACTAAGTTACTTGACATCGCCGTCAAACCAAACATTCAACATCGCCGCTGAAAAACTAAGTCACTTGACATCGCCACCAAGACAAACATTCAACCTCGCCGCTGAAAAACTAAATCACTTGACATCACCGCCAAGACAAACATTCAACCTCGCCGCTGAAAAACTAAGTTACTTGACATCGTCGTCAAACCAAACATTCAACATCGCCGCTGAAAAACTAAGTCACTTGACATCACCGCCAAGACAAACATTCAACCTCGCCGCTGAAAAACTAAATCACTTGACATCGCCGCCAAGACAAACATTCAACCTCGCCGCTGAAAAACTAAATCACTTGACATCGCCGCCAAGACAAACATTCAACCTCGCCGCTGAAAAACTAAATCACTTGACATCGCCGTCAAACCAAACATTCAACATCGCCGCTGAAAAACTAAATCACTTGACATCTCTGCCAAGACAAACATTCAACCTCGCCGCTGAAAAACTAAATCACTTGACATCGCCGCCAAGACAAACATTCAACCTCGCCGCTGAAAAACTAAGTCACTTGACATCGCCACCAAACCTTCGCGAAATATACGCGAGTAACAAGATTCAAACGAAATTAGGACCGTCCATTGGTGACAATCACAAAAGAATTCCGCTGGGACAACAGCATGAGCCGGGGTTTAACCAACACACGGGCAACGATGCTAATCGTCTGCGAGATTTACTTGAAACAAAAGGGGTAATGTCCTGGCTTATGTTTCACATGCGTATGTTTGAATATGACGAAATGCTCCATACGAAATGGAAATGCTTCGCGTTTGGGTAGATGTTATGCATGTATGTAGATGCAAATGAACCACTTTAGCAAAATAAATGCTAAAGAGGAAGAACCAACCCCGTTGGGTCAAGGCTAGATACGCCTAGAGCAAACAAACTCATGCTGGGGAATGCCAGCCTTGGATGGCCTCCGAGAAAAACTTCTGGGTAAAAACTGCTCCGCTAAGAACAAATCTACTCCGCTGGGGATCCAAATCAAACCCTGTTGCAGAAAACATTTCGGATGGCCTATCAGCCTACAACTCTTTTGGGGAACAAGCAACTCGGCCGGAGGCAACAACTCCACTCTTCCAGGGAAATCAATCCTGAATGGTCAGCTAGAATAAATCTACTGGGGAAACAACAGCTGATTGCTGAAGAATAACTCTCTTCTGCCGGAGATTGAATCCACTATCTGCTAGGGATATTGAATAAGACTTACTGGGAGTTTATTCCACACTATCTCTGCTGGAGATGGAGATAAATGATCCCTGAGTCAGTTCCACTATGCGGGGAAGAAAAATTAAATCCGCTGACTTGGCTGGGGGTTAGATAAGGAGGGAATCAACATCAACCTCTGCTTGGGGAAAGAAGCAACAAACAGACAAATGTGCTGTGTAGCCGGCACCTAATTATCACTTATGACTTTATTTAAACAAAAACAAATATCCTGATTAATAGTTAGCTAAGCCCACAAATTTATGTATGCAAGGTTTTTTCATCAAAAATATCAGGCGTCTTTTGCAAACAAAAACAGTAAAAGTTAAAACCAGAATAAAATCTTTTTTGAATAGTATATTTTATTGATAAAGGGCCTAAAAATAGGCAATTTTACATCGGATGCAACTCCTGAAAAGAGAAAGTTGCGCAAAAAGATAATTGCAAGAAAAATATACAAAATGTCGGCAATGTGGTACAGACAACCACCATGTGACGACTCATCCATGACTTGCGTGACTTTGACGCTTTCCGATACTTTAACTTCTGAAGAGATTGATTTGAATGGTCGATCTCCGAGTCCTCCCAGAATCCAATATTCTTGTGATGATCAATGCGCAGGCCGCAGTCATTCGCTTTAAAAAATCCCTAATTTTTGCCTGAATCACCCTTGCGGGTTTTCGATTCACCGGGATACCCATTTTTGCCAAAGTTGCCCTTTCAGGTTTTCAACTTTGCGGGTTTACATTTTTCTTATATCCCTAACTTTTGCCCGAACCTATCCTTTTATGTTTCGCCGGGATGCCCCATTTTTGCCTGGATATCCTTTTTCTTTCCAGCGGGTCTACCTTAAGCAAAGTATTTTTTGACTGCGTCCGCGTTCACAGGGGATGTAAAATCTTCATCATCCATAGTTGAAAGTAGCAAAGCTCCTCCTGAGAAAACCTTCCTTACAACATATGGCCCCTCGTAGTTAGGAGTCCATTTGCCCCTGTGATCATTCTGTGGCGGGAGAATTCGCTTCAACACTAAGTCACCTGCCTGAAAGCTTCGAGGGCGTATCTTTTTATCATAGGCGTTCTTCATCCTCTTCTGATACAAACGACCGTATGCGAGAGACGCCAACCTTTTCTCATCCATCAAACTGAGTTGATTCAACCTGTTCTTCACCCATTCTGCTTCATCTAGTTTGACATCCGCCAGTACTCTCAAAGAAGGGATCTCGACCTCCAATGGCAGAACAGCTTCCATGCCATACACCAACGAGAAAGGAGTTGCCCCAGTTGAAGTACGCACCGAAGTGCGATATCCATGTAAAGCAAAGGGCAACATCTCGTGCCAATCCTTATAAGTCACCACCATCTTCTGTACTATCTTCTTAATGTTCTTGTTAGCCGCTTCCACGGCGCCATTCATTTTCGGATGATAGGGGGAAGAATTGTGATGCTCGATTTTGAAACTCTGGCACAGCTCCTTCATCATCTTGTTATTCAGGTTAGAACCATTATCAGTAATGATCCTCTCAGGTATTCCATATCGACAGATGATGTCCCTTTTGATGAATCGGGCTACGACCTGCTTCGTGACATTGGCGTAAGAAGTTGCTTCGACCCATTTGGTGAAATAGTCGATAGCTACTAAGATAAAATGGTGCCCATTTGATGCGGTTGGCTCGATCTTTCCAATCATATCAATGCCCCACATGGAAAAAGGCCATGGTGATGACATGACATTCAAAGGACACAGAGGTACGTGAATCTTGTCGGCATAAATTTGACATTTGTGGCATTTCTTGGCGTACTTGAAGCAGTCAGACTCCATAGTTAACCAATAATACCCTGCTCTCAACAACTTTCGAGACATTGCATGCCCCCCTGCATGTGTTCCAAAGGCTCCTTCGTGGACCTCTTCCATAAGTAGGTTCGCTTCCTTTTCGTCCACACATCTTAGCAGTACTAAGTCAAAGTTCCTTCGATAGAGTACACCGTCTGGATTCAGATAGAAGTTACCAGATAACCTCCTCAAGGTTTTCTTATCCCGGGCCGACGCCCCAGGCGGATACTCTTGATTCTTGAGAAAGTTATGGATGTCGTAATACCATGGCTTGCCATCAGAAGCTTCTTCTATCGCGAAGACGAATGACGGCCTCTCGAGACGCGAGATAACAATTCTCGGTGCATCGTTCCAGAAATTCACTTTGTACATTGAAGATAAAGTAGCCAAGGCATCTGCCATCTGATTTTCTGCTCTCGGCACGTGGTGAAACTCTACACGATTAAAGAAAGGTAGCAACCTTCTTGCATAATTCATGTATGGGATCAGATTTGGTTGGCGTGTCTCCCACTCTCCCTTGATCTGGTTAATCACCAAAGCTGAATCTCCATAGATATCAAGGTTCTTGATTCTCAAATCAATTGCTTCTTCGATTCCCATGATACACGCTTCATACTCTGCCTCGTTATTGGTGCACGGGAATGTTAACCTTGCGGTGAATGGTATATGGGAACCATGGGGAGTTGTAATGATTTCCCCAATCCCACTACCATAGGAGTTAACAGCACCGTCAAAGATCAACTTCCACTGGGAACCCAATTCCGGTCCTTCGTCCGGCAACGACTCATCGTAATCTTTCATTTTCAAGTACATAATGTCTTCGTCAGGAAAGTCAAACTTCATTGGCTGATAGTCATCGATTGGTTGTTCTGCGAGATATTCTGACAAAACACTACCTTTAATAGCTTTTTGAGATACATATTGAATATCATATTCTGTCAGAACCATCTGCCATCTAGCAATCCTTCCTGATAGTGCTTGCTTTTCAAATACGTACTTGATCGGATCCATCTTCGAGATTAACATGGTTGTATGGTTTAGCATATATTGCCTTAGGCGTTTGGCGGCCCAAGCCAGTGCGCAACAAGTTTTCTCCAACATTGAGTATCTGGACTCACAGTCGGTGAACTTTTTGCTCAAGTAGTAAATTGCATGCTCTTTTCTTCCAGTCTCGTCGTGCTGACCGAGAACACAACCCATGGAATTCTCAAGAACTGTTAGGTACATTATCAACGGTCTTCCAGCCACCGGGGGCATCAATATTGGAGGTTCCTGCAGATACTCCTTTATTTTCTCGAACGCCTTCTGGCAATTCTCATTCCAAACGACCGCTTGATCTTTCTTCAATAACTTAAATAATGGCTCACAAGTGGCTGTAAGGTGAGATATGAACCGAGCGATGTAATTCAATCTACCTAAAAAGCCACGAACTTGTTTCTCGGTCTTTGGTGCTGGCATTTCTTGAATTGCCTTCATCTTCGCGGGATCAACCTCAATACCTTTCTCACTAACGATGAACCCCAACAGCTTTCCTGACCGCACGCCAAAAGTACACTTATTCGGATTCAGCCTCAATTTGAACTTCCTCAACCTCTCAAACAGTTTTAGCAGATTCACCAGGTGTTCCTCCTTAGTCTGAGACTTCGCAATCATATCATCAACATAAACCTCAATCTCGCAATGCATCATGTCGTGAAAAAGCGTCACCATCGCACGTTGATAAGTTGCCCCTGCGTTCTTCAACCCAAAAGGCATCACTTTATAGCAGAAAGTCCCCCAAGGTGTGATAAAAGTTGTTTTCTCCATATCCTCTGGTGCCATCTTAATTTGATTATATCCAGAGAAACCGTCCATGAAGGAAAACACTGAGTATTGCGCGGTGTTATTAACAAGTACGTCAATATGGGGGAGCGGGAAATCATCCTTGGGGCTTGCTCTATTCAGGTCCCTATAATCAACACACATCCTAACTTTGCCGCCCTTTTTAGGCACGGGCACGACGTTAGCGACCCAAGGAGGGTAGTTGGCCACAGCAAGAAATCCAGCATCTAACTGTTTTTGAACTTCTTCCTTGATCTTCACTGCCATGTCTGGCCTCGTTCTTCTCAATTTCTGTTTTACGGGAGGACATTCTTCACGAAGAGGCAGACGATGAACCACGATATCTGTGTCGAGTCCTGGCATATCCTCATATGACCAAGCGAAAACGTCCTTGTACTCTTGGAGTATCTCAATCAATCTTTGCTTGACATTGCTTTGCAGCGTAGCCCCTACTCTGACCTCCTTCTTATCTTCTTCTGTTCCCAGGTTGATAACTTCAACTTCCTCCTGATGAGGCAGGATAACCTTCTCCTCTTGTCTTAGTATTCTGGCGAGCTCCTAAGGCAGGTCTTCGTCTTCTTCGATCTCTTCTTCGGCTTGAAAGATCAGATCGTCAAATTCATACCGAGTCATAGACGAGTCTGAGTCGGTGGCATCTGAAATGTGCAACCTGCGATGATGATGATTTTATGCTTTAAATGATATGCAAACAAAACAAGCACAAACCACATTGCCATTTTATTGTTGAAAATAAAACAAGAAAGACAAGGATCACGAAATTTTGAATGAAAAGACGCCTTTTAATTGATGATGAAAAGATTGTTCACATGCATAAAAGATAGGGCCCTACAAATAAAGTCCATTATGCCTTGGGCAGAGCATATGGAAATACATTAATCAAAACAAAACAATTACTCTTCATAAGTCACTGTGATAAATTCTTCCATGCTCCAATTCTTCAAGCCCTGGCCGGGGATGCATGGCTGGATCCACGCATCTATATCGCAGTCGTTGTCTCCTTCCTCGTCTGATATGGTATTGATTCGATCGAAAATGACCCCACTGCTAGTAAATTGGACAGGACCTTTGTAGCGTGGAGCGCTTTGTGAAGATGATCCATGTGGGCTGTATCCCAATCCGAACTTATCTTGTTTGTTTGGGACGCTTATCACCTGTCCCCATCCTTGTGTTGATCCGGATTCCACCACGGCCCGCGCTTCCTTGTATGACGACATGGCAACCTCTAGAGCCTTGACCTCGATCAGCGCCTTCTCCTCTATTTGGATAGTCTCAAAGGCCTGGCACAGCATTTCTTGAATTTCGCCGTCGACTTCCACATATTTGAATGAAGACAGATGGCTCACCATGATGTCTTCTTCTCCACAAACAGTCACAATATTCCCATCCACCATATATTTCAACTTCTGGTGCAAAGTCGATGTTACAGCGCCTGCTAAGTGTATCCAAGGCCGACCCAAAAGACAGCTATAAGCAGGCTGGATATCCATGATGTAGAAAACTACTTCAAACACCTCCGGGCCTACTTGGATAGGCAGAGTTATCTCCCCAAAGACAGATCTTCGGGTTCCATCGAAAGCCCGCACAACCAAATCACTGGGCGTACAATAAAGACCCTGATGATCAATCTTCATCAATGCTTTCTTTGGCAACACATTCAGGGACGACCCTGTATCAACAAGTACATGTGACATCACTGTTCCTCGGCATTCAAGTGAAATATGCAGAGCCAAGTTGTGGTTTCTCCCTTTTGGTGTCAAATCACGGTCAGTGAACCCCAACCCGTTACCTGCATTGACATGGGCCACCACGCTCTCCAACTGATTAACGGATATCTCTTGAGGTACATAAGCGTTATTCAAAACTCTGAGCAAAGCATTCCTGTGAGCCTCAGAACATAACAACAATGACAAGATAGAAATCTTTGAAGGAGTTTGCTGTAAATGATCAACAATTTTGTAGTCACTTCTTCTTATCAAGCGCATGAATTCCTCCACGTCCTTCAACAAAGTTTCCTTTTCTCTAGCCTGAGAACTCTCTTCCACTATCTTTCCTTTACCCTTGTCGACCTTTTCTGCGTTTATCTCGGGTGATGCAAATACTCTCCCACTTCGAGTCATTCCTCCAGTTCCCGCCAAATTATCAACAGAATCCAACGGCGAATCCCTCAGTTCCTGCTTTTGACCATTGCAGTAGACCTCGGCCCCATAGTTCCAAGGAATCGCTTTAGAACTTTCATAGGGTACGGGCCCTGCCTTTGTGAATATAATAGTGGGCCTCACCGGAGGCGCGGAAATTGTAATTGTTTTGTATGGGATGGATATGGTGGCCACCTCATCCTTATCTTCGATGACTACCTCTTCAACATTCTTCTCATAGATTCTATCAAATTGCAACAAACCGTCATCCATCATGTGTTGTATATGGTTCTTCAGGTTCCGACATCCTTCGGGACTGATCATATAGTCTTCACAATCCTCCCCACAGCCTGGGAACACCCCTCCTTCTAACAACTTGCTCTTCACGAAACCTAACGGCGTCTTCAGATCCCCTACCCTGGACACCAAGTTCAGGCCTTTCTCACTGACAATAGCATTCACGCCGCCACCCCTACCATGGTTAGGCATGGGATTTTGATCTACATTTGGCGCATCCTGATTGAAGTTGATAGCTTTACTATCAATAAGGTCTTGTACCTTATGTTTGAAGGCTTTACAATTGTCAATACTGTGGCCGGGGGCGCCAGAGTGGAATTCACACCTAGCGTTGGCGTCATATCCAGGAGGTGGTTGGCCAGTTAGAGGTGCCATTGTCCTTTTCTGGACCAACTGCAGTTGAATTAAGTGTTGTAGTAACTGAGGGTAGGGCATTGGCGGTGTGTCAAAGTGTCTATCCACCACCCTTCTCCTATCTTGGAACTGTCTCGGTGCATAATTCTGTTGTTGAGGTCGTTGCTGCTGTTGTTGACGTGGTTGTTGTTGCTGAGGTTGTGCCGCCGGGATGGCAATACTTGCTACTTGTGGTGGTTGTTGGTAATACGGTCGCTGCTGATGCTGATCCAGGTATCTTTTTCGGTTGTTAAAGCCGTACACTGCATTTGTTTCATTATCTCTTTTCTTCGCACCAAAAAACTTTCTTCCACCTCCAGATGAGGTCCCTTCCGCTGCTTGAATTTTCCCCATTTTTATACCGTTTTCAACTCTTTCGCCCGTGATAATCAAATCTGAGAAGCTTCCTGACATGTTACTCACCAACTTCTCGTAGTAGATTCCGGGCAATGTGGCCACGAATAAATCGATTAGTTCTCTTTCCACCATGGGAGGTTGAACCCTAGCGGCAAGCTCCCTCCATCTTTGAGCGTATTCTTTAAAACACTCATTGCTCCTTTGGGATAAATTCTACAACTGCACTCGATTTGGTGCCAAGTCACTATTATACTGGTAGTGCTGAACAAAGGCCTCCGCTAAATTCTTCCAGCTCCGAACATTGACAGGTTCCAAACCCATGTACCACTCTAGAGAAGGCCCTGACAGACTATCTTGGAAGAAGTGCATAAGCAACTTCTCATCATCAGAGTATGCCGACATCCTTCGGAAATAGGAGCGGATATGCACCTTTGGACATGTCGTTCCTTTGTATTTATCGAAATCTGGTACTTTGAACTTTGGAGGAATCCTAAGTCCCGAAATCAATCCCAGATTGGACATGTCAAGTCCCATAGTATTCTGGTTTTCAAGAATGCTCTTCATCTTTTCTTCTATCTCATTGAACCTTTTATTAGTGTCGGATCGTAATCCTCCCCCAAGGTCTCTCATGGAGAAGATATCATCCTGTTCATCTTGGTCCCACTGAGGATCCACGCTAGTAGGTATGGCGCCTGCCACAACTGGGATACGGATTCCGGTTTGGTCTCTTCCGCCCGGAAGGTTGACTACAGTTGGGCCACCATTGACTTGCGAGGTTCCGCCATTAAACGGAGGAGGAATAGCAGTAGTCCCTCCATGCAAAACGCCACTTCCATCCACTTGAGCTATTAAAGGTTGAACCAAGGTCCTTAACTGGTCATGCCCATTGGCCACCCCCTGCATCATCTCCATGAATTGCGTCATCTTCTCACGAAACTCCAAAAGCTCGGCTTGAACCTGATCCATAATTCTCTGCTGATTTCCCCGCGTGTTGTAGGAGTGTTGAGAAGTCAGCTTGCTCTTTCTCTTTCTATCTTTCTGAAATGGCAAGCGGTGTGAGGTCGGGTTTCAGGGAATGCAAAATGATGCGTAAATATATGCAATGTTCAAGAGACTTTCAAGGCTTATGATTATCATCGGTATTATAGAACTGCGAATGAATAAATAAAGAAGGCACAAATTAGACAAAAAAGCAAACTTTCATTAATTTAGGAAGATTCAATACAAGCATTTGCTGACTAATGCTGAAAATAACAATTCATATTACAAGGAAAACAGAAAAACTGAAAATCAAGAGTACTGAATGACTAGAAATTCTTCTTTTGGAGATGCTCCTCAAGTTTCTTTGTCTCGAACATGAACCTCTTAACCATTTGGTCGCAGAGCTGGATAAAGTGGTGAATAGAAGGAGGGATATCATTTCCTTCCAAGTCTTGAATTGCGCTTTCCAACCTCCATGGGATGTCACGGATCATGAGGTTGCAATGCTCCACCAAATTGTTGTACCTAGCACGACACATATCTAGAGTCGACTGGTAATAACAAATAGAATCCACATGGGTGTCCAACAACTCATTGAGCTGAGCCTCCTTCTTGAGCCACTGCGCACCATCTCTTTGCAAAGCCTCGAAACGATTCCTCCACAGGGCGGTAGTTTCTTGGGCAGTTTCCAACTCTAGACATTTGCTACTCCACGTGTCAGGTGTGACATATGAAGCTCTCAATGCCTACTCCTTGAGTCTTCGTTCATCTTCCACTAGGGTCAAGGCATTTCTCAGTTGTTCTTCAAGATCCCCAATATCAGCCTCAAGATTCTCTCGTATTTCCTTCTTTTCGGCAGAGGTTATCTCAAAGAAGTGTCATGCCCTATCACAAGAGGCCTTGGTGTCCTTTAGGCGTTGTTGGAGAGTTGTTAATGACGCATCAGCCCCTTCAAAACCCTGTTGGTACCTGACTCTCAGATCCGTTTCTAACTTCAGCTTCTTGCTACTCTCAGCCGCTTGATCTTGTTCAAACTCCACTTTTCTTTTGTACTGACCGCTCTCCACATTTGCTTGGTGGACTTCAGCCTGAAGGTCCTGATTCTCCTTAGTCAACCTCTCCACCACTAGTTTTAGTTTTTCATATTCTTCTATAGATACATGAGTGGGAGCAGGAGGTGCCTCTCGCATAGATGGTTCTGAGGGAAATGGTAACGATCTTTCAACCACTCTAGCTAGTAACCACTGGTTGTATGGCTCTTTTGCCACACAATTCTTTGCTTTCAACTCCTTCCTCCCCTTCGTATGAATCTTGCCCCAAGCCTTAGCAATCTTCCTGACAAACGCAGGGTCCTCTGATGTGGCTAGCAAAAAGAAACTTTGAACCTTCTCTGCTTCGGGCTCGTCTTCCATAGCATAGCCCAACTGGCGTAGTGCCATGACTGGGTTATAGTTGATACAACCGACCCTACTGATCAGAGGTACATTACCGAATTCCCCACAACTAAAAATGATTTCCACATCATAGTACTCATGAGAGTACCAAGCAATATCACTAGCCTCTAGAGACATAATGCGTTGAGACCATTTCAATTCCTTCTTGTTTTCCACGAGCGGCCCTTTCTTTGGTAAATGAGAAGCATACCATTTGTATAGTAGGTGAGAGCAGCATTGGATCATTCCTGCCTTCTTTTCACTCCTCCAATGAATAGAGTGATAAGCATCGGCGAGGAGCGTAGGGATGGGATTCTTCTGCATGAAGAGAATGACGGCAGTGATGTCTATGAAATTGTCCACATTTGGAAAGAGGACAATCCCATAAATTATTAGAGCAACACTAATACCGAACTTTTCCCAATCTCCATCGACCTTGTACTGAGCAGCCTTATCTAGCAGAAACTTCAAAGGAAAACCCTACACACCCCCCTTACTGGCTAGACCCTCCTTGACTTCTTCTTTGGTCATATGAAGAGCGAGAGCAATGACAGCAGGCTTTGGTTCTTCTTCCAGACCGGTATAGACAGGTTGATCCTTAATCTTAATATTCAAAATGTGAGAATATTCCTCCAAGGTAGGAGCCAATTGATAGTTTTGAAAAGTGAAGCATCTGAAAGGCGCATCATAAAACTGAGCCATAGCGAACAAAGCCCAAGTATCAACTCTAGAGTGGAGAAGATCAAGCAATTTCCCATGTTTCCCTTGAAAGTTGATTTTGATAACTTTTGGCACGTCAATCAGAAGGTCTTGAATTGATTCCAACTTTGGTTCTCTAAACTTTATGGAATTTGTGCTTCTTTTTCTTTGATCAGCCATTGAGTTCAACAATACCTGAGATAATCATATCTTCTTAAGTCTATTGATATGCAAAAATGATATGCAATGCAATGTTTTATGAATGCATATGATAATGGAACAATAGCAAGATCAAGGTCACAAATCCTGCAAGACAACAACAAAAGGTATCTTTCCCATCGGGTGAGCAATCTATTGGCTTAAAAGGGGGTATCCCTAAGGATTTTAAAACAAAGTCCCATGCACTAACCCTCAAAAGTTTTCCATCAGAACGACTACTCGTAAGACGGTAATCCTTTCAAAGGATGAACATAGAGTTATGTTTTAGCAACCTTTGGAATAAGGTTCTATAAAGGTCCTCAGAGTCACGGACTCCCACGTCAGAAATAAAAAACGTCATTACGACTACACGTAAGACATAATCATCCCAACGGGGTCTCATCTGAGCGGTGGAATCCAATCCAACTCAACGAGTCCTAAGTCTCGCAAATCAGAGAGAATCCACCTCCTATCTTAGTGTATACTCGAAAGCTCGGGTAGGAAGCTTTATTCTCACAAACCAAACCCAAATAAACCCAACAGGTTAGAAAGAACACAACACAAACAAATAACAAAAGCAAATAAATCGCAAATGCGACAAGCAAACTAGGTTTGGCTCGCTAGGAGTCCCAAGTAGAGTCGCCAGCTGTCGCTACTCGAAAAATGCATTGTGCAACGACGGGGAGGAGAAAAAGATAGACAGAAGAGTCGCCACCGAACTTTATTTATCCCATGAGGGGAAAGGAAAATATCGAGAAAACCTTAGGAAAGAAATGGATAAGATGGTCTCGCGACCAAGAACGGGTTCGGAAGCCGGTTATGCAAGGGGAAGGTATTAGCACCCCTTGCATCCATCGTACTCGATGGGAACCTTTTGTTTGTCGACGTGTGATTATATTAGCTTAAATATTATGCTATAAAAGTGTTCCACAGGGTAAAAAGAGAAGATCGAAACAGGAGAAATGAGAGGTTAGGAGGAAGAAGAGAACGAGGGAGAAAAGAGAAAGAACAGACTCGATAGGAATTCGCAATCCTAGGCCTACGTATTCTCAAAAGGTATGAGAAATTCAGAGTCGACGTAGTTCGGGGAACTACAAATATGGGGAGAAATGTGCTCGGCAAGGATTGTGGCCCTTGTGCCTACGTATCTTTACTTGAAGAAGTAAAGAATCAGAGCAGTTGTAGTTCGGCCTACGGTTTGTTGATGTTTTGTGGATGATGCTATCGTGCGCATTCTAGCAGTTTAGGTGTTTTGCTGCTCGCATGTGAGGAGACTTATGCGTTACCTATTTGCGGTAGAACGGACGTAACATATCCTTTTTGAAATGATTAGGTTTTCGCCATGCGAGGCAAGAAGTCACGCTTGATTGGTGAGGTTATTTTTTAGGGGCGAGATAAGTCCTCGGACAGTAACCCCTTGCGGGTAGTATCCAATTCTTTATCTCAAGATTTTTGTTATAAAAATGGTGTGGCGAACGTAGTGTCTTCGTATTGAAAGACGAGTATCGAGACCACCCCCACTACAGTGAGCATCCCAACATTCGGAGAGGAAAAAGACTACACTTAATCCTCTCTCTTTAATTCAGTGCGAAGAGAACTTCGTTCTCTGATTAAGGATGTTTTTGGTTTTGAATGGTAAGTGCTTTTGTGACAGAGAACCCTACGGTAAACGTCAAGCACTCGGGATAGGAGAAGGCCTACGCCTAACCACTCCACGACCATTCAAGTATTTGTTAGGAAAAGAGTTTGCAAATGCACTCGGCACGGGACCGAGGTTTTAGGTGAAAAGGGTTATGGAATGAAGTTGTGAAAGGAGAGGTGATGGAAGAAGTCGCGTCTTTGTATTGAAAGACGAGTATCGAGACCACCCTCACTACAGTGGGCATCCCAACACTCGGAGAAGAAGAGGTCTACACCCAATCCTCTCTTTTTAATTCAATACAAAGAATTGATTTTAAGGAGGGTTTGAAAATGGACTCGGTGCGGAACCGAGGTTTTAGGAGGAAAAAGGATGAAAGCGTCTTCGTATTGAAAGACGAGTGCCAAAACCACCCTCACTACAGTGGGCATCCTAACACTCGAAGAAGAAGAGGTCTACACCCAATCCTCTCTTTTTAATTCAATATAAAGAATTGATTTTAGAAAATGGTTTGAGAATGGAAATAAGATGCAAAGTAACGGTCCTAACAGAGGACCAACTTTCAAGTAAGCCAAGGGTATTGTGAATACAAATAATTTGAAATTTATCTCATTAAATGAAGATAGTCATTATTGTGAACATTTTGCAAAAAGAATGAATCAAAAATAATAAAGTATGCTAAAGTTATGAGTTTTGGAATTTTTTTGTGCAATTAAATACAAAATAACAAGGAAATAAAAGGTGGGAGTGCCATGAGAAGGGTTGAACCCACGCCCTCACTCTTGCAAAGATGTAACTTATCCACTCAACCAAAGCGCGCGTATTGATAAGAGATGGAATAAGAAAAAGAAAATATAAGATGTGAAGAATAAAATAAAACAAAGCAAAAAGGGCCTCAGCCGGGCTCGAACTTAGGACATGGCATTGCAAAGTGACTTAAGGCATGGCTAATAACCACTGGGGTGACGATACATCCGTGTATTTATGCCACCCCATAAATACAAGTACTTAATCACTGCGAATTTCTGGGCAAAACAAAAATAAGGCAAACCGTCCAAATACGTTTTGACTCGTAGCTTTCTCTTACCTCAACCAAACTGGGCAAACTTTATATCAAAATTAACCAGAAAATCAAGAGGAAGAAGATAGTACCATCAGTCTTTCAAAATAAAGCACACACAGAGAAATTCGCATGCTCATGCAAAGAGGTATTTGAAATGCCTTTTGAGATTTAATGACCAAAACAAAAGAATCTAAATCCCAAACAGGATCTACACATGTCAGAAATGTAAAACTTATGATTATGCTCAAAGGGAAAGCCTCAAATATACTGAAATATGATATGTCACAATGAGTAGTAATCAATGTCAGACCAAAATACCAAAGCAGAAATTGATGAGAAGCTTAAAATGGTAGGTACTAACAACAAAGAATGGGCAACAGGCCCAGCATCAAACCACAATGTTAATCCAAAAGATACTAGCATGTGAGAGCATAACAGACCAAAAACAGTCCTATAACATTGGACAACAAACACAACCCTACGCTTACAACCAAACTAGCATACAGATCCATGGTAATAACCTCAACTCCAACTTAAATCAAATGACAGCAGCCAAATTGTTAAGGGACATGAGTTAACTCCCCACACACCAAACTGCTTTAGCAGCACACCACAACCAGACTCATCAAAGCAACAAAACCACAGATATTGGAAACATTGTCAAAAGGAACAAATCTAGTGTGTGCAATGAATTTAAACAACCAGTAGTGAGCAGCGATACCAATCCTCCAAAACAGATCATGAAAGAAACCAAAGCAGATCTCAACATGACAAATACCTATATCCCCTAACTGTACTTGCACATTCTAACTGAATCGAGGTAGCATGTTAGCAGATCTCTATGTCTAAAACAATAGTGTTTTCAACAACAACCTCTAGCTGTCCTAATTGCAGCCACTAAACAAAACCTAGCATGAAATCCAATTCAAAAGCCACGTGAATCTTAAATTTCCATGCCTTTTCAAAGACATAGCCAACCATACTCAAACTGAACTAAGCAGTAATTAAGATACGAAACTGAGTGATTTCTAGCAGAAAGTTTTATTTAAGAGAACCAAAACAAAGAGCTGGTATGTGAGTCACTTTACAAAAAAATTGGATGTCAGCACAACAACCTGGCCACAACAAAATATTATTGACATTTCAATGCAAATTGATGAATTTCCAATCAACACAAAAGCATAAATGCCACACTAACCTAGCAACATGAATGGTACAGCTTAAGATCCTACTTGATGGCATCATGATTAATCACCCCCAAGGGAGAGACTAACAGCCAGTTCAATGCACTAAAACAAACCCAATGGTTCAACAGCATTGCATATAAAGTAAGTGCAGAAATCAGACAAACAATCCCTTTTTTAAAAAGAAGTAAACAAAACAGGCCAGGCTCAAACTGATTGAGTTTACAATTTATACATTGAAATGCCAATGCCACAAACAACATTCTTTTTCATAGATTGAAAACAGTTTCAATTAAAACAGTGTAAACAAAAGTTGGCATCATAATACCATCACTGATCAGTATGTTGCCTCCAAAGACAGCTGGAAACTCAAAATGAGCATTTCCTAAATTGGCAGTTAAGAACTAACAGCCTAATGTCACAACTTAAAGGTGTTGAACTGTCACCAAGCAAAAACAAAAACTTGACCTTACAATGCCAGGCCTAAGTGAACATGTTAATACTAAAAGGCAACAAACCTAAGTTTTCATCATGAGGGATGAATTTCCACAGCAGCAGGCATGAGATCAATAAACTCAAATTCAAAAGAAGACAAATAGTACACTCTCAATATGAAAATGTTCAATCCATTCACAGCTCATGACAGTTTGGTGATTTCAAAGTTTGAATGCAAAAAGACATGTTTGCAAGTTCAAAGGCATAACAATGCTTTACTAGCCTAAATTAAAACCAAAGATAGTCCTCAATTTGCGTAGGTAAAAAAAATGAAGAGCAGAATTGTCATCCACATGAGTTATTAAACACATACCAGCAACTTTTGAGAGAAAACAGAAAATCTAAACATGGACATGATAAGGTTTTAACAGGTTTGGCATAAGTCACAGTTCAAACATCAACCGACAACCAGCACACCGAACCAACAAACATGAGTTAATTAGCAAAAGACATGGCCAACTCACAGCAAAACCTCAAGACAATCACTAAAGCAAACACAAAGGGTGGACAGTCTCACTCAAGACCTGGATGCAGCCCTAACAGCTGCAGATTCCTCCACAAATGGCAGTGATAACTTTGGTCCTCACAAATCCATACAACAAACACCAAATCTTTATAATGCAATAAGGACAATTAGAACCTTAAAATGAGTAGACACTGATTGAAAAAATAATTTCAAACTCAAAACAATTCAGCAATGAGACTTCAACTCATGACAGTCTTCTAAATCTTCAAAACCAACTCAAACCTAGTTGGACAAACAGCTCCAGGACAGTAATGTGACAAATATTGATAGACTCAAACCAAAATGTCTATGACAGCAAAACACAACTTCAATAAAATAACCTCACAAGAGCAGTTGCACAGTTGCATATTCAAATGAACTTATGACATCCAAAATCAAACATAAACAAGATTCGTACAGTCAAAACCACAAATTTGTCACCACAATACACATCAATATTTCAAAGGAAAGTTAACCAATTCCAAGAACATATTCAAGCTCAAGCATATTTTAGTGATTTCAATGCATATGAAACAAGGAGTTTTGAAATGACTTACCTTTTGTAGACTTCAAAGTAAACTAGCAACCAAAGCAAAACCTTGAAGTTTTCCCTTCCTTTTGAAACAAGCAGCTTGTTTTTCTTCAGGGCAGTTTGAGAGAAAAAATGTTAAAAGCTCTTCTGATTTTTTACACAAGTGATGGCTGCTAGGGTTTTTTTTTGTTGAGCTGACAAGTTAGCTTATATATCAAATGAAAAATGTGAAAATGAGAGTTTTACTGTGGTAAAGGGTGAAAGGTGCAGATTTTGCATTCTCATGGTTGTTGGGATCCAATGGTGAGGGGAAGCAGAGTACATGGGTAGGCTGGCATTTCATGGTTTGCTAGGAGTGGGGGGAGCAGACTGCTGAGCTGCAGAATAAGGGTGGTTGGTCCCTTCCTCCTTTGGGCAAGAAATTCGAAATACACATATGAGGGGTACAAGCCTTGTCTCCCTTGTTATGGCAATATTTGGAGGGAAAAATTAACAATTTAGACTACACAGCAAATGCCAAAATGCCACACAACAAATGCCTTGCAAGTGTGTTTAAAACGAAATCCACGAAATGCACCCAAAGCTTCCTCTTGCATTTTCTATCGTATCTCAAATCACGTACATAATTTGAGAAAATCAATGACACCATCTTACTCCTTGTTAAAAAACACACAAAATTGACTTTGAGTTTGCTAAAAATGGTGATGTCTTGCCCAAGTTCCAAATCTTCACGCATATGGTCATGTGGTGTGTTTTATTTGCCCAGCTGCTTGAAAAACGAAGGGTCTTGTAAATATTGGGGTGGCATATACATGGATGTATCGCCACCCCAGTGGTTGAAGCAAGCGTGCAAAATGTACCTATCACTTTCATGACCATGGTTCGATCCTTGGTGGAGACCAAACCCCTTTTTTTTTTATTTTCCAGCGCTTTTCCTTTAAATATATATTTCTCCTTCCATCGCTTATCACATGAGCATGAATGGATGAAATGGTGAGGTATTGGGCTTGTAATCCAAAGGTTGTGAGTTCAATTCTCACTTTGTGCATTTTTATTTCATCTTTTTTAGTTGTATTTTTTTTATCCCCCTGAGAACCACATATGCTTGTTTGCCTATCTCCAAGGATTTTGACTTGTATCTGATGACTTGGGCACAAACTCTTGATCAGGCCTAGGAATCTTTGGCAAAATTCTTTTTGTTTAGACACACATTTCTTGATCCTCTGTAAATGCAAAAAAATGCTATGCAATGTAATATGTAATGTAATATGCTAATGCAATGAAATGAAACATAAGCCAAAGAGGTTGTTCAAATTTTGGGGTACAACAGCAACTCTCGCAGAGGCACAATTGAGAATATCGCGGAGTTTGTAAGTATTTTTGTTGTTGTCTATGTTTACGAAGTTTAATTCTCCTTTAAAACTAACAACATTTAATTTCTTTTGCAGGATGTATCAAGGTTTCATTTTCGTGTGCATGACTACATACCACACGACCCTTTCATAGAGGGATACCTTGAAGCATGTGGGTTCGGTGATTTGATTAAAATCAAATCATACTCACTTGATGCCAAGTTCATTCTAGCGTTGTTAGAATGCTGGAAACCAAAGACACATACATTTCACCTACCTTTCGGTGAGTGTACTAACTCATTAGGATGTTTACATGTTGCCCGGCCTACACATTAACGGTAAGGCCGTCAACGGCAAAGTTGGTGTTAACGACCAACTTTGCAAAGATTTTCTAGGCGCCTCTCTTTGTGTGGACACAACTGAACTAGAACGCGAGGGTCGACCAAGGGGTCAAGGTATTAATCTTAAATACCTCAAACAACACTACAACAGTATTGTCTTAAGTGAGGAGTCCACCGAGTATGATAAAATACTCAAAACTCGGTGCTATATTATGATTTTGTTTGGTCATTTTTTATTTCCACAGGGCACTGGAAATAATGTAAATATTATGTATTTATCGTTGCTACATAACATAAACAAAGTGTACAATATAGTTGGGGATCAGTTGTCCTTGCCCATCTATATACTGCACTATGTAAAAATGCAAAAAAAAATCATCTGCTTTTTATGGCTGCGTCTATCTCCTTCAAGCGTGGTGTTGAAGGAGATAGGCGCAACCATAAAAAGTAAGTTTATCTCCAGTCAACCGTAATCCATTATAAAATTCTGGTAGCAGATTTCAGATGTCCCAAGAGCATTGATCTCTGTTGAAACAAGGACGAGGACAGATCATGAACAATTTAAATTTCTTTAAATTGTGCCAATGTCATGACCAACGTCATGACCTTTGTTGTGACATATGCATACTGAAAGACTATTTATCTAAACATTTAAATTGTGCAGAATTGTAAATGCTGAAAGATAAATAACACAGTAATTGTTTACCCAGTTCGGTGCAACATCGCCTACATTTGGGAGCTACCAAGCCAGGGAGGAAATTCACTATTAGCATAATCAGTTCAAAGTCAAACAACCAATTTGCACTTCTCACTTAATCTCTACTCAATGACACTTCAATCTAGAGACACTCTAGACCTGAGTATTCCCACTCACTCCCCCTCAATCACAACACAGTGATATAAATACACAATTACAAAATAGTTATAGAGACTCACTCCAAAACACCTTGATCTTGCTTCAAAACTTTGATCAAGTGACACACACTCTTGCTTAATAGCTTTGAGTGGCACAATGAACACACCTGTTCATACAATTAACCAGAGCAATCATACAACCTACAATTGCTTGGTACACAAGGAATCCTAAGATCCCTAGACACACGTGAAGAACCAAGTTCATCACTCACAAAACACACGTAAAGAGCTACACTCTTCACCCACAAATATGTCTACCACAATGTATCAAAAGATACAAAGGGTAACTTACACACAAGGGACTCTCAAACCCTAGACCTTTACTTTACACTCTGGTTTTTCTTGATGTGAGTGCTTGATTTCTTCTGCTTCTGCTCCTCCTTTTATAGCAATGCAGACTGGGCTTGGGCTGGTCACAAGTAATAAACTTTTGGTTAAAATTGGTTAAACCACTTTCCGTAATTCAAGGTGTTGTCAAATTAGGTCACAACAGCTTCATGTTATGTCCAGCCCTGACTAGAATCTCGCCTGAGATAACTAAGAAGCCATAATAGGTTTCCTGAAATTTAGCCTAAGATATATCAGGTATCATAACAGAAAAACAAACCTTGCACGCCTGATGTCTTACGATCAATGTCATAACATTGGTCATGACATTCAGCTTCACTTAAACTTGCTTTCCAACTTGCCTTGTTGAACACTTCTGCAGAATTTTCTTCATGACAGTAGAAACAAATGTTTTATAGTTCCCTAAAAAGTATCAATATCCTTTTTATGAACACTAATTAAATCTGCACTTTGTTTCTAATAACACTCTTTGTCCTGCACATACTGATGAGGAATATCCAACAGGGCCAAAACACTTCTGTCAAGAGATATAACATAGCAGCCCCTGTTGTACCAGACATTGATGTCATGACACTCAGTATGACATCCATGATAGCAATTTTGTCATCAGCTCCTGCTAGCTCCTGCTGCACCAGTAGCGATGTCATGACATCCATGACAGCGGTTCTATCATCAGCTCCTGCTAGCTCCTTCTGCATCCATGACCGTAGTTCTGTCATCAGCTCCTGCTAGCTCCTGCTGCACCAGTAGCGATGTCATGAGTCATCAGCTCCTGCTACACCACTACTCCTGCTGTTTCTCACACATGACAGTAGTTCTGTCATGACAGCAGATAGATGTCGTGATGGATGTCACGACATTCAGCATGACACTCACATTAAAACACTCTACAATAGTTCTGTCACCACAGCAGATAGAGATGTTATAACATCCTGCTTAACATCAGTGCAGGATCATGTTTTACCAAAATTTAGCCAATCATAGAACCATGGACAATTCTATATCATAGAACCATGGAACTAACAATCTCCCCCTTTGGCAAATTTTGGCTAAAACAACTTATCAGGGCAGCAAGAGTAACTTATCAGGGCAGCAGCAGTAGACTATCATGCTCCCCCTTGATAGTTGCAACAGATAACAACATTTTACTCCCCCTTGGTTTAGTCAAAAATTGACAAAAATTGGAGTAAGTGTACATTCTGCACATGGTGTCCAAGTCTGCCATTTCTTGATCTCTAAAGGTTGCACCAACAATCATGGACAATGACTTAAACATCTTGCTGAACTCACTCAACCAGTGTAAAATCAGCCCTGAACCATAGCTCCTTGAGAGTACACATTGAATCAGTCTTGAATCTTGGGTTCTTGTCTTGTCTAAAGCTGCACCTTCAGGAATGACACTTTTGACATCACCAATTAAAGGATAATCAATTAACTACTTGCCACAAGTAATAGTTGATCTTAAATCCCCAATAAATTCTCCTAGACAGTAACCCATAAACATATTGCTAAGGCACAACAATACACCAGCCAGCACAATATCAAGACATCTTGCTTGACATTACAACCTCATTAGTGGTTTAAGAACATAAGCTTGCCTGAGAATCAACACCCTTTGCATACAACTCCATATTAGCACATGTACACAGCTCCCCCTATCATGCATACTCAATACTCCCCTTGAAAGAGAGAATTCAAACATATGAAGACTTTCTTCAACATCTTCATACTGCAGCTTTACATTCCTACAAACCATACTGGAACAGATAGCAGAAGAGTTGCAGAATAACTATCTGGAAGATCTCCAAGATGTCAGGGTAAAGGTCTTTCTATCTGCACAGGATCAGAGCTGATGATGTCTTGATCTTTATCTTCACCAGACACACTAGGATAGAGACCTACAAACTTGACTGAATCCATGGACATCCTAAGAACAGAACCAAAAGGACGACACTTGTCAGGTTCACCATGAGCTTGGAGTAGTAACCCAATGTTAAAACATCTTGTCTGACATTCTATCTTCATAAAATCCCAAACTGTTTGAAATCACAAAAAATCTTGGTACATAACTGCACTTTTGCAGCAACACATCCTAGATAGAAGTATAGCTCCCCATATCAAGGGTAACCAGTGCACATGAATGGAAAACATAAGACGCATCTTCATGTCTTCAAGAACTCATTCTCTGTTCAACACACATGTTGAACGCATTCACCATAAGCAAATAGTACACCCATCAACCAAAAGCTTTCCCCCTATCTTTGACAAAAGATGCTTCAAGATCACCACATTATCTCTCATAACCAACTCCATGATCATACAGTGAGAGGGCATCAAATTGATCCAGCTCTTCCTAGAGTTACTTGTAGCAGAAGATACCACTTCTCCACAAGTATTCTGACTTTAGGCTGAGTACAAGATAGACACCTCATAATCCAAGACATTCTTTCCTCATCGTTCTCCCATATGATAAGTTAGAACACTTCTAATTCAGCTAGGGCTTTTATCACATCAGAATGCAATCAACCAATGACCCACTTCAGTCTTGTACAATACATTCACATCATACTCCAAGACAGTTATTCTCCCGTATGACAAGATAAAGTACTTCTTAGCCAAGATGTGAATCACAAGTTTTGTACCAGATCTTCAAGTCCTTTGCCAAGGGAAACTAAACCGTATCCACTGGTTCTTTATCTGCCCACTTCTGCCTAGTAATCCAGCTGAAGATCTTCATAGAATACAACTCCACCAGCTTGATAAAAAACATCTCCAAGAGAGGGTAATCTTCCATACGCAACTTAGGGCTTCTACCACAAGCTCCAATATATGAACAGAAACAGATCCTCCTTTGGTCTTCAACCAACTACCCTTGTGCATAAGAGTACTTAGTTCCAAGCATGAATAATCCCAGAACCTTCTATGGTCTTCAAATGACTACCCTTCTGCACAAGAATAGTTTTCTAAAGGCACCAAATGCCATTGTTTGGTTATTCAGCATCTTTCAGAGCTCTAGAAAATCTGCTACTCCACCAGGCCACTTTGATCTTCAAGTCACAAATTCTACTTGCTCCAAAGCAAGGCAACTACTCCTTCACACAACTTCCACAAACTGCATGAGATGAAGCATTAATTCCATTCATACCTGAGAAGATCAACTCATCTTTCATCAATGAAGGCCTTGAAGTTACTGCTTGATGTCACAACTTTGGTTAAGACATCCAGCTGGAGAGTTCAGGCTTTCATTCTGCCACTTAGAATAACCTCATCACTCAATCAGAAAGAGCACATAGACTTGAGTTTGAGTAGACAACCTCCATCTTGCTTTATTGGACCACAACACATTGCTTGAGATGCATTTGCTTCATGAACTCCTCTTAAGAGAAACCAAACATGCCAAGGCTTGATTCTTTAACGAGGAAGGGTCACAAAAGAAATCTTTACACAAGGATTCCCGCTTTCCTTAAGTAGAGACTTCTTTAGAAAGTCAGAGACAACTGCCACTTATCCTTGACCTCCAATATGACCAAGGTAATATGCTCCTATTCACTTAGATCAGAAATAAACTGACCCAAGCAGTGATATCACCAACATCATCTTCTAGACAAGTTTCTTGCCAGGAAGCTTTCTAGTGAATGGATCAGATGCTTCTAGTAGAAACTAGAACACATCAGCTACACTCCAATACTCCTGGATTAGGAATAACCAGATCTAAGAATAGTGTTTTCATCTTCACTTCCATCAACACTACGTTCTAGCCTTAGTTTCTTGCCAAGAACCTTACTAAAATGAAGATAGATCCAGCTAAATCTCCTTTTGAGCTAGTGATTCACTCCTTGAATCAACAAAATTCTGCACAATCTCTGCTGAAGGAATGTCTCAACATCTAGATGAACATCAGATCCTTGAAGTAGACCAAATAAATCAGGGGCCTGCCACTTGTGCAACAACTGATGAGACAACTTGATCATCAACTAAGGATAATTCATTAAATATTTGTGAAGATCTCAAATAGCAATGAATCTTAAATCCTTATAATCAATCCTTGAACTTCATGGATAATCAATTAAATACGTGTGTAGACCACAAATAGCAATTGATCTTAAATCCACACAACTTCAGGAATACCAAGGCTGAAAAATCAAGGCTGACACCCTTGCCTCAACCTGCCTATGACTTCTTCTATTGAAAGAGCCTTTGCAAGTCATGAGTGGTGAAAATAAATCACCTCTCACCATCCTTTCTAAAACAGCCTTTGTAATACACAGCAGAACAACCCAAGCACACCATCTGCCAATCATCTACACAACTGCCACAACTATGCATCAAATTGTATATAGTCCAATCTTCTCTCAGGGCTACCAGAGTTTTTTCATCAGAAAAATATGCAGCGGAACCACCAAAAGAACATCTTTAACATGCCCTAAATAAGATGTCAGAATATCTTATAGGTCATCATACATAAGTAGCCACTCCTCCTTTGGCAAACCCTTCAGCAGATCATAGAAGCTCCTATATCAGAGGGTACATCAGCAGATACACAAAATCCTTGGAAACCTCCTCCTAAACTCCATAAGCAGCAGCTCACATGTTTAGAAAGATCAGCAACTCAGCTGTAGCTTCTCCTTGTTTAAACCAGCAGAAAGTATCTCCCAAGATCTCATCCAGAAAAAACAGGATGTCTGCTCTGATACCAATTGAAATTCTGGTATGCAAATTTCAGATGTCCCAAGAACATTGATCTTTGTTGAAACAAGGACGAGGACAGATCATGAACAATTTAAATTTCTTTAAATTATGCCAATGTCATGACCAATGTCATGACCTCTGTTGTGACATCTGCATACTGATAGACTATTTATCTAAACATTTAAATTGTGCAGAATTGTAAATGCTGAAAGATAAATAACATAGTAATTGTTTACCCAGTTCGGTGCAACATCACCTACATCTGGGGGCTACCAAGCCAGGGAGGAAATTCACTATTAGCATAATCAATTCAAAGTCAAACAACCAGTTTGCACTTCTCTCTTAATCTCTACCCAATGACACTTCAACCTGTAGATACTCTAGACCTGAGTATTCCCACTCACTCCCCCTCAATCACAACACAGTGATATAAATACACAATTACAAAACAGTTATGGAGACTCACTCCAAAACACCTTGATCTTGCTTCACAACTTTGATCAAGTGACACACACTCTTGCTTAACAGCTTTGAGTGGCACAATGAACACACCTGTTCATACAATTAACCAGAGCAACCATACAACCTACAATTTCTTGGTACACAAGGAATCCTAAGATCCCTAGACACACGTGAAGAACCAAGTTCATCACTTACAAAACACACGTGAAGAGCTACACTCTTCACCCACAAATATGTCTACCACAATGTATCAAAAGATACAAAGGGTGACTTACACACAAGGGACTCTCAAACCCTAGACCTTTATTTTACACTCTGGTTTTTCTTGATGTGAGTGCTTTATTTCTTCTGCTTCTGCTCCTCCTTTTATAGCAATGCATACTAGGCTTGGGCTGGTCACAAGTAACAAACTTTAGGTTAAAATTGGTTAAACCACTTTCCGTAATTCAAGGTGCTGTCAAATTAGGTCACAACAACTTCATGTTATGTCCAACCCTGACTAGAATCTCGCCTGAGATAACTAAGAAACTATAACAGGTTTCCTGAAATTTAGCCTGAGATATATCAGGTATCATAACAGAAAAAGAAATCCTACACGCCTGATGTCATACGATCAATGTCATAACATTGTTCATGACATTCAACTTCACTTAAACTTGCTTTCCAGCTTGCCCTGCTGAACACACTACAAGAAAAAAAAGGAGATTTACGACACTTGAGTTGCGACAGTTATCACAAAACCGTCCTTATTCCTGGATTGCGACAGTTGTCATGACAGTTAGGGTCAATTGTCGTAGATTTTTTGCGACAGTTATCAAAAAACCGTCCTTATTCCTGGACTGCGACAATTCTCACAACGGTTTGAGCTAACCGTCGCAAATTTTTTAGGCATGTTGTATAAAATAATGCAGCAATTTTTTAGGCATGTTGTATAAAATAATGCGGCAATTTTTTAGGCATGTTGTATAAAATAATGCGACAGTTACCGTCGTCTTTTTTTGTTTTGTTAAGTGAATGTAAAATATATAAAATCCTTTTTTTTAAAGGCACAAGTCAGATATCATACTATAATAGTTGCAAGAACCCACTTCGGTCAAATTCCACGACCGTTCTTCACCAGCCGTTGTGTTTGTATATACTAAATTTCCAATTCACGTGGTTATGATTTCCAAATTCTACCGCCCTTTCATTTTATTTCAGATTCGTAAACCCTTATTGTTTTCCATCTAAACTAAAACCATATTCCACTTTTATAAAATTGCAAAACTTTCTTGTTCTATCGAATCCCAAAATCGCAGAATCATTATTCTTGCTAATCTCATGTACAAAGAAACCCAGGGAAGGTATGTTTTCACGCGTTTTTATGTTTTGTATTTCTTTGAAGATTTTTCTTCGGTTTGGGGATTTAGGGTTTATTCATTTTAATACCCATGGAATCATTTGTCGGTTATGTTTATTTTGATTTTGGGATTTAGGTTTTATTCCTTTTATTTATAAACCATTGATACTTCATATGTCTATTCTAGATGGAATTTTTTGGTTGAGAGAAATGTTTCAGACTAAGGATATTGATAAAATTGTGTAATGGTTTTCGATGAACTCAAAGTTGGTCTCAGAAGATATATATGTATCCTTTGGTTTGGTTTTGACTTGTAGAGACTAAGAGTAAGAGGTTTTCATTGAAGAAGGGTTCTGATTTGTAGAGAGTAAGAGTAAAAGGGTTATGATTCTCAGTTGATAGTTAATATAGGACATTTTATAAGGATTTGGTAAAGGTTATTAAAGCCTCTGATGTCATACTTTGGATCCTTGATGTCGGAGATCCCTTGGGTACTCGTTGTGTTGGCATAGAAAACATGGTAATGAAAGAAGAACTTGAGAAATGTCTTGCTTAGCTTTTAAATAAAATTGGTAACTTTTCTGATCACTCTTTTCTCCTATTTCTCCTTTTAGATTTTTTTTCCCGATGAGTACTCATTTATGATTTTAATTCCGATCTTATTCCCCGAGAATTTATGGAGAAGTGGCTCAAGTGCAGTACATAATAGAATTACCTAATGTCGCTTTCAAGTGCAGTATATAATAGAATCTGTCAAACTTAGGATGGAAATCTTCTAAAAAAGTCAGGCCAAGTATTACTTTGCAATTTAATGATACTCTTAGAGTTGAGGCACTGCTCAAACTATTGAAGAATTATTCAAGAAAAGCTACGAGGCAACAGAAGATCAGTTTTATGTATAATATTAAAAGATTACCTATTATTGATTTACCTACTGTCAATTTAAGTGCATTCATACATGAAGATTGCTTACATTTTCTTTTATTAACTGTCTAATAAAGTAAAAAAAAAAAAGAGTTTGTGTGCCATTATCTGCATTAAAAGGTCTTGGCCGCCATTGTAACTCGCGAATTCTACACTTTTGGGTCTATTACATGGATGCTTGAGTGGTGGTTCATTAGAAAATAAGTGATATAAGAACTCTAGATAGATGACTGTTATGATTATATGCAAACCTGAAAGTTGAGAGAGTTGTGATCCATCAGAATTAATTAATATTCATGCTATAAATGTGTCCATGATAATTTGTATTGATTAGATTCACTTTTTCTTTTAATTCGAGATATGACTCTTGTATCACTAGATATTGTTAACCATGGGTTGTTTTAATCATTTGGGTCCTCTATTTTACAATGTCATAATCACATTTTTCTTATGCATTTTTTGGGTGATCATGCACTCTCAGTGGCTTGTAGTCACTACTGCATTTTAATAGCATATAAAGTTACATCTCCCTGTCATTATATCTGGTTCGAGTGGGCCATGGTTGCTTTCTAGTACTGGCTAGAATACTCTTAATTGACTGTGAGCAAAACAGTAATGACTACCCCGTGACATTATCAGGCATGGTTGACAATATCTTTCATGCATTCTAGTACTTATCTTAGAATTCTTGTGATGATTTAATTCTAATATTATTTTTCTTCGGCCTTTTATTCGATATACTTGGATAGACAACATTGTAACTTAGGGGACTCAATATGTTGGAAGCTTGTTTCGAAATATTTCGCAGTGTGAGTGCTACATTAGACTTAGAATTCTGATTAGTTAGATTTTGCTTCAAGCCTATTCTATTAGAGTTTTATTCCTTAAACACTCTATTATATTTTTATTCAGTAAACTCTCTATTAGAGTTTTATTCAATAAGATCTCTATAATTACCTAGTGTAAGCACTTCACAAGTCCCAATTTTTTTTTAGAGTTTTATTAGTAAGCTCTTTATTCAGTAAGTTCTATTAGAGTTTTATTCAATAAGCTCTCAATAGTTACCTATAAGACTGACATGAAGTCTTTATGGTTTACTTTTTGTTTTGTTTTCTAATGACACTGTTATGGTTTTGACTCTATTCACTACAATCTTTGCTTAACCTTTACATATGTGCCCCTCAATGGTTGGTTCATGCTTAACTTTCAAGCATTGCATAGATGCTTTCCCTCGGTCATCAGTTTACAACACTTTTATATTATAATGTGTTTTATTTTTGTGATCTTGAAGGTTGTGTTTTATGTCTTAGCCTTTTCCTGGTTGCTTTTAAGGATGAATGTGGAATTATAGATATAGATTTAAGTGTGAAGAAAGGTGGATTCATATCTAGATTCAAGTGCGAAGCAAGGAGGTTGCAGTGCTCTTTTATTGTCTGTCACAACATGGATTCATTATGTTTCTGCAACATTAATAAAGCTCTGACATATTACTTTTAGGACAAGTTGCTTCTGTTAGGTTCAACACTATAGTATCCATTGATGGTATCAAAAACATTTGATACCACCAGCAGAGTTGCTTTCGGAAGTGGATACTCGCTGAAAGGCCACACCGATAAAATTCTAGCTTCTATTTCATGACGGTTGGCATTGATTTGCAGTTTCGGTAAGTTCCTCATTTGTTAGTTTCTTTGAGAGCCATTTGTTAAGTGAGCAAATAGATATGGTATATTCTAACTTCAATTTAGAGTATTGTTGTCTTTTATTGCTTGCATTATGTTTCTAAACTAATTTTAAAACAAAAGTGGATGAATAATGTTCTTAAAAAACTAAACAGAACATAGAAAAACCCTTTGTTTTACTAGTAACTCCTTGAGTTTCTTTATTAGTTTAGTTTATAATTAGGGTCTATATAGTCCTAAAAGGGATTCTTTTTAATTCCTGCAGCAACTTCTCGTTATGGCTGGGATAATTGTTTAGCATCTTAGAAAACTAATTCTTCTAGAGCTATGATAGGATAATCAAAAAGTGTTAGTGTTAGTTTTCAATAGAAAATGATAATTGAATTACATACCCGCAATACTTTTGAGATTGCCATTAAACCATACAAACTTTCATCATATTAGATAATTAATATCTAATTATATTTAAAATCATTCTATGCACACACTGTGACTCATTTTCATTATGTATAACTATGATGAAAACATGAGCAAATACCAGAAGCACAATAGTTTATGTAACATAGTTGAAGTTGCAAACAGTATCGAGAGAAAAAGCCACAGATTTAGGCAAACTTTCATATATGAATACGGTTAAGTTATCTCCATTAGAAATAACAAGAACAAAACTTAAAAGAGTAAAAAGTAAAAACTAGTCGTAGGTTTTAGAGACACAAATTTACCTAGTCATAAATATCAGCAACATACAAAGGATGGAAACTTGGATGTGACAAAGCAGGACCTGTGATGACAAGAAACAGAGAAGAAACTCTTGTACTGTTGGAAAATAATTATGAGCAAAACACTCCACCAAAGAGGCCACATATTTAGAGACTACTATGATAGCATGGCTAGTTTGGCATCAAATATGTTGGTGTGGTTTTTTTTGTTAACTCTTAAAGTATTTATAATTTTGTGTATGAAGTTGTTGTCCGTGAATTTGTGAAAATGATATAGGGATCGGAGTCAGCCAGAGAGCAACAATTTTTTGGAACCTGCTTTCACTTCAGATCTTGCCATTTATTATGTGCAAACTAAGTGCACTCAGGATAACATTATATTCCCACTTATTTACCGAGTAGGAGGCACTGATGTGCATCAGCATATGGAAACATTTCCATACACGATAGCAGGCTTTCATGTGGATAAAGGTATGGGATTACCTTTTAATGGTAATGTATGATGACATTATCGGAAGGGGTTGCCGTGATTTCATATAACTGTGTCATTTTTTATGTTTCCACGAGTTGTGTAGTGTTGACTAAGGCTATCCTGTATGTGTTTATATGGAAATGTGTCCTTATGGAAGTGCAATGTTTTGTGTCGTTAATGGTTGAATTTATTTCCCCTTCATGTAGAAATTGGATGTGTTGACGGTATAAAATTTTGGTGTAATAGTTCTTCTGAAATCAACAATGAGTTATATGAAAGTCATGAAAGAAGTTTCCCACAACAGATCAATACAATATTTTCTGGTACTTTTATCATTTATGTTTCAACCTACATAATATATGGAAGATTATACTCATGTTTATTATTTTGACATGTAACAACTTTTGATTTTCTATATCCGAACGGGAATGGATTCAATGTTACTGTATGGTACAAGTCAACCTACAAGGATGTCACTAATTTTGGTCCTACTGCATTGTTGTGAATTCCTCGATCTGTAAATTTGGTATATATCTAAAACGTTTTTTAATAGTTGCGTCTTCCTTGTCGTTTTTATCCTAAATCTCTTTTGTATAGATAACAACAATAACAACCGACATCATTATGCCTGCAGATATTAAATGCATACCTGCAATTTCTGTGTGGGCATGGTACCAATATGAAATGGAATGGTTCCTTCAGATAGAGAAGCTTATCGGTGGGGAGCATATTCTTAGTCTTTGATGTGACATTTAAAGGAGTAAAACATTCTTATTCTTATTCTTAACAAATACAAGTGTTTTTCAAACAAAAAGCTACCATAATACCCTACACAACCTGAGAAAGTTTTGCTTTTGAAAGAGCGTGTTGGTGAAGCCAAAAGATTAGCAGCAACTAGAAGACTACTAAACTGATTATGAAGGGCTCATGATGATACTAGAAGACCACAAATGATTTTCTTTATTGGTGCTAACTGGAAGTAATGTTTAAGCTTTTGTAGATGTTCATGTCTATCCTCTAAGGGAAAATCATACCAAAGAATTCTTCAGCCATCGGTAGAAAATATTGGATCATCACTTGGTGTGGAAAATTGGGCAGAATATCTTGGATCATCATATGTTGTACAATTATATTTATTATATTGTATATATCAAGTTATAGATTATGACATTTGATCATTTAGATATTCATAAGTATATATTTAGTATAAAATATAATAAGTTATTTAGAAAAGTGATATAATGAAATATCAATTGTTTTTTAAGTTATATAAATTTATATATTTGTTATATGTGAGTCTTTATATATTTGATATATTACCAAAAAACAATAATAGTTTAAATTAAAAAAACTAATATTATAAAAAAAAGAGATGAAAGTAATTTAAATAAAAAAAGAATATTATAAAAAAATTCTATAGATAAAATTACGACAGTTTAAACCGTCACAACTAGCATAAATAATATTTAGAATTAGTAAATATAATTACGACGGTTTGAACCATCATTATTTGTAATTTACGTCAATTTCTTAACCGTCGCGACTTATAACGACAGTTGGAGTGGCGGTTTCTAAAACCGCCGCAATAAAGCCTGACGACTCACGTTTCTGAGACAGATCTAAAACCGTCGTGACTTACAATTTACGTCAGTTAAAACCGTCGTAACGTGCCAAAATGAACCGTCGTAACTTGCCAATTTTCTTGTAGTGACACTTCTGCAGAATTTTCTTCATGACAGTAGAAACAAATGTTTTATAGTTCCCTAAAAAGTATCAAGATCCTTTTTATGAACACTAATTAAATCTGCACTTTATTTCTAATACCACTCTTTGGCCTGCACATACTGATGAGGAATATCCAACAGGACCAAAACACTTCTGTCAAGAGATATAACATAGCAGCCCTTGCTGTACCAGACATTGATGTCATGACACTCAGTATGACATCCATGACAGCAGTTCTGTCATCAGCTCCTGCTAGCTCCTTCTACATCCGTGACCGCAGTTTTGTCATCGGCTCCTGTTAGCTCCTGCTGCACCAGTAGCAATATCATGAGTCATCAGCTCCTGCTACACCACTACTCCTGTTGTTTCTCACACATGACAGTAGTTCTGTCATGACAGCAGATAGATGTCGTGATGGATGTCACAACATTCAGCATGACATTCACATTAAAACACTCCACAACAGTTTTGTCACCACAACAGATGGAAATGTTATAACATCCTGCTTAACATCAGTGCAGGATCATGTTTTACCAAAATTTAGCTAATCATAGAATCATGGACAATTCTATATCATAGAACCATGGAACTAACACATTTACATTTCCATATGCTAACAAGTAAGTTTATTTTCAAGACTATTTTACAACCAAAGTTTCTTTGTAACTTAATAATTTGTACGATGTGTCTTAGAGTCTAACTTATCTATGTTTCTTTTTTTTAGGTGGTCTGTTCCGGGGATGAATTATCAAAGATGTCCCAGGAACTCCATAATCGTGTAAGCAACCTCATCGAACACAACCAAATGATGTAATTTATCTACCTTTACTTTGTCTAACTGGTATGCACAAACTTGTATTTCTCATTGCATATATTGTTATTGTAGTTTGTCTGGATGCCGTACGAGGGTCTCGACCACCAGCCCAACGCCGATGATGCTGCTGTGTGGACATCCAAAACACCCATCATTAGGTTCACTACGGTGGAGATGCACCAAAGTGACCGGGTGAAGCTACAGTTTGAGATGCATCAGAATATTCCAGATGCTCCAACGTTGGAAGGAGTTTGCGAAGGAGATGTGTCAGCATTGGAAGAACCGACGACAACACATCTTAACCGGCCATATTGTGGAAGGGGCTAGGCCAAGTTATCAATATATGACTTGGTTTAGGTCGGTTACAACATCACAACCATTTCTGTCGGAGCCGACCTATTTGATTGACCCAAGGCAACGTGTTTCTTCCTCAAACACACAATAACAATCCAATGCCCAACATCCATAACAACAACCTTACCATAACCCATACATGCCACCAAATGCCCAACATCAACAATAACAACCTTACCATGACCCGTACATGCCACCAACCCAATCACAACAACAACAACCTTACCAATATAGCCCAGATACGTCTTTTGACCCTACCCCCTCCACCTATAGCCCAGATAACTCTTTTGACCCTACCCCCTCAATCTATCCACTGTTTGACTACCAAACCCCACAACAACCAACACATCGTTTCCAACCCGATTCCATGTACCAATTTGGACAACCATACCGTCCATACTCCACCCAACCTCCCCGACAATCCTACGAAGAAATGGGCATTGGGCTTAATTACGGAAGCGTCGTTGATAGTGGACATCCCGGCTATTGGGGTTAAATGCTTCAAAATTTATCTGATACCCCGGGGCCGTCCCAACAAATACTTCTTCCACAAGTCAACACCCAAAGACCGGACACACCTCAGCAACCTTGTGGTAGACCTCGTCGCCGCGCGCATCCTCCACAATGTGGTACCGGTGGTCGTTTAGATAGAGCCGACCATTAATTTTTTTTTTATCAATTGTAATTTATATTCAATTATAAATTAATATATTTTACTATTTATTCCATTTTTTTAGATTATTTAAATTTCAAATAATATTTTAATTATGTAATTTATATTCTATTATAAATTAATATATTTTATTTTTTTTCCATATGTTTTTTTTAGATTATTTAAAATTTAAATAATATTTTAATTATGAAAAATATAAAATAAACTTATAAAAATAAAAATAAACAAAAATATAAAAGAAAAATTGGAAACGAAAAAAAAGAAAAAAAAGGTCTGATTCGCCAATCTAATTGGCGAATCCATTGAACATTCGCCAATCTAATTGGCGAATTCATTGAACATTTGCCAGCTCAAATGGCGACAACATTGAAAAAAAGGCTGATTCGCTAATCTATTCGACGACCTAACGTTGAAAGTTGGTTATTTTAAAAAATATTTTGAAATATTATTTTGTTTGGTAATTAATTTGAAAAAATTGGTTATATTAAATAAAATTCACTATTATACATTGCTCCTATATAATCTTAAATTTGGAGAAAAAAAATCTTAAAGAATAAGAGGCATGTTAAGAAGGAGAGTGATTGTATAACCCACTGATAAAAGCAGGCCATAATATAATATAGGTGAAATAGGTCCATCCCCTCTATAATTCTTTTTTCCCAAAGTTTATATAAAGTCAAGTATCATTTTGCACTTTCTCAAGGGTTGTTAACACTACTCCCCCCACCTAAAACTAGCTTCATTTTCATTTCCATTACTTCCAACTACGTTTCATTTTCTACTTGCTTAAACAAATTGCTATAACACAAAACATTATTATCATAAAAATAAAAATACCAATAACAACAAATAGTAGAATACCCTCCCGGAAAAGAAACTAAATAAAAAACAAAATATTTTTCATGTTTTTCATCATTACTACTGGTATAAGATAAGAAACCACACTTTACAACATATTTATTTATTAAACAAAATATCCCATCCATGATCCAATCAACCAACAAATAATAATGGGATAAAGCTGAACCAAAGAAATAAAAAAGATAATGATGAAGTTAAATTCAAATACAAATAATTGATCCCTACGCAAACAAATCCTCGCAGAGATTATCACCCCTATTAAAAATTTCACATTAATATCGTTCTGATTACAAACAAAGTATAAGATCTACCTCTATTTAATATTCATAATTTTGAGTTAATAAAATATATCCAATTAATTAATCCTCCTAAAATTACTAATTTAACCCAAATCACACAGAGAGAACCTGAAACTGAAACCGTGACATGACATCCTCTCTGCTGGCAATCCTAGGAGATTCCGTTACGTCACTACGACACCCAATAAGGAAGAGAAGATACGCTGTCGTTTTGGTAGGATAAAGAAATCCTTCACACTTTAAAATTAAAATATTCTTAAAATAAATAAATAAATAATTAATTAAAGAAGCGCTGGCTGGCACATTAAACGCTCTTTTCATTTTTCCATTTATTTCGAGAAATAAATTTAATTAGTTTAATGTTTATTTATTTTTGTATTAAAACTGAAAATAAATGTCCTGTCTGTCTGTATTATACTTTCTCTTTCTATCCGCTTAGCTTCTGTGCTTTCTATGATTCCCACTCATTTTTCTTCTAAACAGTACAAAAAGAGAAAACAAAAGAAAAAAATAAAGAAAATAGAGAGAAAGGGTTAACGAAAACCGAAAACTCGCCGCCGGCGTTATTCATGAACCGGAATCTCACCGGAGCTGAGTGATTTACAGTCTGTTTCTCACTAAACAACCGGCAGGAAGCTTTAATCACCGGAAAATGCATTGATTATCGAGTTTCATCTGAAATAATAGACAATGAGCGACGCGGTTGTTTGTAATGACTCCGATGAAGTTGATGCCACCAGGAAGAATAGCATTCCGGAGCCGGAGAAGGAAAATAGACAGTCTCCACCGGTGGTGATTGCTGGAAGAAGCCGTTCTCAAGGAGGTGGCCGGAGAGTGACGCCGACGAGCTTTACGGTGGTTTCTAACGGTAGATCCGTTGTGGATAGGGTGCTTCCTAACGGAGATTTCTACGTAGGAAGTTTCTCCGGCAACGTGCCGAATGGATCCGGGAAGTATCTGTGGACCGACGGTTGTATGTATGAAGGTGAATGGAAGCGAGGAAAAGCTTCGGGGAAAGGGAAATTTTCTTGGCCTTCTGGTGCGACTTACGAGGGAGAGTTCAAGTCGGGTCGAATGGAAGGGTTTGGGACTTTCGTTGGATCCGACGGAGATACTTACCGCGGGTCATGGAGCTCCGATAGGAAGCACGGGTTCGGTCAGAAACGTTACGCGAACGGTGATTTGTATGAGGGATGGTGGAAGCGTAACGTTCAAGACGGTCAGGGGCGTTACGCTTGGAAGAATGGGAATGAATACGTTGGAGAATGGCGTAACGGCGTTATTTCTGGTAAAGGTCAGTTAGTATGGGTTAACGGAAACCGTTACGAGGGTCAGTGGGAGAATGGCGTACCGAAAGGACAAGGAGTTGTGAAGATACAGCATGGTTTGAATTTCAAGGGTTCAAGTTGTGGTGGTGGTGGGGGATTGTTATGGAATGACAGTTTTGCCCCTGTGACGATGAGGAAGAGGTCGTCCGTTGATACTGTTAGTGCTAGAGGGAGTGTGAATGATAAGAGTTTTCCTAGGATTTGTATTTGGGAATCTGAGGGTGAAGCGGGTGATATCACTTGTGATATTGTTGATAATCTGGAAGCATCCATGTTTTATCGCGATGGAACGGTGTCTGAGCCTGATGAATTTCGAAAGCACCCTTGTTGTTTTGCTTCTGAAGTTAAGAGACCTGGTGAAACTATTTCTAAAGGGCATAAGAATTATGAGTTGATGCTCAATTTGCAATTGGGGATTAGGTAAATTACTGTCTCTATGGTACTTAATCATTTCTATTCTTTTGTTATTGTTTTGTGTGTTTGCGTTTGTTGTTTAATTTAACTCATGTCTTGTATAGGTACACCGTTGGGAAGGAAGCATCTAAGTTGCGAGAGCTTAAACCTAGTGATTTTGATTCTAAGGAGAAGTTCTGGACAAAATTCCCATCAGAAGGATCCAAAATTACCCCACCCCATCAAACTGCAGAGTTTCGATGGAAAGATTACTGCCCTGTGGTTTTTAGGTATAGCTCTCTTTTTTCTTGTTGAATTTTATTTAATTATGTTTGTCTGTTTTAGTATTGATGTTTTGGTGAAGACTAAGGAGACCTGTGTTGAAAGTATTTTGGGTTTTTATGGATTGTATTTGTGTGTTGTTTAGCGTATTGAAATTGTGTTGTGCTCTGTTGTTGACTTTGTTTTGGTTTGAATCTTCAGACATTTGAGGAAGCTGTTTCAGGTTGATCTGGCTGATTACATGCTGGCTATATGTGGGAATGATGCTCTCAGAGAACTTTCCTCTCCCGGGAAAAGCGGAAGTGTCTTCTACTTGACCCAAGATGATCGATTCATGATTAAGACAGTGAAGAAATCTGAAGTTAAGGTTAGATAGATACATATTTTGTACTGTATATATGTATGTTGAATTTTGTGTCTCTTGAATTTCACAAGAGTTTTATGCTAGCGTGCTAAGAATATTATATACCACATGACAAAATGATTATTTTCTGTCTTTTCACATAACCGTTAATCAAATCATTAGTTGAATATACAGCTTAGTTTTCTTTGAGGGAGGTCTATCTTTGTTGCTATTTGAATATCATGATTAAACCCAGATTCTTACCTTCTATTCCAACATGTTAATAAGGTTAATTTAGCAAAAGTGCAGCAGTATCTTTTAACAATTTATCGAATTCCTTAATCTGTGTGCACAAACCTTAACGACTTTCATTTTAAAATGGAGGGAGTATAATTCAACTCCAAGTGTCTGTAAGTGTTTTTGACTCGATCTATACCCACATTGATGGCTGGTTCTTTACTATCAACTTTTAGGTCCTTCTTCGGATGCTTCGAAGCTATTACAAACACGTGTCTAAATATGAAAATTCACTCGTGACAAAATTCTACGGGGTACATTGTGTTAAACCAATTGGAGGCCAGAAGGTATGAATTGATAGATATATTATCCTAGCTGTTTGAAGAGTTTCTCTTATGTTACTCAGTACCTGACTTTTAATTGTTTAAAAATCAGATTCGGTTTATTGTGATGGGAAACCTTTTCTGCTCTGAATATCCAATTCATAGAAGATTTGATTTAAAAGGATCTTCACATGGTCGTGCAACAGACAAACCTGAGGATGAGATTGATGAAACCACCACCCTCAAGGACCTTGATCTGAATTATGTGTTTCGGGTTCAAAGAAATTGGTTCCAGGATCTTATTAAGTAAGTTGTCATGTTAATTTGTTATATCTATGAATTTCTAGGCTGTTCCTTAGCTGTGAAACATTATGGCGTACATGTCTGACTAGTTATGATATTGTGTTCAGACAAATTGAGCGTGATTGCGAGTTTTTGGAAACTGAGAAAATAATGGATTACAGTCTTTTGGTTGGACTTCATTTTCGCGATGACAAACCATATGACAAAATAGGGTTGTCACCTTTTCTTGTACGCACTGGTATTGATCCATTACCCACTTCAGTGCATATGGTTAAATGTTTATGTTACACATATTCTCAAAGTAATTTTCTATTCCCTTTAGGCAATCAAGATTCATATCATTATGAAAAGTTTATGCGTGGTTATCGCTTTCTTGAAGCAGAGCTGCAAGATAGGGATCGAGTCAAATCTGGAAGGTATGTCATGATCTGTTCTAGTTGCTTTAAATAATATAGAATTTTTTTAGTTTTTAATTTATTAAATGATTAAATGAGATGACTTGCAACCTAAACTTAATTGGATTGGTTTGTTTGAACTGTGTGTGCTCACTAGATGTATTTGAGTTTGTTTGAATTAGTTGCATTGCCTTACAATTAAAATTCTAGATATTGTTATCTCTTGACAGTATCATAGAAGAATAAGTTTCATGCCAGCTTAAATCCTAATTCATTAATGGCATTAAAATTGTTTGATGATTTCTTCATCTTAATTTATATTTTTCATGATAATAATTGAGAGCTTTAATCCTAATTCATTAATGGCATTAAAATTGTTTGATAATTTCTTCATCATAATTTATATCGTTCATGATAATAATTGAGAGTAGTTTGCATTATGTTGGCAAGTTAAGGCGGCATAGTATTGCAAGAAATAGTTGTTTGTGGGACACATGAAAGCTATGGTCAATTTTATTAGATTTAATTTGATTTCTAATATATTTCTGGCCTGACAATAAATTCAATGATTGCTATCATGTTTGTTTCTTACCTTTTTTGCATTGATTTCTTGATTTATCCTATACACTGTCATTTACTGGCACAACAATTTCAAATATCAGTTACTGTATTGTTTGAAGATTCTGTTTTTTATACTATTTACACTCCTAACTATTCAAGACTGTTAGTATTTTTATACATGAATTCAAATTTTATGACATTTATTAAGTATGATATTTTGCTTTGGGAAACCATACTTAATATGGTTTGAAGATTCTGATTTATTTACTATTTAATCACACCCCTAAACTTTTCAAGATTGTTGGTATTTTTCTATATAAATTCGTAATAAGTATGATTTCTTGTTTCAGGAAATCATTAATTAGACTAGGAGCCAATATGCCAGCAAGAGCCGAGCGACTAGCAAGGAGGAGTGATTTTGATCAATACACCAATGTCGGAATCAGCCATTTGAACCCTTATAGCAGTGGGGAGACTTATGATTGCGTTTTATATTTTGGGATTATTGATATTTTGCAAGACTATGATATTAGCAAGAAGCTTGAGCATGCTTACAAGTCCTTGCAAGTTGACCCTACTTCAATTTCTGCTGTTGATCCAAAGCTATACTCAAAGAGGTTTCGAGATTTTATAGGGAGAATATTCATTGAAGATTGGTAGCAGTGAGTACGAGATCAAGCTAAAATATTTCCTCCTGAAGATTGAAAAAACTGCAATGGATCATGATCACAAAAATCTAGGAAAAATATTTGGAAGTTTGAATCCCACTTGCAGAAGCAGAGGACTAGAGTTGACTGTGAAACATGTCACTCTGTGTTCAAGTGGGCCCTCAGAATCTCACTTGAGTTGGAGTTGTTTCTTGGCTGAATTTTAAAGATACATCCATGATAATGCTGGATCAGGGAAAATTTGTATATGGAAATATGTTTTAAGTTGAGAATTTTTTTTCTTATAAAATGGGTGGGGTTAATTTTTTGTGGTTACTTAATAGGATTATGAAAATGAGATGGAAAATATAGTAGAGAGGGGTAAAAAGAAATTGTTTCCCTAAGATTAGATTGAAAAATGCTTGGATAGCAGAAAAATAAAAACAATGTACAGTTGTTATACAAAAAAAGATGGATGGATATTGGTAGGAATTTTTTTTTAATTTTCAATTTATTATTGATATTCAAGAGCATGTAATTAGATGGAGTTTTTTGTTGTTGTTAAATTCAATGCATTAAAGTCTATTATCTGTTGAATAAACATAAACAAGTGGGGCTTCTGAGCAGTGTTAAAGGAAATTAAAAACAAGGGTAGCTGTGTTCACTTTTGCAGGGAAAGCGAGGGCATTGGACTTGAGAAAGAGTCGTGAAAAGCAGAGAAAGTAGAGGAAATAAATAAATGTTCCTATGGTTTTAATAAATTTTGATACTATAGTTAACTAGTAAAATACGATGGGTCCATTAATTTTAATTAATATATAATTTATTTATATATATTTGTAAAAATGAATTAATAAATTTAATTATTTAATTTCTTATGGTAATTTGTTTAAAATTAATTAGAGATAGTAAGTTAATTATATTGTGACAATTTACAACGGTTAGATAAGTTACATAAGGTGGTCATTAGATATATTAAGTAATGGTTGAGAAAAATACACAAATTAAATATGTGACAACAATTACATTTAATGCCGAAGATTTCACAAGTGGACAACCTGTCAACAATAGCCTTCTATAATAAATTTGATGCTGATTTTCAAAATAGCCCTTCTATAATAAACTAAACAAAATGGCAACCGAATAAATGCAATTCATACCGTTTTTGCTTCATTAATGCCTTAGCTAATCACAAGCAAAGTAGCCCAAGACCAAACAACAACCTTTCATTCCAATTTGTTAAATATTGACACCTTCATCAAAAAATGGTCTTTCCATTGATTAACACCCGCAAAAGGCGTAAGACCACAAAATAATGGTAGAAACACAAGCAAAGTTCCATAGAACCAAAATCGGCGAAACCAATATGGAAGAATTATATTATGCTTTGTTTGCTGCGATGCAGCAACTGATCCATGAAGGATCTTGAACAAAGTGGGAGTGAAAACAATTGATAAGAAGTGCCCCATGCACAAAACTGCCGAATATAAGAGCCACAAAAAGCCAGTACCTCCCAAGGTATCTATACAAACTTTGCCACAATAGCCACAAGTAACTCCTAATAGCAAAAGAATGAAAGTAACTGGCATTGAGTCTGATACCGTTGTTGATCTCAAGATTAGTAAATATGCAATTGCAAAAATCACTAAGACGCCAAATGCCATTCGGCTCATAACTTGAACTTGACACCATAAAACGTGTAACTTTGAATCCAAAGAGAACATTGATTTCGGACTCCACCACGACTTGAATTCCTAAAATAGAAAAGGGCATCACTAACATTTTCCAAATAAGGCAGTGTTGGATCAATATGCAGCTGGAATTAATGTCATACTATTAAAATGGGGCCAAGGTATCAAATGTATTGTTACACATGACTTTAGAAAGCACTAAATTAACAACATAATCAGCGGAAAAATATTATATACTTGCCTTATTTGAACGATTGCATGATGTAGTTGATTTAGCAATTTGTTCATAGGAATAAACATAAACACCATTTGTAAGTGAGGAGGACATGACAAGAAGACCAACAATAAGACAGTCTATGCAGTTTTGAATCAGTTCACCATGTCTCAAATCTACAAATTGATTCTTAAACTTTTTAACTCTAAAAGACGCCTTTGACATTCCCATGGTCAACTTTGATCTCTCTAGATGATTCAAATCAGAGTTGAAAACTGTAACACCCCAATCTAACCCGACGGATAATTAAGGAAAACAGAATCAGAGTGCAACAAATTTTGTAAACATGACGGTCGTAAGGGGATGTCACGACCGTGACGGTCATGACGATCGTAAGGAAGTTGTGACGACCGTCACATCAACAAATTCTGGGTGTTACAATTTCAACTCACAGAAACATACATTTCACAATTCAATTAGACAACATGCATTTAGTAATGATACATAGCACATAAGCTTGGATGAACATACAACCATAACTTGATTAACATTTTGATTACAAGGCATCTTATTAATTTGCAGCGGAATATAAAACATTTCCAACATTTAGCATGATTAAAGCAAGACCATGAAACTTGCAACAAAACTCCATTAAAATTCAGCAAGTAATTATCTTGCATCAATTCAACATAAACAACGAGTTTCAACCATAAAAATCAGCACTACTAATTCATCGGTATAGTGCATCCAGCCAACATTTGGAACTTAACAGCAGCCACCAATTTAATGAAAAATACTTGATAAAATCCAGCAGCAAGGAAATTAAATAAAAGCAATAACATCAATCGTTCATCCCCCAAGAGTACTACGTATCAGAGCGACCAACAACCTTAAACGGAAAGCTACACTTATTCCGGATTACCTGCAAATTACCACCAACGGAGATAACATACAACGTAAAGGGTGAGATATCAACAATATAACATAAGGCATGATAAAAGTCATGTCAGAATATTATCACAGCATTATAATTCCAGCCGTTCGCATAAATATTAGTAATAACAAACTACAACAACTCTTTATTCATAACCACAACAATTATCATCATATCTCAGCAACTCATCAAAACAACTCAATAACGCAACTCAACAATGCGACTCAACAATGCAACTCAACTGTGCATATACATGTGGTACCATTGGGGCCAACACCCAAAAACTCGGGATATGAGCCAACACTCCAAAACTCGGGATAAGAGCCAACACTCCAAAACTCGGGATAGAAGCCAACACTCCAAAACCCATTTAGGAGCCAACACTCCAAATAACGCCAATACAGGCCAACCAAGATGATATGCCATGAAATGCACCTATTATGGACTACAACACAACCATAACAAAAAGCTTTATACTTACAACCAAACTGTCCATAACAGAGCATCATTCTCATACAACTCAAGACATTATCATTTTCCACCTGTTCACGTATGAGAGCAATAACAGCCTTAAATCAACAATTAAGAATTCAACATACGATCATAATGACAACATATTTGCTCCTATTCACATAATTAATTACAAATCTCTATCAAGGTTTAATTACGAAACAATTAGGACAACTACCCTTTTTGCCCCATTAGGAAACCTTAGAGCATCGTACTAATAACGATATAACACATTCATTTCTACATATTTGCCCCATTAGGAAAACCTTAGAGCATCGTACTAATAACGATATAACACATTCTCGCAGGGAACAATTAAAAACAACCTCGTCTCTACAATCGAGAATTCAACAGCATTTTCATATACTTTCATACGGGTAACATAACTACAACTTCTAATTTAATTAGACAGGGACATAATAACAACACCTTCTTAATAAACGGGAAAATAGCGCGTGTCGGCACCGTTTCCCAATTTCCCCCAAAACTAATGGCATAACACACTCATTCATACACAAACATGCATTAACCCTTAGAAATGCACAGGTAAACATTAACCCTTAATATTTCTTCAACTTACAGAAATATTACTACGGCAACGTTACTACGGGAACATTACTACGGGAATATTACTACAGGAATATTACTATGCGAATATTACTATGGGAATGTTACTACGAGAACATTAACCCTTAATATTTATCAATATTTATCAACCTACGGGAACATTAATTCTATGATTCAATTCCCTACATGAAATCGATCATACCCACAGTTATAGAATTGAACCCCACCCTTACCTTTGGATTGAGGACAACTCTAAACTCCCGGTTCCGGTTTGCTCTCCCGGTGACTCTTCTGCAACAACCTTCAATTCTCTCTGGCGGTTAATTCTTTTGTTCTTCTTTTCTCCACAACCACGTTCTTTTTCCTCTTTTCTCAGCCTTTTTCCTCCAATTTGGTTTTCTGAGCAGTTTATCGTTCTTTTGCTCTTTCTCCCACAACTTCTCTAATAACTCCCTAATTCCCCTTATTCCATCCACTACTACTACTACTACTACTAATAATAATAATAATAGTAATAATAATAATAATACTAATACTAATACTAATAATAATAATAATAATAATAATAATAATAATAATAATAATAATAATATTACTACTAGTTATTAAATTATCATCATTATTAATTATATTATATTATTATCAAACTCAATGATTTATTAAATGGTTTCCTATACTTTAAGGACACCCACCAACGCTCTCAGACACACTCCCACATAAAGGCACACCAACAATTCATAAATAATTTAATTAAAATGAACGGGCGTTACAACTCTCCCCTACTTAAAATAATTTCGTCCTCGAAATTACCTCAATCAAACAGCTCCCAACCAGACCACTTTCACCCAAGCGATTTCTTCACCTCGAAGTTGCTTCTCGTTCATCCACCTGAACTAGCAACACCTCAACAGTCAAATTACATTTCACTTGTACACCATCCATCCGAATCAATGTACTTCTTCAACTTAGACACATACCACATCCTGTAAATTCCCACGAGTGACAGCGGTAGAACATTCTAACCTGCTATTTTTCCCATGCTTTCGCTGCGCCACTCTGGTACAGATCAACAAAACACAGTGTGCTTCCGAGACCTCAAGCTCGACCAACACCAGTTACTATCGTAACTCTTAAAACACGTCTTTCTTGGATCCTTTGGATTTTTTTCAGTCGTCTCTTGCACAATCTCAGCTAGCTTCAACATAGAATGATTAATCTCACTTGTTAGGAAAAGAGCCAATTAGTCATTCTATCCGAAATCACCCAAGTAAAATCATATCCCTCAAATTCTTCAGAAAACCCAACACAAAATCCATGGGAATACTATCCGATCTCCACTCTGGAATATTCAACGGTTGCATCGGACCCAACGGTCTCTGACGTTTATTCTTCGACTTCTAACAAGTCTAATCAGCACATACAAACTCAACCACTTATCTCTTCAATTATGGCCCTCAAAATAATTTCCTCAAATCCGGTTACATCCTCATAGCACCGGGATGGATACTCCATCTACCTTAATACTCTCATTCCACTTAATAATATCTGGGACACAACTCTATCACGATATCTCGTGATACTATTTCCATTAATCTGAAAATCATCCCTTCGACTTTAATTCCTCAGATTCAACCAATCTGCCAACTCAATTCAGAATTCTGCCCTTATCGAATCTCATCAAGAATAACCTTAGTAAGGTCCAACATACTAAGCTTAACTCCATAAGAAGTCTCTTCACAAACCAAACTCATATCACAAAAATTGCTCAATCAGTCCTAACTCTTTTCACTACCATCATTGGCATATGCAAAGATTTCCAAATCACTGCATAGGCTACCACGTTTTTGCTTTCCCGAATGGAAATTCAATCCAAACCATAATTCTTCCGGAGTCCTAATTATTTCCTCTGCCTCATATTCAACTCTTCCAAATCAAATAAATACCTTAAGCCCTTGAGGTCACCAAACATTTCAAGTCTCACACTAACTAATTGAAGCCTCCAACTCCAGTATAACCACAACAGCGACCAAGTCTAAATCACTTGTCAGGTGATTCCTCTTATGTACTTCAAGTTGCCTTAAAGCATAACCAAAACTCACTGAAGTTTCACTTATCATATCAACAAGGCATCATAAACACAACAAATGGTCCTGTCGGGTTTGGCAAAAAATCAACACACCATACATTTTCAATTTTCTGCTATAATTGAACCAGGTACAGGCCTCAAAACAATTTTTCGTAGAAAGAGCATCTCGTTAGCTTTCCAACGCTTCGAACGGGGACTAAAACCGAGTTACGGATCAAGAGATATGAATTTTCGAAGTTTCTCCAAAACAGAATTTTTCTGCATAAAGACTGCCACAGGTTTGAGCATCTTCGCCCGAAAATTTGACCGATTCAAGTACTTTCTTCGAAACAAACACATATTCATTCATACTAAACATATATTAGTGATTTAGAACCATCAAACGCGAAATCTACGACTTCCGATTCCAATCCGAATCTTAAATCCTCAAATCTCCAAAAATGCAAAAACTTACAAAAATCAATCAAATTCGATAAAATAAGCATACTCGATCACGGCCTAACGTTACCCGACACAACTACGTAATCTATTCCGACTTTCGTCCGTAAAAACATCGATTCCGTAAAAAGCCGCGATCTCGAAATTCGACGTACGACAATAATTTCACACTTAGAAGGTCATTCAATACATCTTCAACTCTTGGAATATCTAGAGGTTTAATTATACTAATATTGCATTCCACATCTTACTTTCTTTACTAATCATCCGGAGTCACTGTCCACCTTTAATCTACTTGACCTCTCAATCTGCTACCTTAACACACACGCCAGACACAAGTCTCAAAGCTACTCAATCAATTTAGTCCTTTGACCATCCAAACAGACATATAAGATAGAGCTATCACTATCGGACTAGTTGTCGTAACTAAATCGGTCACAACTCCACTTCACGTCCTGGTTGTACATCACTATCTTGTCAGGATAACTTTCATCCAACCACAATTAATCGGCAAATCGCCAACTTCTCACTTTCATTATAACTCAAAAATTCCCATCAAATTAAACACTTCAACACCGTCCTGCGCCGACTCGTCAAAACAATTCTTAAGCACTTAGCTTAACTCAAGATAATTCTCTACTCACGCCATCTAAGCTTGCAAGACACGCATATCCCATCTAACACAATCCCAACTACTATCAACAAGAGATTAAGGGTGATCAGTTCCTCAATTTGTCAATAGACAGCCGAAAATCATGATGGGGTATAAACCATTTTTACCAAACTATAAGAGCGTTCAACCACACACTGAGCTACAACTCCTCACTTGCAGCATCCTGGAGAAGTACAAGCTTCTCCCCCACTTGAATCATTCTCACTCCTGCAGACAAAGGTTCTATAACAAAACATGTACCGACAGTGTTTTCACACACATGTCGCATACCAGGGAATACACAACATTAAACAACTTGGCCGGACGGACCGACCTGCTCTTATACCACTAATGTAACACCCCAATCTAACCCGACGGATAATTAAGGAAAACAGAATCAGAGTGCAACAAATTTTGTAAACATGACAGTCGTAAGGGGCTGTCACGACCGTGACAGTCATGACGATCGTAAGGAAGTTGTGACGACCGTCACATCAGCAAATTCTGGGTGTTACAATTTCAACTCACAGAAACATACATTTCACAATTCAATTAGACAACATGCATTTAGTAATGATACATAGCACATAAGCTTGGATGAACATACAACCATAACTTGATTAACATTTTGATTACAAGGCATCTTATTAATTTGCAGCGGAATATAAAACATTTCCAACATTTAGCATGATTAAAGCAAGACCATGAAACTTGCAACAAAACTCCATTAAAATTCAGCAAGTAATTATCTTGCATCAATTCAACATAAACAACGAGTTTCAACCATAAAAATCAGCACTACTAATTCATCGGTATAGTGCATCCAACCAACATTTGGAACTTAAAAGCAGCCACCAATTTAATGAAAAATACTTGATAAAATTCAGCAACAAGGAAATTAAATAAAAGGAATAACATCAATCGTTCATCCCCCAAGAGTGCTACGTATCAGAGCGACCAACAACCTTAAACAGAAAGCTACACTTATTCCGGATTACCTGCAAATTACCACCAATGGAGGTAACATACAACGTAAAGGGTGAGATATCAACAATATAACATAAGGCATGATAAAAGTCATGTCAGAATATTATCACAGCATTATAATTCCAACAGTTCGCATAAATATTAGTAATAACAAACTACAACTCTTTATTCATAACCACAACAATTATCATCATGTCTCAACAAATCATCAAAACAACTCAACAACGCAACTCAACAATGTGACTCAACAATGCAACTCAACTGTGCATATGCATGTGGTATCATTGGGGCCAACACCCCAAAACTCGGGATAGGAGCCAACACTCCAAAACCCATTTAGGAGCCAACACTCCAAAACTCGGGATAGGAGCCAACACTACAAAACCCATTTAAGAGCCAACACTCCAAAACTCGGGATAGAAGCCAACACTCCAAAACCCATTTAGGAGCCAACACTCCAAATAACACCAATACAGGCCAACCAAGATGATCTGCCATGAAATGCACCTATTATGGACTACAACACAACCATAACAACCATACAATAAAGCTTTATGCTTACAACCAAACTGTCCATAACAGAGCATCATTCTCATACAACTCAAGACATTATCATTTTCCACCTGTTCACGTATGAGAACAATAACAACCTTAAATCAACAATTAAGAATTCAACATACGATCGTAATGACAACATATATGCTCCTACTCACATAATTAATTACAAATCTCTATCAAGGTTTAATTACGAAACAATTAGGACAACTACCCTTTTTGCCCCATTAGGGAAACCTTATAGCATCGTACTAATAACGATATAACACATTCATTTCTACATATTTTCCCCATTAGGAAAACCTTAGAGCATCGTACTAATAACGATATAACACATTTTCGCAGGGAACAATTAAAAACAACCTTGTCTCTACAATCGTGAATTCAACAACATTTTCATATACTTTCATACGGGTAACATAACTACAACTTCTAATTTAATTAAATAGGGACATAATAACAACACCTTCTTAATAAACGGGAAAATAGCGCGTGTCGGCACCGTTTCCCAATTTCTCCCAAAACTAATGGCATAACACACTCATTCATACACAGACAAGCATTAACCCTTAGAAATGCACATGTAAACATTAACCCTTAATATTTCTTCAACTTACGGGAACATTACTACGGTAACGTTACTACGGGAACATTACTACGGGAATATTACTACGGTAATATTACTATGGGAATATTACTATGGGAATATTACTATGGGAATGTTACTACGGGAACATTAACCCTTAATATTTATCAATATTTATCGACCTACGGGAACATTAACTCTATGATTCAATTCCCTACATGAAATCGATCATACCCACAGTTATAGAATTGAACCCCACCCTTACCTTTGGATTGAGGACAACTCTAAACTTCCGGTTCCGGTTTGCTCTCCTGGTGACTCTTCTGCAACAACCTTCAATTCTCTCCGGCGGTTAATTCTTCTGTTCTTCCTTTCTCCACAACCACGTCCTTTTTCCTCTTTTCTTAGCCTTTTTCCTCCAATTTGGTTTTCTGAGCAGTTTATCATTCTTTTGCTCTTTCTCCCACAACTTCTCTAATAACTCCCTAATTCCCCTTATTCCAAATAATAATAATAATAATAATAATAATAATAATAATAATAATAATAATAATAATAATAATAATAATAATAATAATAATAATATTACTACTAGTTATTAAATTATCATCATTATTAATTATATTATATTGTTATCAAACTCAATGATTTATTAAATGATTTCCTATACTTTAAGGACACCCACCAACGCTCTCAGACACACTCTCACATAAAGGCACACCAGCAATTCATAAATAATTTAATTAAAATGAACGAACATTACAAAAACCAACCGCGTCTCTTTCAATTTCAGTTTTTTCATTGTAAGGGCAAGTTCTAACACCTTGAGGTCATTTGATCAACTTTCTTCCATAACAGATTTCTCAGAAGCACTAACCATAGAGTTATTATTAATTCCAGATACATAAAGAAGGGGAACACATTAAACACTTATGATATTGTGAAACCCGACTGTTTGAGACTTACACCACACCACACCAATGTTGCAACACCCGATTTCGTGAAGCACATTAAACATTGTGTTGAACCAATCACCTCAAACAAAATATGAAACAGTTGGGGCACAACTGCAAATTATAAGCACCACTTTAAAACACCGCAGCAGATTTATGACTGTTTGATTAACACCACTGCAATATCTCCATTTTAACTGGACTATGATACTCCTCCTACATCAAATGTGAGATAAAAAGGTTTAATAGAACAATTACAACACAAAATAGACGATATGCAGATAGCTATGAAAACACATCTCAGACTGACACATTCCGGCGGCAACCGACTAACACTGCACCATACCAAAAAATTGGGACACCCTACTTGATGAAAACTCCGCTATTTTAATTTATAAATTATTTAACACTTGATATCAAGTGTCACTAATATTAAAAGCAAACTATTACTTTATCTCAGCTGATAAAGTAAACATACCTGAACTACGTAAGAAAATTGCAACGATGAATATATTGAAAATAACAATAGGAGAGAGACATGAACATACCAATTCCAGGTATTACACTTTTTCCGAAGTGTCGGTGCTACAGAGATTATAATCCTTAAATCAATCTAAAAAATCAAATCTAAACAAACCTTAATTCAATTTTGAATTAAACTAAATAATAGAATTTCATCCAAAACTTCATGTTTAATTTTCATCGAAGCCGACTGGTCTTCATTAGGGAAAAGCGGACAGACCGACATGCAGGTGCCTGCCTGCACACTAGTTTAGACAAAACGAAAACAAAAAACAACGAAATGTGAGCAGAACCCGACAAACCTGCAATCTTGACATTGTAAAGTAAACTTCCCTTCCTGATTCTCTGTTAAATTTATGAATTTCATATAAGTTGGCTTTGAGTAGCTCACATACTATTAACAAATGTTCCTGCAGTGCGACAACAAAAAGGAATGGTGAGTGGAAAAGTTTGTTGTATATCGTTATTAAGTTAATGTTAAAATTTCCTGGAAGGGCAATATCTAATGTTGCACTACAACGGATCGAAAGGAAAATGTAATAGTATAATAAGATCAATAGCGAATACAATATAACTTACTCGATAGTAGAAGTAATCATATAATCGCAAAATGTGATACTTGTCTCCAGGATCATGCTTATTGACATATTTGAGGAGTTTGATCTCGTCAAGGCTTTGATCAAAGAAATCTTTGTTGTTCTTTATAATTTTAATACAAACATCCACACATGTATGTAGACATGAGCTTGAATTGCTTTACTAAACGCGGCAGATCTCAGATACTCGGTGACATGATAGCGGCCAGCTATTACAGAATTTAAAACAACATGGAAATTCTTGTCCTCCTCAAAGCCAGTTCTGAACAACAAAACATGACTATTACACAAAGGCACAAGTACAACTTCACATTATTGCCAATGAGGAGAAATAATGAATTTTATTTATCATAAATCATTGATATACTCGATTCTGTATTTTTAACAAAGCATGGATATTTAACAAATCAAGAAGGAAATAGAGAGCACAAGAGCATGCGATACCTCAGAGAAAACACAATTATTTGGTAACTTTTTTATTGTAATAAAATACATGTTTTGGAATGAAATCAACAGCTAGGAACTCAACCATAGGTACTCGGTAATGGCACCAAAGGCAGAATCCTCTTATGTCACCTATTTGTAGTAGTAAAACAACAATATAATAGCAGGTGAAAAATCATAGCATTTCATTATCAAAACTTACATGTAAAACAACCATAGTTCATTGATAGGAAAAAACAACACAATTACGAATAATTCATTGTACTAAGCATTATTAAACAATGAAACCACATGCTCCTCCTTTAAACAAAATAATGCAAGTGCGGGAACAATGAAACAAAAGGTAAATAATGAAATACAAGGTAAACAATGAAACAAAATAAGCATTACTAAGCATTGTTAACTACTGTTAAAGTTGAGTATATCATTACGATAAGCAGATGCAAAAATTCAAGCATAATTCTCTAGATGCTATCATTGAATCTTCCCCCGTTTTATCGGAGGTACTGTAGAAAACTGATCATCTGCACTCTCATGTTCATCAGTAACATTAGTTTCATGTACCATTTATTTTCTGCTTGCATTCTGGGAACTTTCTTCGGTGTTATATTTAAATTCGCCGCATTCATCATTTGAAGTTTGTAATTTGTCTACATGATAGGGTATCACCGTGTCCAAGAGTGCAGCAGAAGGCGCGTTAGAAGGGGGCGAGCCCTTGATGCCACCTATATGTTTCTGTTTCTCAAACATCATCTGAAGATGTTTCCCTTGGTTTCCAATTTGAATCTGCAACTTCCTTTGAATCTGTATAACAGATACAATATCATGAAAGTTCATTGGTGTTTGTTTGGTGAATTAATCACGTACCTCAAGTTGTTCGTGAAGCCGTTTTTGGAGGTCCATTGCTAGTGATCATAATGTCATCGACATACACAAGCAAATAAATCATCTCCTGGAAAAATGGGTGCAACAGATAGAATGATCAACTTTATTCAGTGTACTACCAAATCATTGAGCTAGGCTATTGAAATAACTAAATGAAGCCCTAGAGATTGATTATATATGCAAGGATTAGTGAAGATGATAAATCATGGTAATAAAGAATGCATAGAAGAAAGAAAATGATGATTCTTAATGACATAATGTGGAAAAGTAACATATATTTTCCAACATTACAGTTAACATAAGAGTGCCTTTCTCCACGAATTCCTTGCACTTTGACCCCCTTTAACAAACTTGAGAGGCAGGGCTTGAAGACCTGATGTGTCCTAAGTCTTTTGGGCTTCATTGCTATGATGCTCATTGGATTGCATGAAAGAAATAGATTTGCCTTGCCACTCTCCTACAAAAGAACTTGACCCAACTTCAAATGAAGAAGAAGAAGCAGTGGCAAATGACCCAACTTCAAATGAAGAAGAACTTGACAACTGATCAATCTAATCCAAAACTATACTTCTTGAATGTTATAACCATTTGCAGTTAAAATAATTTAGCATACCTTGTTATTATTGCCGGAAGTTCAAGTAAGAGGGAAAACACATTATTGCTCAACCGATAACTCTCAAAGCTTGTTTGTAAAGTTTGAAGACTCGCATGAATAAGGAAATCTTGAAGATCCATACAGAAACTATAAATGGATTAAGACTAAAGTCATCAAATACAGAAGTTCATGGTAAAACATCAGTGATGCAATTAATCGAACAGGTGGCATGCGTGTTCATATTAGCTAGTGCCTATAACTAACAGTAAATTTTTTAAATAGAACAAAACATATAATTGATACAAATTATAAAACTACAGTAGATATTCAAAAAGATAGAACCTTTGAGGATGACCATGAGTGAAAGCTTCATCAATCATCTAGCTCGATCTGTGGTCCATGTTGACGGGTAAATAAAAATAAGAAAACCAAATTTCTTGAACCAGATTAACATACATGTGCTCCTCATGTCTCTCAAAGATAATTTTCGGAAGAAAAGAAAAGTTCTGAACATCAAAGGGGCAGCGACGAATTTACGGTTTATGGAGAAAAAAAGAGAAAATAGAGAAAGGGGCGGAATTAGGGTTTGTGGAGGAAAGAAGAGAAAATTGAGAGTGATAAAAAACGGGAGAGAGTGAGAGAAATCTGGAGAGAGAATGGTTTTGGGGGGAAGGGGAAAATTTGAGGTAGTGAATGGTTAATTGACATTTGTCATGCAAATAGAGGTTTGTGTGAGATTTATTTGTTACATTTGTTAATTACTTATTTGTCCAATTGGTAGTGTAATTAATTTTAAAGGAAAGGGCAGTGTAGTAATTTTGGATAATCTTTTTTTGAAGTGTTGATAGTTGATTGACTAATTCTCCATTGAACCTAATCCGATTTCTCCATTGAATCTTTCTCGGTAAGAAGATAAATTAGAGTGTTATGTCATGTGATTAAAAAGCTTTCTCAATTCATTAGATATTTTATGAGTACTTGTTAGTAGGACAGTGTCTTCTCTGGTGTGTTTTGACCTTGTCTTTTTTTGAGGATATTGGAGTAATAATGTCTGGAAAATTTGTTATTCCAACTCATGAGTTTCTTCCCATCACGTGATTTTCTTTAGATGTTTTTTGATTTTGGAGATATATATTTGGACACATCCCATAGTTTAATAATATTTTGAAGATATATCTTCGGAACAATTTAAATCTTAAATAGTCAGAAGATATTTCCCATAACCCATTTCCATTTGAATTTGTCCGAAAATGCATTTACGGTAACTTTCCGGAGATACATCTCTAAATGTATCAAAAGATGTTTTTTTAAACGTAATGTGTATTTGTTCGCAATGAATTATAAAATAACAGACATACCAAAATAATATAACAATATAGTAATAGAGTCTCATACAAGCCTTAAGGCTAAAATGTAATAACAATATCAGGAAAAACGTACAAACTACGGTACTAAAACAAAATAAATATAGACAACTACTGGGTGTGCCTGACAACCTCTCCTCTGCCTCCTGTGCCTGGTTTACCTCCTCGGCCCTCGATCCACCCTATCCTTGCGCGATGTCTGCGATACAAAAGTTCCTCATTGCCTCTGCAATAATGTCATCTAGTACTCGCCTGACAGCAGACCTCTCAGGGAAGATACCATCGACAATCCCTGACCGCGCCATCTCCACTATGCAACGACAATGAGGCAAGACATCATCCGTATGATTCATCTGAGACTGCTGCTCCTCTAGAATCTCCTAATGAGCGGGCCTCGACGGATCTCCTGGAGCAGTCGACACCATTTACGGATGTGAGGCCCTGAAGAACCACCTGATGTATCTGTCGACGTAGCTCTAATAATTCAACACTATGGTAGCCCGAGCCTCATCTGGTACCAGGTGACTCTGATAATTAGCAAACATCTCCTATATCTGTATACGAGTCAAGGTCGGAGGTGCAGAAACATCTCCTCAGCAACCAAACTGTCAAGATAGACTCGAAAGGCTCGACCACTTGGTTCCCTCTCAATGGAATAAAAGCACAGACACGAGGTATCTTCTCCGTGTACTTATCCCAACACGACCAACCAACGATGCGCGGGAAATGCTGGAGGACCCAAGACTTAAATGAAAATAAAAAAGCATTCAAGAATTAAGAATTATCGCAAAAATTAAATGAAAATGATAAAAAACAATCAAGGATAAAAAATTATTACCACCAGTAGGATCGTGTTGTCTGTGGTTTGCCTCGTCGTCCACCGACATCCATCTATCAGCTTCAAATACAGATAGACCAAGCAAGCTACCCCCCAACTGTACTCATGGATCCGTGTGAGATCCAAGAAGTATCGGAGGTATGTAACTTCAGTATAGGTGGCACTGGTGTCCACAAAAAGTACAGTGCCAACTAAAAATAAAAAATAACACCTCAAAGCATGACTCCTGTGGATCTCCACCTCTTTGGCATCACCACCAGCCTGTGCTAACGCCTCATAAAATCTCTCATTCAAGAACGAAAACCTAACATGAGCACCCCTAGTCCTATCCACCTCCCTCAGCGCCTTCATGGGATCAACCCCCAAATGTATCTCCGGAATCACCCAAAATACATGAAACGATGAACGTTTTCGGAGATGTATCTCCGAAATATTCTGCAACTTAGAGGTCGTGCCAATGACGTCCTCTGCCCCTTAGAATCACAAATTTGAGGTCCTGATCGTCCATTTGAGCCAACAATCAATACATGCAGTTACTCTAAACTATGTTTCATCTAATTTCTAAACATTTCGACACCTAACAATGAATTCTAATTCGTTTACAATAAAACTCGAATATTTATCGGAAACTTGAAAAGTTTATCCGGATTGTATGATTTAGAAGATGTTGAGTAATGCACTAAACGTAGCTTGATGATTACTTTATCCTCAGACGGAAGAAATCAAATTTGCTGAAGTTTGAGAAATTTGGAAATTAGAGAAATGAAGAAGTATGCGAGAGATGAAGAAAAATGAAAAAGTGTGAGAGGAGAAGAGTCTGACGCGATAATATGTTTTAAATTGTTCCGAAGATATATCTTCAAAATATTTTAAAGTTCAATTAATTTTTAGTATTTACGGAGATATATCTAAAGAATATCTTAAAGTTCAATTAAAATAAAATGTGTAATATATCTTCAAAAACTAAGACATTATAAAAAAAATCCGCATCTAAGAAGCACATAAAAAATTCTCTAGTATTATGTGTGAGTGGGTAGAGTGGGACCCATCACGTTTTGTTTCTCTTTGTTAGAAGCTAAATTAGCGATGGGTGGATTTCAAGCGTGGCTTCCACGTCCTTTCATTTTCCACTCACTCACAAAATTCACACACACTAACCTTGTTTCCTCTTACCGTAAATTCGAAAATATAATCTTGTCTTTTACATCATTTTAATATTGAACATCTAGATTTTTGTCACTATCAAATATGCCAGATTTGAATCATTCACACTAAGCTAAATATGTCTCATGGGTGAGTTGCCAATTGTCACGGATAGTTTTCTTGGACGCCACTATAAATTAATTGATTAAATGTATTTTTCTTTTCTACAAAATGGCAAAGTTTCATTGTTTATATCTTTATGAAAAATAGCGTTTTTTCTTTCCTACAATTTATCATCACGCAGTTTTAATATCTGGTGTTTTTGTCAGCATGTTTAGCATATTAAAAAAAACCATTAACAAAAAATTGAACAAGGACATGTAAACATGCGTTAAATATGAACACACTAGTATGTATAAAATGAAAATAAATGAATATATATTTATGTGTTAAATACAAACTTGCGAATATGTAAATTTGCGTTATATTTGAATATGTCACTGCTTATTTTGTTTTTTGATCTATTAGTCAACACTTACAAGTAAACACTTTATGAAATTTGAGACACCACGTAAAATATTCTCATAGATAATCCCTATGCTATATATAGGAAATATTAGACATTAATACATATATTTTAAACATATTCATATTATAGAATCCTTTATTTCAAAAAGGGTAACAGTGTAATTAAGATCGGCAAAAGGACCGTCTACCCCACCTCGTCTTAAAACTGTCAAAAACAAGATATTTTTATCTCATATCCTATTATTTATTCTGTTATTTCTACATTATATATTTTTTTGACCAAAATATCCTCATATAAATAATTTATTAAAAATTAAAAAATATTATAAAAATTGATTATTAGAACTCGTTTGTAAAATCTTTTAATACACAAAACAAAAGTTAAAAAATAACTAACGAAACTCTTCTACAAAGTTTTCAAGTATACAAAAGCTAATTACCGGAACTCTTTTGCAAAGTCTTTCGGTAAAAAAAATAATTAAAAAAGTTTAAAAAAAAAACTACTAGAACTCTTTTGCAAAGTCTTCCGATACACAAAATAAAAATTAAAAAATATTTTTAAAAATGACTATCGGAACTCTTTTGCAAAGTCTTCCGGTGCACAAAAATTTACTACCAGAACTATTTTGCAAAATCTTCTGATACATAAAATAAAATAAAAGTTAAAAACTATTTTTAAAATGACTATCGTGACTCTTTTGTAAAGTCTTTCGGTACACAAAAATTGACTATTGAAATTCTTTTGCAAAGTCTTTTTGTACAAAAAAAGTTAAAGATTAAAAAATGACTATTAGAACTTTTTTGCAAAATTTTCCGGTACATAAAAATCGACTACCGAATGTCTTTTGCAAAATTTTCTGCTACACAAATAAAAGTTAAAAAATGACTACCGTAACTCTTTTGCAAAGTCTCTAGTACACAAAAATTGACTATCAGAGCTCTTTTGCAAAGTTGTCTGGTACACAAAAAATGTTTAAAAATAGACTATCAGAACTCTTATGCAAAGTCTTCCGGTACACATAAATTGATTACTGGAACTCTTTTGCAAAGTTTTTCGGTACATAAAAATTGATTACCGTAACTCTTTTGCAAAGTCTTCCGGTACACACAAAAAAGTTAAAATATTTGAAAAATGACTACCGAAATTTTTTTGCAAAATTTTTTGGTATGCAAAATAAAATATAAAAAATATTTAAAAAATAAAATAATAAATTAGTTAAAAATATATAAGGATAAAATTGTTATTTTTTTTATAAGATGTAGGGATATAAGAATAAATGGAGGGGTATGGGATAAACATTTCCAAAAACAGAGTGGGGAGGACAAGTCTACTATGTGAAATTAGGCTTAAAAATTTAGTCTACCCCATCAAGGTGACGACAAGCCGCCTGTTTGTTTTATTTTATTTTAATATTTTTATTAGATTAAAAAACTTTTTTTTTAATATTTCAATTAGAAAACACCAAATCAACAATTAGAAAGTATAAAATAGCAACTAAAAGTCTAAAACCATCAAGAAATTTCATCTAAAATAGAGTTATCTACATGAGCTCAAAAACTATTTAACCTTCAACCAACAAAAGTAAATATTTTAAGTGTTTGATAACTAGATTGACGGTGTGGTGGGACAACCCCTCCCTTTTTTTGACGGAGTTAAGGCGGAACGGGTTTAACGATAAATGAACACAAAATTCTAACCCGTTCAACGGGTAGATGAACACAAAATTCCAACTTAACTCGCCATTTTTTAGCGAGTGCGCGAGTCGGCTTGACGGGACACAATCCGTTTTTTCACCCCTAGACATAATGTGTTATTTGTTTGTCTTTTATTCATATATATTTTTATTATATATTTTTTTTATATTTATATAATTTTTATTATATATTTATATTTTAATCTGTAAACTTTCTCATATTTACTTTTAATATATGTTTATATTTTTATATTTTCATTCTTTCACATATTTATTTTCAACACACATTTTCATTTTCTTACTTTTAAATTTTATTTTAAAGAATTTCAAAATTCTTCTGCATTGAAGATAATAGATAAAACTGAAGAAGAATCATCTCTCTGAATTGCTTGATATAGAGGTAATCCAATACATCATTCTTTTTTGATAGAAGAGTTTCTCAAAGACTTTTTTGCTGATAATATTTTTCAAAAGACCTCTTTAATCATTAAGGCCATAAAAACCATCTTTCTTTATTGGAGCCTTCATAATCATGCTATGTACAACTTTTCTTTAAGTCTTTGATGCAGCAAAGTGTTCCTATTAAACAAATGAATTTTTGTTTTTGGTATCTAAATCTTTTTGGGTTGTTTTATGTTGGTGGATTTAAGATGACTTGAATTATACCCTATAGACCATCTTAAATTGTACATTTTTAAAAAAGGAGAATGATTCTAAATAACCATGCTTATAACAATGATTACATTTATAAATAAGATGATTGGATTTATTCTTTTCATGGTATATATTGATAAACTTTTTATTCGGTTGATACTGTAATAAATTTTTATCATATGAATCTCTCTGATTGTATATAATTAAATCTAAATTTTCTTTGCCCTTAGTGAATTTTTCTAAGATTTTATGCAAATCATTAACTTCATTTTATAACGAGTTACAAGTTTCACATTTCCTAGATTCTAACATCTGACTTCTAATTTCAACTAATTTAATTCCAAACATTTCGTTACTATTTTAAAGAAATTTAATGTGACATTTGAAGTCAACAATATTTCTTTCTAGTTTCTTAATTTCTTTAATCAACTTAGCACTTAAACATTTGTTTGTAAGTCAAAATGTTACCTTATCAATATCTTCTTCGTACTAGTTTTAAAATAAATGTGATTTTTTTCGTCAGATTTTTCTATTGATCTCCTAGAAAATACTTTATGAGAATTCTTTGATGAAATTTAGGATGAAACTTTGTGTAAATCTTCGCATGAATGTTTACGCTAATATTTATACGAATCTTTAGAGGTTTCTACAATTGATTCTTCATATGTCATTACAACTTCTTCATATAATGCATCAAAAGTTTTGTATGTTGGATTGAGATTTTGATATACCGATTCTTCATACAACTTTCTAATGATGTCTCTTCAGATGATCTTTCATATATGGTAACTGTCTTTTTGTATGAAACTTTCAGTGATGATCTTTCAAAAGCTTCTACTTTAGATGATGAAGATCCTTTGGATATATTGAGCCCCTTTCCTCATACTTAATCATTTGAATTACTTCTCTAACCTTCCATTTTTTTTTGATATTTCCTGAAATTCATTAAAATATTTCCTAACCTCAAAATCAAGTATTGAATCACGTTTCTGATACTAGTTCTTGAATCTTACATATGTAATAAAAGCAAATTTTTCGAGAATAAAACCAATATTTGAGGACCATCCCTTACCAGTACTTTATATCTTATTTTTTTAGACACATGTGTTTACCCTTTTTATCGCAGTTGGAACTTCATGGATTTCCTTAAGGGTATCTCACACTTCTTTGGCTATGCTACAATTATAAGCATGAATAATTTTCTAGTGCTTAGTGTGAGTGCATTCATCCATCTAGCCATGTTTTGAATGATGTCAAAACTAGGAGAGTGTTTTTTAGCGTTTTTGTATATTGGGTGGTATCAACCAAAGTTTAGATGTGCATTGAATCATTTCAGCCTTTGGATGCATACAAATGTTTTTAAAAAGGATTGAAAATCCTTAGGCATGCCACACACATCAAAAACCAAGTTTTATGTGTGAACATAGTTGCATAGACCGACACGTACGAGTTCATGATAATCTATAGAAGCTTTTGCTTCTATATAGGTCGACACATAGCTCTTACAAGCCGACCTCCACGCATCAATATTAAAGTCTGTAGGCTCTTGTCGCAACTATAAAAAAACCGGCATAAACAAACAGAAGAGTTGCCATCGAACGTTATTTATCCCAACGCAGGGAAAGGAAACGATCGAAGGAAACTTGAAGAACAGGAAAAGACAAGGTCATCGCAACCAAATCTTGGGTTTGGGAGTTGGTTACGCAAGGGGAAGGTATGAGCACCCCTCACGTCTTTTGTACTCAACGGGATTCACGCTTGTTGTCTAATCAAAGGGTGTATTATCTAAAAGCTACTGTTAAACGGAAATGAGAACGAAGAAAAAGGAAAGAGACCCGATATGACATTGCTGCCCTATGCCTACATATTCCCTCGTGCAATGGGAAAGTCAGAGTCAACGTAGTTTGGAAAACTACGGGTGATGGGGGAAGGTTGCTTGCCAAGACATCGTTGTCTTGTGCCTAGGTATCCTCATCTGGTATGAGAAATCAGAGCAAACGTGGTTCCGCTAACGAAGAAATCACAGGTTGGTTAATTGTTTTTTTATGAGTAGCGTTAAATTCCCATTTCAACAGTTAGGATCGATGCATGCTTACGATAGAACGGAAAAGTAACATACTCTTTCTGAAAATGAGTTTGAAACACAAATCCCGAAGGATGAAAAAGTTTGAATTTTGTTTGTGAGTTTTAGTGAAGTGAATCAGTTTGCTTTGTGATTCACGTTGCACTAAAGACTATGATATAGGAACGAATGCGTCACATATCGCCCCCAGACGGGATGTACGCTAAACACTCTAGACAAGCAAGAGGAGACCCTTCCCTCGTCATTTCCCATATGCATAAGGCTCTTGGTGTACAACGTTCATCGTCTTTATTAAGTGTGTTAGCATTGTTTTAAGATGAGAAGAGAGAAAGACGAATAAAATGTCTCAGGGAAACTCGGTCCTAACGTTGTCATGTAAAGTGGCTCTAAGGTCGGGATGTGAAAGGAAATCCTATCCTAATGTTAGCATGCAAAAGATGGACCTAAGGTTGAGGTTAAAAGGGACTAACCTACTTTTTATTGTCATACCCCAAATTTGTCCTACTCATATTTAGCTTTGATTCTGTATCTCCGTCCACCAATTGTTGTTTAGAAAATCCAAAAATATGGCGTGTGGTTTATTCAAGGCTAGGGTTTATGAGTTACATGATGGGCGTGTCTAAAGATCTGATCAGGGTTTATGTGACACGTCAGGTCAGTTGTGAATAAGTCAATCTTTTAGAATATGCTAGATTCAAGTATTTCTTGGTTGAGGATCGTCAGAGCTGAATATATTTGCAATCAGAGTTTTGTACAGTACAGTTTGCATTTCAAGTCGTATTCTTCTGATTTTAGTGTTTCAAGGCCTTAATGAATTTGAAGATCCAATTTTTCTCCATGTTTATGCTTTTTCAAGGATTTTTGGAGCGTGGTGGTGGCTTGAGTTTAGTCACGGTGTGCATCTGTGGTTTTAGGTTGAGGATTCGCGATTCACTTTTGTTCATTATCCAAATTCAAATCCTTATTCATTCTTACCCATAAATACATATCCAATATCAACGCCCACATATCCAATTTCAAATTTGCTCTCCTTTCATTTTTTTATATATATCCATAACCCGTTCATGTCCATAATCTTTTTTTTTTTTTTTTAAAGTTATAACTAATTACCACAAAAAAACTCTACAATGCTATTACCATTCTTATTTTTAGTCTTATAACCATTTTTTATAGGAATATTTCCTTGTTACAAATCCCATTGTTTTGAAAAAATAATAAAGTTCATAAAAAAAAAGTGTAATCTCAGATCCACAAGCAACAACAACTCAGATTCGACTTTATCTCAAAATCCAAAACCATTTTCAGAAAACAGGAACAAGAATAGAGGGATGGAGACGATAAGGAGAGTGAGTCGAAACTGAAACAAATAACCTGAGAATGATGACACCGTTCACGCAAGAGAGAAAAGATTGAGATTCACGTTCACAAGTAGAAGGTTGGAATCGATTTCCCCATTTGCATTCACTCGTGTTATTGCGTTTTTTCTTTAGATCTGGAGAAATGAGATGCTGCGTTTGGTGTTTTCTGGCTTTTTATTTTTGTTTTCATCTCAAAAAAGAGAGATCTGATGAGCGTTTTGTTTTGACCTTGTGTTCCTTTTTTTGGTTTTAAAAAATAGCATTAATGTTGGTGTTTGTTCTAAGCATTAAAGTCCTATGTTGTTGTTGTTAGAGCATGAATCATGCCATTGCTGGGCTCGAAGGCCCGTTTTAATTACTCCTTCATTTTTTTGCTTGTATGCGTTTTTTGTTTAAAATGGTGATGGGCCCTTTAGGCCCACGTGATCCTCACTTCTATTCATCACCACCCTTCTATTCATACACTCCCTTCTCTTTTGTTAAATATTTTTATTTTATTTTATTATTATATATGAAGTTTTAATTATTTTGTTATTAACTTCTGTTAAGTAATTTAATATTTCGTTGTTGTTAACGTACTCTTAATTTTTATGACTTGTTTCTCCACTTTGATTTCGTCTTAATTTTTTTTCTTTTCGTTTTTTCGGTTGATGACGAGACATCCAAAATCATTACTAGTCAAACTATTGATAAATAATGATAAATCTGAGACCAACCTTCTTTTTCACATTTTCATTTTCTTCTATTTCAAACTTATTTCATTTTTCGAGTCGATAAAGTATTTCGATTCACGAACGTTAGTTTTCAAGGTCATTAACCTTCATTATTTCAAATCTGTAGAAAACGATCATTTGGATCATTTTTCTATACTTTGGGATTGTGAGAGGTTACCCTCGATTAATTAACATAAGGTCTGTGATTAAGACGAGAGGTGCTAATACCTTCCCTTTGCATAACCGGCTTCTGAACCCTTTCTCTTGGTTACGAGACCATCTTATCCATTTCCTTCTTGGGTTTTTCTTGATGTTTTCCCTTCCCCTTTTGGGATAAATAAAGTTCGATGACGACTCTTTTGTCTTTCCAATTTTTGCCTCTTTGTCGTTGCATTTTTGAGTAACGACATCTATCATGCATAGATTACACTCCTAATGTCTATCCTATTCCAATATTAATAAGAAATTAAGTTGGACTAGGGGTCCTCAGGGAGTATGCAAAGGCAAGACAAAAACAAGAAAACAAGGCAAAAACAACAACTACAACACTTCCTGCATAAAACAACAATAAAATCCAGCAAGGCAGCACAACAACATTTAACAACTACTAATTCAACACAAAAGTAGGTGTAAAATATAGGCAGTAAGCAAGCATAATATAGACAACATGTAAATTTATAATAACACAGTTGTAGAAAGCAGAGCAGAAAGCATGTTTCAATGCAATCAACATGAGCAAGCATCAATCATGAACAAGTATCAAGCAAGGATGGACATGCATCAACAATCAAACACAAAGTTTCAATAAATTACACCATCAAGAATCAACAAGAACAACATGCTTTTCACAATAATTAAAGCAATTAAACGACCATGCGAAAAATAGAATCAGAAGCAAATACTAACATGCATCACATGGCCATCAAGATAACCATCAACAATTAACAATTAGCATGATACAAACAAGCAAAGCATATGATCATCACATCAAGCAAGCATCATGAACATGTTAAGCATTTCAAATAGAAACCAAAAGTCACGCGTCGAAGAATCACAATCAAACAATCAATCATGATGAAACAAGTCAAGACCAGTCCACACAAATGCATCATATCAATCCATGAAGGTTAGAGGTGGAAAGAAATCAAAACATGCTTGAAAATAACCAAAAATCACATTCTGGTCCAGTGTTAATCGATTAACCATTTGCAGTGCAAATTTGGTTAATTGATTAACTACTTGAAAATGTCCAAAATTGTACTGGTTGATCGATTAACCAGCTTTGTACTGTAATTGGTTAATCTGTTAACACTACACCAGAAGCAGAAAAACATTAATTCAAAAACACTTTCAGCAATTAATCTATTATGCAATCATCCAAATGATCATGTACTCAATTTTGCACAAATTTAAAACCAAAAATTAGTGATCAAACATCAATTAAACTTAATCAATCATTGAGATCACAAATCACATAAATCAAAATCACCAAAATCAATTAAAATTGAAGATCTACATTATGATCATCCAAATAAGCTCAAAACAGAAACAAATCTAGAATTAACCAACCTTCAAAGCTAAGATTTGCTTGGGTAATTATTGATTTACTATAAATTGATAGATCCAAGATAGAAGCCTAAGAAAACTTCAAGATCCAAGAGCTTTCTTGTAAGAGAAGTGAAAAACAAGCCAAATTAAGCTAAAATTGATCCAAGAATCACTTATAAGCTTGCTTCTAAAATCATATCCAAATATAAACAAAAATCAAATGATGAATTGAAGATGATGGAGATGAATGGTGGAGGTTTAACTCTAGAATTTAAGGATTCCAATGAAGAATCAATGAACTCAAGTGAAAGAGCTTTAATGGAGCTTTGGAGTGTAGAAAAGTTGAGAGAATTTAAGAGCAATCTGTAGAGAGATTAGAAAAAAGAAGGTTATTGTGAGAGGTTTGGTGCAAATTCACTCAAATAAGCTCTTGGTTAGGAGTAGAATTATGGTTTGGAGTGAGGTTTTAAAAATTGGAGTGGGATTAGGAATGGAAAATTGGAGGGAAATTGGATTGGTTTTGAAAGTTAATCAAAATTTAGAGTGATTCTAGATCCTTCTTCTGGTGTAAAAATCAATTGACAAGTGATCAAAATGGACCCTAAAAGTGGCAGCATTGAAAATGCACGTATCTGGGAAAATTTTCCTTTGGTTAATCGGTTAACCACTCACAAATTTTGAAAAATGCCCCATTTGGAAGGAAACTTGCATATTCGTCCGTTTTAGCCCGTTCTGAGCCACGTTAAGCCTCTGAAACTTGCCTTTTGATATTATAATTGTGAAAATTCCTGAAATAACCCGTGACATGTCTCCTGTGCTGAAAGTAACCTGTTGAATAAAATAAAAATTAGGCACTCGATTGCTGGGCAAAATAAATGCCGAAGCCTCTGACGCTCACTGCTTAACCTTGTGCAGTAAAAGAGAACCCTGAGCCATAAAAACACCTTGATCCCATGTATCGAGAACCAATGCCATGATATGCAAAAATGAAAAATGCAGGGAAACACAAGTCAGTAGATCAAAAAACGATGAGGAAAATTTTAGGGTGTTACAATTGCCCCTCTTCAATCGACTTGAACCTGAAAGGGTGATAGAAACGACTTTCAGACTTTAAAGGTGCACAGAGATTGAATACCAAAAGAACCCGAAAATTTGAATACTACGTGGGTAAATACCAAGATGAATAGAGAATACTGATGCTGTGATTCGCAAGTGCACGAATAACGTCAGAGTAATATAAAAGATTATCGATCCCACATAGACCAAACGTCAATCTATCGATTACTGTTGTTACGTTGTTTATCTAAGGTAAGTTAATTTGGAATAGGGTTGTGCGAAATAAAAGTAAAGTGCGAGAATAATTTCAATAATAAAACAGCAGGCTTGGATGTAATTCACATAGCTAGGTAGTATTCCAAATGCGTACAAATAGACTTCTTAAAGGGTAATGTTTTCCACTCATGAAAAGAACTAATTTAACGGGAATTGTCGCTTTAACGTATTCAGAACCGAGTTTATCCTCTAATCGATCCCTCTTATTGTTAGAACAAAGATTGGTTCTTAATTATATCTCTATGTTTTGATGATAACTCTTATGAAATTTTGTATTAAAGAATTATATACTCTAAAATTTGTTCAAGTAATTTGTGCTGCAGATATTAAAGTGAATATTATTCTGGAAGCAAATTAGATCTGAACATGAAAATATACAAGGCTCTAAAGTGTCAGAAGCATCTCTTAGAAGAATCTGAACGCTGCCTACAGAAGATTCTGAGCGCTGTCTACAGAAGGATCTGAAGCAGAAACATTAAAGACTTTTGTATGAAGAGTTTCAAGCTTAGTTTATTTCAGAAGACTCTGATAGTACTACGCTGCCAGTACTGAGGATCTGATCCCAAACTCTGCTCTGAAGTATTACACGCTGAAAGTACACTTGCTGCATTGCTCTGATTTAGCAAACTCTGATGAACATCAGAAGACTCTCATCACTCAAGGCTCTGATGGTATTTGCTGAAACTTGTTGAAGAAGAATTCAAAGTTATGTCCGTTGGTTTGGCCAAACGACTATTTCCTCTTTTATGCTAGACACAAGAACACAGAAAAAAGGATTTCTCTATGCATTCTACTTCTAGGAAAGGTCATGTGATGTGAAGACAAAAAGGCTCAGACCTTTTCAGTACACAACCTTCAACGTGAAAACTACTTGGACCTCTGTGCCTATAAAAGCAAGACTCCATCTCTCTTCTTCAATTGACAAAATCATTGAAAGAAATTCATTACAAACTCTCATACAATCTATACTCTTTGCTGAACCCTAGCTTCTCTCTATAAATATCACAAATCACACCATTTCACACTTTTCACTTCACCAACATTATATGCATTTCTGTTTGCTCTTTGCTCTTCATAAAAACCCTAAACCTTCGTCTAAATCTTCTTCATCTTCATCAATGGAAACATCATCCTCAACATCAGCTCAGTTTCAATTATCTATGGCTGCTATTACGTCTTCAAACTTGGGTGTTACTCCCTTTAAGGAACTAAAGAGAACATTGTTAACCCCTGTGGACAAGCTTGAAGTTCTTTGTGAATCCATGGTAGAATTTGACTCTCTGGCTGACAATGGGTTTGAGTTGCATTCTATTATTTATGCACAAGGCTGGGTCAAGTATTTTAACAGGTTGTTTGGTCCAGTGTATCCATAATTAGTGAAGGAATTTTGGATTCATGCTTCTGTTTATCCAAAGTTCATCCTCTCTTCTATTCTGGGAAAGGAGATCATCATCACTGAAGATCTCATCAGAAAACTCATAGGGTATGAGGAAATTGATGGAGTTTGTCATCTGCCAGCTGGGCGTGTTGACATGGAAGAAGTTTATGAGGAAGTTATTGCATCTGGACAGACCTCCAACAAATTTAAGGATCTGAATCCTGACTACAAAATCTGGGCAAAGATTTTTCTGGGATGCATCAATCACATAAAATCCACAAATTCTCCAGATTATGTAAATAATGAACAACTCTATTTTATGTACTGCTTGAGTCAGAGTACAAACGTAGATCTGCCATACATTCTCTTTATGCATCTATGGAATCACATCAATGCATCCAGAGAATCCATAAAGGATAAGGGACAGAAGATTAGGACGTGGATTCCTTTTAGAAGATTGATCTCAGACATTCTGACAGAGAATGGTCTGGTAACTGCTCTTTATGAAGCTGGAGTTAAAGAAGAGCTTGAATCAATTGTTGGAAAACCCTTGAACGGAAAGAGTCTTCAGAGGCTAAAAATTGTGGATGAACTCACAGCTGCTCCTAAGAAGCTGAATGTTTCTGAAGTTAGTTAGAGGAGGATTCCAGTTTAAGATTTTCCACTTTTTGGTGATGAAGAACCTAGGGAGATTATTGTTAGGTATATTGATGCGTGCAAAGTAGATGGAACATCTATTCCTGCAGATATTCTAATTCGTGCTAGAGAACCTATGCCAGATGTGTATGAAGAGAACATGAGGAAAAGAAAACAATTAGAGGCAAAAGAAGCTGCTGCTCAGAAGAAACAGAGAGTTGCTGAAAAGCCACAGAAGCAGATCAAGAGAAAAGCTTCTGGAGAAGTTCCCTCTGTTCCCACCAAGCGCATCAAAACAAAAGGTACTAAATCATCTTTACCTTCTATTTCTAAAATTGCTGTAAATGTATCAACAATTAGTTCTGTACCTGAACCTCCTCCCACTCAAAATCAAACAATTCTTGCTCCATCTCAAACCTCTGAACCACCAAAATCATCTGATCGTGTTTCCACAACACCATTAAAATCATCTGATATTCCACAATCAGAACCACAAACAAAACCAACAGAACAACCTACAACACAATAACAACCTGAAGTTCAACAACCAGCTGCATCTGAACCCATACAATCTGATCCAGTTGCATCTGAAACTGTTGCATCTGAACAAGTTGCATCTGAACCAGTTATATCTGAACCACAAACATCCAAACCTTCTTATCTTCAACCAGAACCATCCAATCTTATTGAATCAAACATACATGACTCTGAGATTCTGGATGTTCATCCTCTCAAGACTATATTTGAAGTTTCTTCTACATCTTGTACCCCAACCACCTCATCTGATTCCTCTGAATCTGATGTCCATCCTGATGTTATTTCACCTCCCTCTCTCAGAGATTTTGAATCTAAACAACTAGAACCACCTGTTTCATCTGAAACTCTCATTCCTAAAACCATTCCAAAACCTAAACCCAGGACATCTGAGTTTGTCTCATTTGCTTCCTTTAAACCACATCCCTCTGATCCACTTCCTTCTGGTTTAAAGCTTAAACACTTCTATACCAGAATAGAACCAACTGACATAATCATTCCATTTAAACCTAAGACTTCCACTATTCTACCATCTGTTCTTCAAACCTTTTTAAAAGAACTGCCAGATATGATTTCATCAGAACCTCTTTTGTCTGATAAATCTATTTTCATTCCTTACTCTCCCACTACATTTGATGTCGTTTCTTATGCATCACATGTAAAACCATGTTTGGTAATGCCTTAACCAGATCCAAATCTACCACTTCATCTGACCATCCATCTCTTCCTTTCTACCCTCGTCCTATGATAATCATTTCAGAATTTACCATACCACTTCCACCTCAACCCAAGCCATTCACCTTGGAAACCCTTCTCAAACCAAAAACTAGGCTAAACGTTGATACTTTATTTGCTAATTTTCTGAAAGAGATAAAGATGAGTTTAGGCTCTGTACAGAAGAGATGCTTGTCCACCATGGATGCAAATGAATCTGATGCTTTATGGAATAACTTCATTGCTAGATTCAATACTATTGCCTCAAATCTGAAGAATGTATGTTCTGATGATGCGAAGCTCAGATTTGCTGAGACTGCCAGAAGCATGATATGGAATGTGAAAAGATCTGCACCTTTGCTTCTTGAGGATGTACCTTCATCTTCTGAAGTATCTGCTACAGAAACTTTTGCAGACTCTGCTTCTGAAGAAAATCCACTGGCTATGGCAATTGTGGAAAATCCCTCTGGATCTGCTGCTCTTGACTCTGCATCCCTAATGGAAATTGACTATGTTCCTGCTTCAGAATCTGCTCCACCTTCTTCATCTGAGATCAAGAAAGAGAATCCAGATCTAGAAGATAAGATTGCAGTCTTGGAAGCTGGGCAATCTGAGATCAAGTCATGGATGGCCAAGCAAGACCAAAAGACTGAAAACATGGCACAATGGATGTCCAAGCAAGATCAGAAGAATGAAAACATGGCAAAATGGATGACAAAGCAAGAAGAATCTTCATCTGAGATCACTCATCTTTTGAAGATGATTCTGTCCAAGCAAACCTAGTCTTATGTTTTTTTTTTTCTGTATATGATGTTTGTGCACATATACTTGAATTTATTATCTGATGATGTGTCTGTTTTTAATCTGAATGAATGACTCTGCTGTTTTCTCTACATGAATATATCTTTTTTGTTATTCTTTTTAAATTGTCTTTAAAAGTTTTACATTTTGATTATGACAAAAAGGGGGAGAAAATGGATCTGACTGTTCAAATGAACTCTACCTAAATGAAACTCAGACATATCTAATTATAACTAATGTGAACTCTTAGTATTTCAGATCATTTGAAAAATCTGACAAATTCTTTAAAGAAACTCTGAGATCCCCAGATCTTATTTTAAACAACCAGGCTCTGATTCTGAAACATTCATCCAAGTTAAAGATCTAATTTTTGGAACAATCAGGCTCTGATTCTGTAAAGAATACTCATGTAAAAAGGGAAGTTTCTATTCTCTCTAAGTATTCATTTCAGGGGGAGTTATAATTATTGCTTTATGGAACAAAATTTCTTATGTTTTTGTCATCATCAAAAAGGGGGAGATTGTTAGAACACAGATTGGTTCTTAATTATATCTCTATGTTTTGATGATAACTCTTATGATATTTTGTATTAAAGAATTATATACTCTAAAATTTGTTCAAGTAATTTGTGCTGCAGATATTAAAGTGAATATTATTATGGAAGCAAATTAGATCTGAACATGAAAATATGCAAGGCTTTGAAGCGTCAGAAGCATCTATTAGAAGAATCTGAACGCTGCCTACAGAAGATTCTGAGTGCTGTCTACAGAAGGATCTGAAGCAGAAGCATTGAAGACTTTTGTATGAAGAGTTTCAAGCTTAGTTTATTTCAGAAGACTCTGATAGTACTACGCTGCCAGTACTGAGGATCTGATCCCAAGCTCTGCTCTGAAGTATTACACGCTAAAAGCACACTTGCTGCATTGCTCTGATTCAGCAAACTCTGATGAACATCAGAAGACTCTGATCACTCAAGGCTCTGATGGTATTTGCTGAAACTTGTTGAAGAAGAATTCAAAGTTATGTCCATTGGTTTGGCCAAACGACTCTTTCCTCTTTTATGCTAGACACAAGAACACAGACAAAAAGGATTTCTCTGTGCATTCTACTTCTAGGAAAGGTCATGTGATGTGAAGACAAAAAGGCTCAGACCTTTTCAGTACACAGCCTTCAACGTGAAAACTACTTGGACCTCTGTGCCTATAAAAGCAAGACTCCATCTCTCTTCTTCAGTTGACAAAATCATTGAAAGAAATTCATTACAAACTCTCATACAATCTATACTCTTTGCTGAATTTATTTCTAAGTTCTTAAATCTTAAGTGTAAAATCACAGTTGTGATATAGCTTAATTAGAAGCATTTAAACACTTGTTTTATTCTTACATTTGATTGTAAAAGATCCTTAAGAAGATCCAGTTGGGATCAGTAGTTCTTAAGAAGACTAAGAACAGTTGCTTTTAGTGCTTGCTATTGTAATCAGTTGATTAATAATGGATTAAGTCCTTGTTGAGAAAGGCAAATCACTCTTGATAGGGTGGACTGGAGTAGTTGAGTTCAACGAACCAGGATAGAAATCTTTGAGTTTTTATTGCTATAAGTTTTTCTTTATACTTATTCAACCCCCCTTCTAAGTATTTTCTCACCTTCACTTATTGTCACTTATAAAAAGGCGCGCATTGCGTTAGAGTGATTAAACCTAGTTTTAAGAAATATAGTTTCTTAAATTAGTTGAAAAGTATTTTGACTTGGAATTTCTAACAAAAAGAGGTTCTTGCGAACCAGACTTTAAATCCATAAACGCGTCCGAAAATAGTTTTAAAACCGTTTTTCTAAAGTATTAAAGATTCCTGCTTAACTGGACCAAGCGCTTTCGCTTTCTTTGAACAGTTAAGACTAACCAAATTTATCTAAAGGTTGGACGGCTTTCGATCTTACCCAACAGATTTTAAGTGTAGAAAAGATGTATTAAAAGTTAGAATAACCCCTAAGTGATTCTATTGACAGCCGTATGGAATACCACTTTTAACTATGATCCTCACATCCTAACCTCTAAGATTTAGCCGGACATGGAAACGTAAATAGACATGGTAAATAAAGTGCGATAAATAAGGGCGGTAAATAAATTGTGAGTAAATAAAGTGCAGGAAATAAAGTGCGAGTAAATAAAGTACATGAAATAAATGCGGATAAGTAAAAGCAGAAAATAAATAGAAACCTGCTCCAAACGGGAGATTTTAAATCTTGGTACAACTTGAAGTAAAAGACTGAAATAAAATGGCGGCAGGATTAACTTCTACCAAAGTGCTCCAAACCCGATTACAGACTCGATTGGACAATGTGATAACTACTCGATCTGAGAAGTTTATCACTTTACAACAGATGGAAATTTATGGCTTGAGTTCTGTAACTAAGCTTGGATGCTTATAAATGAGGCATAACTCTTCTATTTATAATGATAGGAAAGTACAGGAAAAAACTAGAATGCCCCCCAACTTCTTTTGGGATGGAAACGAAATGCAAGGGTGGCACCCACCATTTGTACTAGAGTGGAAAGAAGTGGGAGAAGTGACAGTTGTCAGAAGTTGGTCTCTTATCCCACTCATGGCTTCTTCTATGGCGCCCGCCATGGTGAGTGCCATGTGTACAATTTCCTGAAAAGCTAGTCTTTTTGCTTGTTTTTTCTTCACTTCTTCTTGAGTAGCTCTGAAAATATAAAATCCTGAAAAGGGATAAAACTGAGGCATAATACAAGAAAACAGAGATAAAATCCTAAACAACACGTGCAAATCGAGTCAAATAAATAGTATATTTTAGCTCTATCAAATTCTCCCACACTAAAGCCTTTGCTTGTCCTCAAGCAAAACATTATGACGAAACAAAAGGTGGTATCCATAAGTGATCTGGGTAAAAAAGGCTTCTAAGTTCAAGATCATACTCAAAATTTAAGATCCAACCAAATCATCCAACACTTGGTCCAAAATTAAAATATTTTCAAATAATTTTTCAAGAGTTTTTTTTTTCAAAAATGTTATTTAAAATATAAACTAGTAAAAAAAAAAAGAAAAATGTGAAAAGACCCACACGGCCCAATTTCTTAAAAAAAACTAAAACTAAAAATATAAAAAAAAGAAAAATAAAATTGAAACAAAAACAAGTGAAAAGGAAAAAAAGAGAAAGAGAAATCCAGAAACATCATCTTCTTCTCACGACTGATACTGTTCACAACCATGGATACCACTTCGCAACTCTCTATGAATTGGAGCGGCGGGATGCGAAACCAACACGGTTAGGTTCGAAATCAACACAAAGTTCCAAATATGCCAACAATTTTGAACGAAGCTCAACTTCAGAATCAAAATTAAAACACAAGACTTCGATGAAACCGGTAACTACCTTCGAATTTAGGTGAGTAATTGTTGGATTTCTCTTCTCCTCTTCTAAATGCTTACGACTTGATGATGTTGAAATTTTCGATTTATTGATGAAAGCTGAAGAAGAAGGTTTGACTCAGTTTTGTGTGTTGTTTTGTGTGTGTAGAATTTGAGGTTTCTGCAAGTCACAAGTTGAAGATTTTAAATGGGAGTTTCGTCTTTGAATTGGAGACGAAGACAAATAAGAAATATGGTTGAAAGGAGTTTGAAGAGTGATGCGATGAAATTGGAGAAATTTTTGGAATTTTCTCGGCTGTTCAAGCTTGAAGAAATAAAAGAGATATGGGTTGTATTTATAGATGAGAGTGAGTGAGAAATGATTTGCCGTTTTATGATTTTTTGTGCGTTTTGTATCTTGGGTGTTTACGCGTGATATTTTGCTGAAAAATTTTCATGTCGTTTTTGCAATTTTCTCTTTTTAGCTCATGTATTATATGACGTGGAATGTTTTGCTCACATATTGTATTGCTGAAAATTATATTCTACAGGTGACATGTATTCTTGCTGCAGCTTCTCTATAAATTTGGAAACAACAATTAACTGGTAGCGAGAAGCTTGACTTGACTGCCTCACGCTGTAATCTATTACTTCCACATTATCTATGCAATGTTGAGTACCAAACTCCTGAGACTTCTTATTTCCATTTGTCTCTGATGCATAGTCCTCAAGTCTGGAGGTAGATATTTCATCCCTATATTGATCCAATGATAGAACAAAACAATGCTTATCCAAGAACTTTGCAGGCTGGCAACAACGTGCCTTACGAATGATATTCTTAAACCATTTCACACGAGAGTGATACAGGCATGCAGAGTCAATGAGACATGCACCACTGCTATGAGAATATGGCACTGGCTGATCACCATCGTATGCAATACAGTCGTGGTAGAAGAAATTGGCAACCTCCACTGACTAGGACCTCCAAGTTTTCCTCTCAACGCATGGCGACATCAAGCACACACGATAAACTAACGAATTATGTCTCTCCCTTAATTCCTAGCATAGTGGCCTCCTTTAACAAGTGCAGGTTCATTAGCAAGAATGCTTTCCAAGTGATCTAACAATTCTTTGGCCTGGCAGGAACCAAAATACGGGTTTGCATCTTGATGATGCCACACCAAAGCACTTTCCTTAATTTCAATACTAGATCCATCAGTTGCTTCTGTATATGACTTGACATGGGATGTTAGCTTGAAATTGTGACTTGAAGGCTTGGCTTGAGCTTCATAGTTTGTGGCTTGGCACATGAAGATTCGATTCCCATAAAAGATGACCAGCTTTAACTGCGCAGTGTTGACAAAAGGGCTTACGAATTCTAGTCCTGAAGAACTGAGCATACTTACAGTTGTTTCATCCATTAGAAGACATCATTCCACATTAGAGCCAGGTGAACGAATAAGTAAACTGCTATGATCTGGTTGTAAATCCTGAACTTGTTGAGGTTAATGTTGCAAAGCTACATCTTTGGGAAAATGTTGTTCCTTCTCATGTTGCTGCAGATGATGCTGTTCTGGTAGTTGGCATGACTGTTGAGATAGGTTTGGTTGCAACAAAGATTGTTGTCTAAGAGACAGCGACTGATGATGCTACCACTATTATTATTAGAACTTGATTCCTTGAGGATCTCTTCTCTCATGCTACCGATTTCCAAGGAACCCGGTTGTTTCCGGATGCTTAATAAAACAACGGAAATGAAGAATGTCTGTAAATGACTGATTATTGAACTGAATTCAATAGAGTAGAATCCATTCTTCAATGGCACCAAAGTGAAAATTGGCGTTTCTTGCTCAGCTCCTTCCTGAACAAAAAGCTGGAAATGATCCTGGTAAGGTTTATAACTCCTCTGGATGTTTGAACTCGGGTTCTGTTCGTGGAGCACAAGGGGTTTGCAACCCATGTCCCAAACTTCAAAATCACACGATCCCCCAGTTTTCCATCGATGGATCAACGATGAAGGTTCACCTTGTTTGGAGAACCATGTACATCACATGGTAGTATAACTGTAGAGCTAACCGAGATATCATTTTCTCCTGACCCGCACAAGCATATTCCATCTGCCAAGCACTTCTTCTCATTAAAATTATAATCACTATGAATCCGTTCATTGCTCGACTTTGCACATAATATCTTAATAACAACAGCAGCAAGCTCCATGCTCGGTATGAACTTTGGAGGTCCTTGATCCGTCATATTGACATCAACACCCAATAGGACATATTCTTTAACCATGCATTGTCTCTTGGAGTTCTGATTGATTGCTCCAGTGATTTTGGATGTTGAAGATTTCATATGAGCTACGAGATTGTATACATAGCCATAACTTTTTTCTTTATTTCCATGACTCATCCATCCACCACTCTTTTTCTTAATTTCATTCACCATGTAGAATGTAAAACAATAGCCTAAATCATTTTTCTCCTGCGATGCTAAATTATTCTTTGTAGCAGCATAAATCTTTCTTTCGTCATTAAGCACAAACTTAAACAGGGGCATTCCATTTGTTATTGTAAGCTGCAAGAGACCTTGGGATTGATGATACCTTGCTCTTTTCATTCTGAAGTGATTTTTTAAGACCAATACTCCTAAAACTGACTTTTCTTCCTTTTTGTTTATGACTGCTTTCACCTGAATGATTTGTATCTGTAGCTTTGTATTTGATTTTGGCAGGGTGATTAGAGGCTGTTCATATGATTTTGGAAAGTGTTAACATGAGTTTTTGTGATTTTGGAAAGTGTTAACATGTGTTTTTGTGATTTTGGACATTGATGATTTTGTGTAAAAGGACAATGGATAAAATAGGATCATGGGCAAATGGTTAACAAAAATGTAAAATTGGTTATGAAAAAAAAATGAATTTGAAAATGTGGATATTGGTTTGGAAATTGAAATTTGAACATGGATTCAGGAATTGAATTGGATATCCAAATAAAATGGCTTAAGAATGGCTATTTAGAATTGAATTTGAAATTTGAATAAGGAATGTGCATTTAGAAATGATATTGGATAGAGGTTTAGAAATGAAATGGTTAGAAACAATGGATAAAGGTGAACTTAGGAAAGAAAAGAAATTTGAATCTTTGAAAAATATGCCTTAAATTCCAAGCAAGCCATGAACCATGAGTCTTCCACCTCGAACCAAACCTTGAATAAAACAAGCTCCTGAGAGTTTGATGCCATGATGAATCCAAACATCAACATTTACCTCTCCATTAACAAAAATGCCTTGATTTAGCAAAAATTCCTCTCTCATAGATTATCCAACAACAGAGGTAAAGCTTTGAGAAATCCTCATTGAAGATATTGACTTATGAAGCATAGGACTAGGAAAAACCTTGAGATGATGATGAAATTGCAATAGAGAGTAAATGCTCAATGTAGCCTTGAAGAAGAAAAACCACATCATAAAGAACTTCAACTGAGGAAACATTATCAAACACTAACATAATGAACTGAAACCTTGATTCTCTTGTTATCGAGGAATATTTGATAAAGACATCATTGTAACTTGATAAATCTGACTTTGAACCAAACTTCTCATGCATCATTGCTCGATAACCACGAGATAACTTGACCTTGAACAATCACATAGCCCACTACCACGGGTAACTTACAATTGAAGCAAACTCTTGATAGTTTGACCAAGATGAGGTCAAACTTCCATCTGATTTTGACTTGAATGAATTTCCTTGCCATCAATCTCCTTGCAAAACCTTAAACACACAGAAGAAAAAGAAATAAACAAATTGCAAAATATTTTTTGGTATTTTGGTTAGAGGTTAGTAAACATAAATAACAAAAAGCAAGTAAGAAACACACAAGAGTGTCGGGAGAACCATAAAGTATGGTCTTGTTTGTGTATGTAATGATGCAAATGAAAGGTGGGATCTTAGGAGTAAAAATTAGGGTAATACAACGGTGCCTCCTACGTGAATAATCCCTTCAGAGGACCTAGCTGTGCTCTCGAGATGATTCAGCAAGAAGTTCCCGTATGCCACTGGGCGTGACCGGTTTGCACAAAATAAGAAGAAGATCTCTTCCTCACTAACATGAATATTAGAGTCAGCCTTTCTGAGGGAAGTGTGGGCCAAGACCATCTGAAAGTATCTCAAAGCTGGGTTGTGGATGACTGGAGATAACTGAGTGGATGGATCGAGGATTCCTCCGCCTGTGATGTCACTCCAGAATTGGTCGATGTCTCGACTCATAAAATAACCTATCGGTAGATCTGGTATATCATCATGGGTGGTCTGGAATCCGAGTAGATCGCCGAACTCCTACATGGTAAAGGCATACTCTATCCCGAAAAGTATGAATGTGGTCATTCCGTCCTGACCAACGTATGGCTCATGGCGGAAAGAGCTAAGGAACTCTAGAGTAAGGTGCCTATAGGTATGGTGTAACTCATCAATATATGCATCCCACTGGAGCTGATGATAGATAAATCGTATGCTGGGCTCAATTCCCAAGGCTTTCATGCAGGCCTGATCTGGGTACCAGGTAGGTGCCATAGGACGCTGGTGAAGAATTAAGCATCTCTGTCTCTGGTTATCATCCCTAAAGGCGACGTGTATGTCGTCAAGAGGCTGCATTCTGTAAGTAAAACTTAGAAAACGAGACCTGAAAGTACAAGCATCATAAACAGTTAGTTAACACATAACAAAATGATAGTCACTTAAAGGAAAATAAAATAAAATAAAAGATAACTAATGAAAAGTAAATAACACCGTGGGTTACCTCCCAGGCAGCGCTTGTTTAACGTCGTTAGCTTGATGAGTAGAACCTATGTGGGTGAAGTAGGCACTGGTGGATCAATCAAGGTGTGGCTGGAGTAATCATCGGGAATGTCACCTCCTTCGTAGTATTTCAATCTCTGCCCGTTTACAATGAATGAGCTACATGACTGGCTCTGGATCTCGACTGATCCTGATTTTAAGACTTTAGTAACTATAAAAGGACCTGTCCATCTTGAACGAAGCTTTCCAGGAAAGAGTCGCAATCTGGAATTGAATAGGAGAATAGGATCTCCTATCTAGAAATCATTCTTTACGATCTTTTTGTCATGCCAGGCCTTGGTTCTTTCCTTATATATGATGGTGTTTTCGTAGGCGGATTGGTGGAGTTCTTCTAGTTTATGAATATCAAGGACGCGGTTTTCTCCAACAGTCTTATAGTCAAAGTTCAGGGTCTTTATGGCCCAATAAGCCTTGTGTTCTAACTCAAAGGGTGGATGACAGGAATTTCCATAGACCAATTGGTAAGTAGTTGTTCCAATAGGAGTTTTGAAGGCGGTTCTATAGGACCATAATGCATCTTGCAACTTCTGAGACCAATTTTTTCTCGATATAGAAACCGTTTTCTCTAAAATCTGTTTGATCTCTCTATTGGATACCTCTACCTGGCCACTAGTTTGTGGATGGTAAGGTGTGGCTATCCTATGCTTAACTCCATATTTGCTTAAAAGCTTGTTGAAAATTCTTGATATGAAATGCGATCCACCATCGCTGATGACAAGACGGGGTGTTCCGAATCTAGGGAATATGTAATTCTTAAACAACTTTATCACTACGCGTGTGCCGTTGGTGGGTGAGGCTATGGCTTCAATCTATTTAGACACGTAGTCAACTGCTACTAAGATATATTTGTTTCCTAAGGAAGACGAAAATGGTCCCATGAAATCAATGCCTCAAACATTGAAGAGTTCTACCTCTTGAATATTTCTTAAAGGCATTTCGTCACGCCAGGAGATGTTCCCAGTGTGCTGGCACGGGTCACATTTAACTATATAGGCATGCACATCACGCCATATTGTGGGCCAAAACAGGCCTGCTCTAAGAATCTTGGCGTGTGTTTTGGAGGTGCTAGTGTGTCCTCTGTAGGGTGTAGAGTGGCAGTGTTCTATGATCTTTCTTACCTCTTCTTCTGGGATGCAACGACAAAAATTACCGTCAGTTCCTCTTTTAAAAAGGAGTGGTTCGTCCCAATAGAAGTGTCTTACGTTGCTAAAGAACTTCTTTTTCTGCTGGTAGTTAAAGTCAGGGGGTATGATGTCGGCAGCTAGATAATTTACAAAGCCTGTGTACCAAGGTACACTGTTTACTACCAGAGATCTCTTAGGGGTCTTATGAGGATTTAGGTTATTATCTTCTATAGCTTATATCCTAGCTATTAACTTGTCATAGGTAAAATAATCGTTTATAGGGAGTGGATCAGGTTTCAGGTATTCAAGCATAGAAAGGTGATCGGCAACTACATTTTCTGTGCCTTTCTTGTCTCAAATATCTAGATCAAACTCTTGTAATAAAAGGATCCATCGAAGTAACCTAGGTTTGGCATCCTTCTTGTTTAATAAATAACTAATGGCAGCATGATCTGTATACACTATAATTTTGGCTCCTACCAGATAGGATTGAAATTTGTCCATAGCAAAAACTACGGTAAGAAGTTCTTTCTCAGTGGTGGCGTAGTTAAGCTAAGAAGCATCTAACGTCCTACTGGCATAGTAAATAAAATGCAATTTTTTATCCTTTCTTTGACCTAGAACAGCTCCTACAGCGTAATCGCTAGCGTCACACATGATTTCGAAAGGTTCGGCCCAATCTGGAGGTTGGATAATGGGTACCGAGATCAACGCTTGTTTTAAAAAGTTGAATGCTTCGAGTCTTGTTTCGTCAAAGTTAAACTCGATATCCTTCATTAGGAGGCCGTTTAAAGGTTTGGTTATCTTAGAGAAGTCTTTGATAAAACGCCGGTAGAAACCAGCATGTCCAAGAAAACTTCGGACTTCTCTGACGGTGTTAGGGGGTTTTAGGTTTTCTATCACTTCTATTTTAGCTTTATCTACTTCAATACCTCTTTCAGAGACTACATGTCCTAAAACTATACCTTTAGTGACCATAAAGTGACATTTATCCCAATTCAACACCAGGTTAACATCAACACATCTTTTCAGGATTTTCTCAAGGTTAGCGAGACAGTTTTTGAAATCAAATTCGCATACCGAGAAATCATCCATGAACACTTCCATAATTCCATCTAGGTAATCAGCGAAGATTGCTATCATGCAATGCTGGAAGGTTGCTGGTGCATTACAAAGGCCGAAAGGCATTCGGCTGTAGGCAAAGGTTCCATAAGGGTATGTAAAGGTAGTTTTTTCTTGATCTTCTGGGTGGATAGGGATTTGGAAAATATCCTGAATATCCATCGAGATAGCAAAAATAGGAGTGTCTGGCTAAACGTTCTAGCATCTGATCTATAAATGGCAGGGGAAAATGGTCTTTTCTAGTAGCTTTGTTTAGTTTCCTATAATCTATGCACATACACCATCCTCCCTCTATCCGTTTCGTTATATGTTCTCCTTTCTCATTCTGCACGACTGTGATGCCTCCCTCTTTTGGTACTACATGCACAGGGCTCACCCACTTACTATCTGAGATTTGATAAATTACACCTGCTTCTAATAACTTGAGAACTTCCTTTTTTACAACATCACTCATTATAGGGTTTATCCTTCTCTGATGTTCTCTAGAGGGTTTTGAGTCTTCCTCGAGTAAGATCTGGTGCATGCACACGGATGGACTTATACCTTTTAAATCAGAGATGTTATATCCTAAGGCTGAGGGGTATACACGTAAAACATATAAGAGTTGGTCCATTTCTACCTGGTTTAAGGCAGCATTGACTATAACCGGATAGTTCATTTCTTCGTCCAGAAACTCGTACCTTAGATTCTCGGGTAGTTCCTTAAGTTTTAAAGTAGGTTTCTTAGGGCACGACATTGGATCGGGTGTAAGGGATAAACATTCGTGTAGACTATCATCAATGTAGGGTTCCATAAATCCATCATTTTCCTTTATGAAGGTTAAAGGCAGTGTGATGGTTTCTTCTAATTCTAGCTCCCTGACGCATTCATCAATGATATCTATGGCATAACATGCGTCTCCTAATACTGGTGCCATAAGAAACTTCGATAGAACAACTTCTATCTTTTCTTCACCTACCTCAAAAGTCAACTTACCTCTTTTGACATCTATTATGGCTCCCACGGTTGATAAGAATGGCCTACCTAGGAGGATTGGAATGTCATCATCTTCTTTAATGTCTATGACAACAAAATCAATCGGGATGAATAATTGACCGATCCTGACTGAGACGTCTTCCAATATGCCAACCGGATATTTGACGGATCTGTCAGCTAACTGAAGAGACATCTTCGTAGGCTGTAATTCTCCTAGTTTTAACCTTTCAAAAACTGCCAGAGGCATTAGGCTTACACTAGATCCTAAGTCTAGAAAAGCTTTATTGATGACATGACTCCCTAAAATACAAGATATGGAGAAATTTCCAAGATTTTTCTCCTTTTTGGCAAGTTTATTTTCGGAAATGGAATTGCATTCCAAGGGTTTTTGAACGTCAAGTCTACGCTTATTGGTAAGGATGTCTTTGAGGAATTTTGCATATGATGGTATCTGGGTGATGGCTGTTGCACCCTAATTTTTGACCTTAAGAATCTCACTATAGTCCAAGTAATACCCCAAACTTTACCCTCAAATCAGTCGATTCATGCATCATGACATTTCATTTTTTGCATAAAGTTAACTATTAACAGGTTACGCAGGCTGTCTGTTTTGCAGGAATTGCATCAGGGGCACTTTAACTCTAGAATGGGCAAAATGGTCATTTTCACGTTGTTGCTGACAATTTTTAAAGACAAGTTGTCACCAGATTTTTGAGACAGTTGATATGTTATTTCTGAGACGTGTATTTGCCACTTGGGTTTATATCAGAGCATCAATTTGGTTTGATTGGTATCGAGAAAGGTTGTCAGAAACATAACTGGATTTGGGCTGTTCATTGCTTATGGTTTATTTTTAAGACATTCCAGAGCAATCCCCTGTCTGTTAATAAGGCGCAATTTTGGATTTAAAATAAATTGGATGTTGCTGGATCTTTTTTTGAGGAACTATTTGATCAGTGGAATTTAGTTTGAATACGTTGTTGTTAAGTCAGTTGTTTTGAATATAGGCAAATGGTTATTTATAAAGGAATAAGGGTGAAGAGATATTGATAGCTCATGTTGGCGTTTGTTTTTCATCAAAGCGTGTACGGTTTAGAGAGTATTTCAAACTCAATTCATAGGACGAATTCTCACTTTGTTATTATGTTTTGAATGAGAAGTTGAAGCTTTTATGGAGCGTTCGACATTCAAATGTCTGAAAATATTCACGAGTGATATACATAGGCGTTGATTCTATTGCATAAAGGTGAGGCATTTCAAAAGTTCATGTTGAGCCATAATTCCAAAGCCATACAAATTCAAGGAAAGCTGGAATATAATTGAGTAAAAAAAGATTTGAATTTCATTTCATTGAATATTTTGGTTACAAATTACAAAAGACTGTAAGTTACATTTTTCCTATCCTAAAAGAGCCTAAAAACTTAAATTATTCCAAAGGCTTCCTTCAACCATGAGTCTTCACGCATTTTTCTTCCGGTTACCTGCACAAATGAAGACAAAGAAAAACAGAAGAAAAATGTTAAAAAGTATAACAGACACCCTCAGAAAATTTTCATCATTGGGTGCCGGGAGGGCACGACCGAAGCCGCATCCTACTCCCACTTCCAAACCTCAACCTCGGCTACCGACCGGCAGTATCTGCTCCATTGTGGGACAGCCGAGAAAGAGAGGTAAAAGAAGCGTTTTCGGGCCGAAATGATTTGCCCAAATGTGGATTCAAAGGGACGCTATCAAGTAAATATGGTAGCACTATTAAGTAAATATGGCCAGGATCCCAAACTGATGCCCATAACCAAAGTGGATGGAAATACAAAACTGAACAAGTGAGTGCACATCACAAAATCAGCAGGAAACCCGAAACCAACATGTAGGCTCAGTTTGGAAACATCACAGCCCCAAATCATCTGACGACAACAGTCCGAACATCAGTCCATCAGAAAAATTGGCTCAAGATCAAAATGGACATCGAAAACAGGTCATCATCAATAATCCAGTTCGTATCAGTATCCAACTTGAACGAAAACCAAAGGTCAAAACAAACTGCATCAGATGAAACCAGATATCCAAACCTATGACAGAGTTACCCGTATCAGAAGCATCTGCAAAATTCAAACAAATCCAGTTATCCAATTGAAATCAAAGCAAATCCAGATGAAATCAAAGTGAATCCAACCAGGCAAATCCGAAAAAGGAAAACTTTGATCAAATCAGAAAGGTATAATTGTTGAAAATCAATATCCAAAACGCCCTCAATCAAATAATTTCGGGGCAAATCAGAGATTTCATGGAATAGTAACAAAGATCCAAAGTTACAAAGCCTAAGAGGAATCAAGAGAAAGTATAAAAGAAAGACACAACCTGTTCAAAACCCTAGCGAAAGCGGCCGCAAGAAAGAGAGAAGACGAAAGTCATTATCGTCAAAAAGCAACGAATCAACGAGACACACTGAAGGAAGACCGCCGGTGTTGATTCAAACGGGCAATCAATCCTTCTTCGAGCCTCAGCTCCGACATCATCGGCCCCTTTTCTCAGCGAAACCCTAAAAAACGTGAGTAATAGTCAGTGTTGTAAACGTTTAACATCATCTTTGTTTCAGGATGGGTCAATGGCCGCGAGAGAAAGACGATAAGAACGCCATGAAAGACGAAGAGATAGAAGAGATAAAGTGTGAACGGCACCGCGAGACACAATAGGGTTTGAAACCCTAGATTGATTGTCCCCTTGTGTTTAATCGTGACATGCAACCGGGTTGGGTTGGAAACCCTACCGGCCCAACTTCCTCTTTATTTTATATTTTGTGATCTATTATTATAATTATCATTATTATTATTTTGTTAAACCTTTTTTTTTATAACGAAATGATGAAATCTGTTTTAAAATAAATACTATTAAAACTTTTTCCAATTAATAAATAAAATCTGATTTTTAAACCTTTCTATTAACCTAAACCTTTTTTTAAAATGCTAACTAAATTTTTTTTTAAAAAAAATAATAATAAACTAACACATTTTAGTATTAAAATTTAAACCTTTTTAAAAATAAAACTTCTTTTAGATAATTAAGTTGAAACTGTTTTCGAAAATTAAACTTAAATTTTTTTTTATAATAATATTAAATCTTATTTTAACCTAAATCAAAACTTCTTCTTTATATCAAAAAAAATAAACAACAAGAATCTCTAATTTTGCACTTTTGTCTCATAATTCATCTGATTACCGTTTGACTTTGCCTACTAATGTGTGTGTTCATTTTTTCAGCTTATGTTTACTGTTATTACATGGTGTTTCTATTTAAGTTTCATTATTATTGTATCTGTTTCTGGAATGTAACCTCGCGAACAAATAATCGCGTTTATCTTTCCGCACTTTAATTTCCGCTGTTTGTATGGTTTAAATTCTCGCATCTTTCACCATTAATCTGTCACCTTGCACTCCTTCGAAGGAATAGGTCTAGCCGTTTGGCCACCACGCTAATACTCCTCAAACTTCAAACCTTTTCCATGCTTTACAAACCCTAATTTTTCATAAATATCTCGTCGCAGACAAAATTACACATAGCATTAGGTCAAGGAGTCGCCGCACTCCCTTTTAGGGTTTCCCGCCGCGGTGAAAATCGGATACCAAACTATTGATTAGTTTGAATCTTTAATTCAATTTGCAACCAAACTTTGATTTGTCCAAAGGAAGGGATAAAGATCGAAATTCCCACAATGCAATACAAATGCAAGCTTAGAGAGTTATAGGTTTGGGGGTTGGTTAAACTTAGGGAAGGTATTAGCATTCTAAGTTTCTGTAGTACTCTACAGGAACCTCTTGTTTTATGTTTGTTTATTGCTAAATGTTTATCTGCTTAAGGTTTAAAAACCTAGGGGTTTATTTCTAAGTATACTCGATAAGATATCGCATCTTATGCCTACATATCCTTACGGGAGTGGAATCAGAGTACTTATAGTTCCCCTAACGGGTTCGAGGAGTTCTTTGACTGTGGTCAAAGTTCCTACGGGTTTAGGGTAGTTGATTGATTGATTTTAGGAGAAGAGATGTGTCTTCATTTTAAGGGAGATGTAACCGCACAAGTTGTAGGAAAATAGTCTTTGCATCGTCTTAAGAAAAGGGCTTAAGTACTCGGATTGTTTGACGAGTATGCCTTTATTTCTCTTAAGGCAAAGTTCCTACATGTTTGATTGTATTGTTGTGGGGTGGAGATTTTATCTCACTTAAGATGATTAACATCTTTCTCTAATGTGTTGGAGTAAATTGTATTGTATTGTTGATTATGTTTGTATTGTGTTGTGTTGTTTTCCTATGTTGTAAGAGATAAGGTCCTTCCTATGGGTAGGTACTAAACTTAAGAAGATCGACTTGAATGGGATCAAGGATCAAAGGGGAGAATGATGCAGATGATGCACTACACACAATTGTTGAATCATGTGTAGGTTTTTCCTTTGGACGTGATGCAATGCGATGAAATAAATTATGATAATGTAAATTACTGTAAAATAAATTGCGGAAATGATAAAGCCATACACATACGCATGAAAGCGCTGAAGTGTGTGTGAGAGTGAATGTGTCGTGAAGTGGGTGTGCACGATTGAATTGGTTTCACGATGTGAGTTGATTTTAATTGGTTGATTTGATTCTTAGTTGAATTATTTATGAGAAAATATATTATGTTTGTAGTGAAATTAGTCAAGAAAAGGTTGTAAATTTTTTATGTGTATTGATGTGTGAGAATAAGTTATTAATTTTAGATTACGAGTTTAAATTAAGTTGATTATTTTTTTTTCTTTTTTAATAAAAGGTTTTGGTTATTATCGAATAAATTAAATTAAACAAGCCATATTACTATAAATTATGAGTTAGGTTTTTTAAAAGACAAATAATTTTAATAAAAAGTCAAATTATTGGATAAATTGGTATACAGAGAATTAATCAATAAGTTAAAGGGTTATAAAAGGTTTGCTAATTATTTTTTAATTAGGAAGAACTAATTATAATAAAGATTAATTTAATAAATAGTAAAGATAAAAAAAAAGGATGAGTTAATTATTTTAATAAAAAAGGTTTACTAATTAAAAAAGCTAAGTTGAGATTAATTAATTGATTTGAATAAAATAAGTTTTAGTGGATTTGAAAAAAAAAGATTATAATAGATTGAGGTTAATTAATTAATAAAATAAGGTTAAAATGTTTAAACCAGATTAAAACGGGTTAATTAAGATTAACAGGTAATTAAGGGGTTTAAACGATGATTATCAGTGGATGTGTTGTGTGTGTGTGAACAGGTACATAATTAATCATAATCAGAAGCAAAAGAAAAAAACGAGAAAAAAAGAACCCTAGCCCCCCAAATCCCCAAATTGATTCCTTTCTGTTCATCACTCTCCAATCGCGTTTATCTCTCGCTATCATCTCCGATCGCGATTTCGATCTCTTCTCCTCGCAAATCTCCTCCTTCTTTTCTTTCGCAAATCACTCAGATTTCTGTACCTGGAACAACAATCAAAACATTATTCATTCAACGGACTCAGTTCGAAATAAGAGGTTATCGAAGGCCGGTAGATCGGTGAAGACGCGTGCGGCGGAATGGACTCTTCGACGGTTGTGTCTGCGGCGTCGGCGGGATTTCGCGGTAGCTGAAGGTGGCTCGTCAACTAGAGAGATGAGTTCTCCTCTTTTCTTTGCTCGATTTTTAGGTTACGAATTCGGTGTTTCACGACAATACTAGGGTTTTCTTTTTTTCGTCCCTGAATTCCTTCTACTCTTCATCTTATATAGGTTTTTTGAGATTTAGTGCTTTGAATGCTGATTGGAAATTTCTGTTTTGGTTATAACTTGGTTCAAAAAATTTCCTCTTCTGTTCCAATCTCTTAATCATTTGTTAAATGAAAAGAATCAAATCCTAATATTGCAATAATCTGTCCATGATTTGGATTGGGATATTCGTAGTATCTTGGGGTATATTCTCCACTTGATTTGCTGACTTGGAAATTTTGGTTTGTAGGTGCAGATAGCGGTTTGTCCTGGGCCTGGGAAGAATTCGTGGTCCAGAGGAAAAAAACAATCCTGATACGTTGGGGTGGGGTTGTACCTTCTTGGTTTGGGAGGATTCTGATACACGGTGTAGTCTTTCAAACTAGAACGCAACAGCTCGCAGAAGGACATGTTGGAATAGCTTTGATTCAATAAAACTTAAAGAAATATTCAGTGTTGCCTTCCTGGGTTTGTCTCGTGTAAGCTACGTCATGAACATCTAGAGAATGTCTATTATTTGGATCCTTATCCATATCATCAGAGGACATCACAAAAAGTTGACCTTGGTCCTTTTGCAAAGAGAATGTTATTGGGGATCCTGAACAATCTGCGTTATATTTATTCAGCAGCCAGAACCGAAGATGCATAATGGTTTTGCGAATATCTCTGTCACAAGAATGGATAAACTTCTCTAGTAAAAAAGATTGAAGTTGACTTCTTCTGTGCCACAAACCTTGAACAATTGGCAAAGCAACTCATCCGACAATGGCAAAGAGAAGGAAACGCGTTGTCAACATAGATTAATTGGCAGGCTAGCATTATAACTGTTGCTGGTCAGTATAATTGGTCCTCTTGCTGTCTCGGCAATGTGTTGTATGGCAGCAATGCATCCACGGTCTTCAGGAAAAAAAAAGATGTCAACATCCTCAACTAGAGTTCAAGTTGTGATAGTATCAGATGTAAGTGTGTCATTAATGTCGTGCAACTTCTGAGATGTCCCGACAGGACTACGAGCTCCATCGTCGGATATGGATATCATTTCAATCATATCATCAACTATCTCTTCAGATACTTTCACATCATGGGAGGTTGGAGCTAGAAGCAATTTCACAGTTTTCTTCTCTAACCTCACAGAGTGTTTCACTAACCTTTTGACACCATGTGATCCAAGAGCGTCTCCAAAATACTGCTTGACGGCAGTCCCATTTCGACAGTCTGATGCATTGAGCTCTAAAACATCAAAGCCTTGCTCTCGGGCACAAGCATATACAGCTGCAGATTTGCCACTCACAACTGGTCCTGTAATTAAAAGGATATTCTTCAGGGAACCCTCATCTTTTGAAGCATAGTCCTGATCAGGACAATTATAATCACTATCAACACTTAGTATGTCAAGATGATCCTTGTTAGAGGAACCCTTTCTGTTTTTGTAATGTCTTTCATGCCAAAGATGTAACCAGTCACACAGGAATTTCAGGAATTCACTATTACCGCAAACCTCTGAGGTTTTTGTTGGTTTGTACTTGTGTATCCATAAGCTGCTCTCAGCCTTATCTTCACAACTATGGTAGGAAGAGCTCACTCTTTCTTTAAGAAACATACTCGGTAGCTCGATATCTGATTTTCTAAAAATGCATGCTCGCCCTGACTCATTACTGTTATCATCCATCTCCAAGTCCACTATGGCGTCTTCGGGCTTCAAAGTATATGTTGCTTGCTTGTTAGCTAGCACAACTGAGTTTTCTGGTGACATTTCCTTCACATATTCTGAGAGTGTAGATAGTTTATCTGAATAAGACAATGCGTTCTGAGAAATTGACGTGCTTGAGGGTTTCACGCCACTAAGAAAGTTATCAAAACTTAAGGGTTCAACAGAGACATCCATAATGGATATGCACCAGTGTCGTATCTCTGCTATTTTTCTTGCATTGCCTTGCAAGCTCTGATCTCAATTGTATCCGTTCACTCAATTTATCTGCAGGTATAAAACGAATTGCAGGAGCAAACACTTGGTGATGGTCTAGGTCAATAATAATGCCATTAAACAACAGTTCAGTGACAAGGAGTTCATCCTGAAATTGCAGCTGGGAGTTTTGCACTTTTGCTTTCAGGCGTTGAATTTCACGGTTCGCTTAAGCTTTCCTCTCAAAGCTCTTAATTTGCTCTATATCTTGAACTCTATCTGATGAAGCAGTAATCTGGTACAGGTCGGTAAGATCATCATTAACAGGAGCAGTAGCGGAATAAGCAGCAAGCTCAACCCAAAGGTGAAGAGGCAACTTTCCCTTGAAGTTCATTGACATATCGGGTGTTCTATCAGCAGGTCGTGAGTGTAGATTATCCTGTAGTTACGCTTAGCGTGGCTTTAAGATGTGAAGCAGTAGCAGCCACCTTGTTCCATTCCGTGTACATATCTCCAAGACTGGTCACGTTTGTGGATGGTTTGCTATGAGTTTTTTTACCGATATTCTGATTCCTCGTTGTATGCAGGTTACGCGGACATGTTCAAAACGTGCTGGTGGGAGGCTGGAGTTAATATGCAGGTTGAATTTCAATACAACATCAAGAATGTTATCGTTTGGCTTGCCTTAATTGTTGTTAGTTTAAAGTAGAGTCCAAACCAAACTATCTTGCAACTTACTTTGGTCAAAAGTGTAATCCAGATTCTCGGTTGTGTAGGAATTCTGGGACGTAGTTACCGTTGAAGCCTTAGTGGGTTCCAAATGACAACTCCATAAAAGTGTGAAAACTTGGCATGACGGTACCGTTGCTTCCTATTTGGTTTACGTTCAACCGAACCTATGCCGCACTATCAACTTAAGACATGCTTTTTAAGTCAAATTATTCTAGTGTCGGAAATAAATTAGTGATGTTCATGGAGCCCTGTTTGTACACCCTGTTCATGCTCAGGATTTCCTTTTTAATTCAATTTCAGGGAGGAAGCTTCTGCTGATAACCAAACAAAGGACGGTGAAGACTTAGGCCCATGGTTGCAAGTGATCTAATGAAGGAGGAGAAGGCTACAACAAGCAATTGCGGATGAACTCATGCGATTATGGATAAAAAACGACGGCTGGTGTAGTGAGAGTACCGTAGCCAACATTTGTACTGTCAATATTGTAGTTTAGCGAATTGAGGCAATTGCCGCATTGTAAATATGAGGCACTGAACTTAAGATTGAATGTGCAAAAAAAAGTATTCCTCCGTTACTCCTTAACATAGTGTCAAATGTATATTGAAGTATTATTCGTGTGGGTATTTTGTTTAAATTTTATTGCAACTTGCTGGTCAACCAAGTGGTACTATCTTCCAACTCTAAAGTTGGCTTGTTGGGAGAAACTATGTAAAACCAACACAGAGTCTAACCAAAGCCTCCATATGGAGAAAACATATGAAAACAAGGGCTCGTGTACCAACAATCCTTCTTTAATCTCCTACGTCCTTAAACTCGGGAGCTTTTCTCCATGACCATGAGGCACGCTTTAGTGATAGGAGGTGATATAACCTTGTCCTTGTTTTGGATTTAAACTTGTGGGCTTTTATTCACAAAGGGTTTGAAATAGCATACGAGCCTTGAACCAATTGCATCTTTAGCTCAAAACAAATAAATATGTTGTAAATCCAATAAAGTCCAACGTTGATGTGGATTTCGTGAGTCCTGACTTGGCTTAGAAGATATCTCATCTCTTGATACTCGGGACCCCATAAATGTAACCTGCGATCTCGCTTGCCACACCACCATGGCTAGTCTTGAATGACTAACCTCAAAACTTAATGGGAGAAATGATCTGGTCTACATTCGAGTTAGTTGCCTGTGTAAAACTGATTAGTCGTAATAAAAAATAAAATAAAACAAGTAGGAAACAATCACAAGGAGGCGAAAACTCATGGTCAAAAATTAGGGTGTGACAGGAAGTTACTATCTTTGTTGAGACGTAAGGCAAATGAGGATCTCCTTTCTGCTTTGTTACAATTTTATGATCCAATGTACCATTGCTTTACTTTCCCCGACTATCAGTTGTTACCGACTTTGGAAGAGTACTCCTTTTTGGTAGGTTTACCTATTCTAGAAGAATCTCCTTTTCCTTTCTTGGAGAAGGACCCCGAAGAAGGAGACATTGCTAAGGCCCTTTCTCTCAGAGTATCTGATGTCAAGGACAACATGATTGTTAAAAATGGAACTTTTGGTTTGACTACAAATTTTTTATTCAGGAAGGCCTTATTCTATAATGATTTTACAAACAAGGATCCATTCGAGGCAATCTTCGTCCTACTTGTTTATGGGATGTTTTTATTTCCAAGTTTTGAAGGGTTTGTTGATCTCAATGCAATTAAGATTTTCATGAAGAATAACCTGGTGCCGACTCTATTGGGTAATGCCTATCACTCTATACATCTCTGAAACCTTCATGGTGGAGGAATGATTACTTGCTGTGTGCCCTTATTATACAAATGGTTCCTTACACACTTTCCCAAGTATGTTTCCTTTTGGCATCTTAATGATAGGCGTTGGTCAGAAAAGATTATGGCTTTGACTCATTCTGACATTGATTGGTACAGCCGTGAGTATGATGGGATTCTAATCATTGATGGATGTAGGGATTTTGCTAATATACCATTGCTTAGCTTTGGCGGAGGAATCAGTTATAACCCAGTTTTAGCTCGTCGACAATTGGGATATCCGTTGAAGGGACCGCCTAAGAGTATACAAGTTGAGAGCATTTTCTTAGAAGATGACCGAGGACTCCGAGAGAAGATTGTGGAGGCTTGGAAACATTTGCATAAGAAAGATAGGAACAGCTTGGGAAGGCCCAACTGTGTGTCTTTAGAACCATATCTTCAGTGGGTCAGGAACAGGGCAATCAAGCTGAAGATGCCTTATTCTCGTCAACATCCTATACCTCCCAGAGAGGAGCCTACTTATATTTTTATGTCTGACGCCGATAAGTTGGGGGTTGCCTTGAGAAAGTCACAACATGAATCAGACGTGTGGAAGAACAAGTATCAAGTGTCTGTTGCAGAGAGTAATGAGTTTCAGAAACAGAGTAATGAATTTTAGAAACAGAATGTTGGACTTCAGAGACAGATTGTTGAGCTTCAGGAACAACTGCAGTTGAAGGATGAAGAGTTACTCCCCTACAAGAGAAGGAAGGTGTTGGAGGATTTATTTTCCTCCGACTCTCAGTGTACCGTCTGGAAGATGATTGTGGAGAATCTCACCCGTGAGAAGGCTCAGTTGGAGGAGCAGCTCAAGCAACAAAATTCGAAACTCCTTTAGTGTCTTTACTAGCTTTTATTTGGGACTTTTTAAAAGAATATTTATGTAATCCATTTCAATTTAATAAAACGTTTCTTTTTACCGCAATGCCCATAAATAGAGGAATCCCATGAAGTCCTACTCATCCATTCTGCATTCTGCATTTTAGCACCCTTCATTTAGCATTTGCATATGCATGTATCTCTGTTGTGGCTCATCTGGTCTTCTGTCTTTGTCTGTCATTTGACATCTTGACCGTCCGACCAAACTCGAAGCAACCATTAAAAGATAGTAAAAAGAACAAGATATGGATCCCATGACCAATTTCAGGGTGATGACTAATCTGGTATTTGATCTTCCCTCTGATGACAAAGTTCAACAAGCAGATATTCCTATACGATCACAGCCCGTGCAAGATAACCTGTTTGTTCCAGTTGATGAAAGGGATTCCCAGGTACCACGGTGTATACCACATCCTCAGAGTATTCATATTAAGAGGATCGACTCGAACACCAGCTGCGAAGTTCATGATGGAGTAGTGGGGCATTCGATTGAAGAATGAAAAGTTTTCCAAAGAAAAGTTCAAGAGATGATCGACGACAAATTGTTGAACTTCAGAAGAGAAAGCTCGGTCTTGAATGGAACACTGTTATGTTAAGGAATACAAAGACTTAAAGAAATCCTTTAGAAGGGCTTGTTTGGCTGTTCATTTTGTTTGCTTATGTGTATTTTATTTCTCTGATTATAAAGACATAATTGGCATGTAGGAACTTGTGTTTCTTGAACAATAATGCATTAAATATGTTTGTCAAATTTATTCGTTTCATAAAATTATTTTTCATAATTTATAATTCCAACTTTATCCAATCTCTTGCTTTGACAGAGAATTGGGAGGAGGATGACGAATCAAAAACGTAAAAATTTCCTGTCATATGCTTTTGAATGAAACCCTACTGATGATGTAAGGCATTGTTTCAAATCCCAAACACTGGAGATATAAGGAAGATAATCCCTCTTTAACCCCTTTTGAGCCTTGAAGTAGGAGTTTCCTTTTTTTGCTAAATACAAAACCCTCGATTTTAACCTGGGACAAGGTAGTTTTCAGTTATGCTGATCGAGCAATCAGACTCTAAAAAAGGAGGAGTGAACCTTCGAGAATCCATTTTATCTATCCCTAACATATAAAGAGGCTAGAAATCAAAAGACACAAACGAATATCCCTCAACTATCCAAAGAGTGGGGTAGTCACAATCCTTTCAAAAATGCCAAAATGACTTAGAGTCACACGACTTGTTCAAAAATAAAAATATAATGAAAAAAAGAAAAGTCCACTAAGTCAAAACCTGTGAAGGAGACTTAAGCAAAATAGAGACATCCCGCTGGACTTCAAAGTCAAATTCAAAAGACTTCGTCCAGGAAAAAGTTAGGGAATACGAAAAATGCAAAAAGAAAAAACAAAGGATCACAAAGAAATATCCTTAGTAAAGAACAAAGTCGTATGATCAAACACCAAAAGAAAATAGGTGAGTGACTGCCATGTCCAAAGCCTCGATTGAATTCTCGACCATATCAAAATACTCTTGAGAGATGAGTGCTCGTATCAAGTTTAACTGAACATAGGATTGGAGAACATCACGAAGAATGGGTGGGTACAAATAAACTTTGAGCCTTTATCCTTTGTTTCTTAAACCGTGAACCAAGTCACGATACAACCTTTAAAAGGCCTAATTGAAGTAGGGTTCACTTTGAAAGCATACTCGATGAGATGACGTTTCCTGACTCCTATGAGCTATGCTCAAATTGACGCTGGCCTTATAAATTAAATTTGTATCCTAACTAGTGATTTGATCACAAGTTATTGTGATATCTTTTTCAACAAAAAAAAAAAGAAGAAGAAAAAACTTCAAGACAAGTATATATGTTGTGTTAACAGTTTCAGGATTAACATTTCATGCGTGTTGATTTTGCCTGATATATTAGAAAGCTTACATATAAGACATCAATGATGAAACTTGAAGACCATGTTGAACAGGGGCAGGTAGTTTCCAAGTTGTCTACTAATGCAAGTATGACTTTCTCAGAAGTAAGTTTTGAAGACTCATTTATACATAACACCGTCAATCAGGGCCAGTTACGTCGAGATTCGACAAATCTCTCCAAGAGTTTGAAAATAGTGGGGCAATTGAACTCCCTGTTCTCTGTAAAATCCTCTTGGAACGACTTTTTTTCCTCATAAAGCATGTACTCTGGGGCATTTGAGAAATGAAGAGCACGTCATCCATTCACAACACCTATTGTCCAAAATGGTGGCTATTATAAAGATACTTGGTTTTCACAACATTTTTCATATCTCCAATGAATCTTACTTCTAGTGGTCACGATCCCTCCGATGGATCTCTATTTCAAGCAGTGATGATCAATGCAAGAAACCTCCAGTGGGTGACCTGTTTGTTTCTCCAGTGATTCGCTCAACTTCACCTTCCCGAATGAAGTGAACGTTATTTCCCTCCTCAGTGGATCTTTCACAACGCCAGTTTTCCCCAGCAAGGTGGATGTTTATTTCATCCCCATAAAGTTTCGACTCTGATATATTCAAGCGGCTTTGTTACCCAGGTTTCCCCATTGAAGTGGATATTTATTTTTATCCCCTATGAGACCTCGAGTTGAGTATTTTCATCTACAACTCCGACGAGAATCCCTCCAGAGAAGTAGGATATTTGTCTGTGAAGTTTCTTCTAAATTGATATTCATCTTGAAAAATCCTTCAAGATCAAGATATTGTATCCCCCAAGTGGAATGTTTTCTATCCCCTAAAGGAATTTTAAAACCCTGAAGCAGGACTGTGATCCCGTATTTGGTTCTCCATCTATCCCCCAACAGTGCTTCTATCTTTGAGGATTGGTCGGATGTTTGTTCTGAGATGTTTATTTCATCTCTGGTTTCCTCTTTCCATTTGTTGTGTCAACGTCGGCATATAGCATACGCATAGCATATAAATAGATAGCATGACATATACATTTTGCATCTTTATGTCTGTTTGTTCTGTCACTTTGGTCGCGTTTATCCCCAAGGATTGGGTTGTGTCTTCTCCTTCCAAGTAGAATTGTCATCCCTAAGCAGAAAAAGTACACTATTTCTATTTCCCCACAGAGTTCGATCCTCGTGGAAGACGGTTGCTTTAGTTAAATCCCATTTGAGTTCATACCTCAATGGACGAGTCTTGCTTGACAGTTTCTCTTCGTCTACTTCCTGAATTGAACTTCGGTCCTTGACAATCACACTGTGGACACCTCCAACTTTCGAATATGGATTAACCGTGCATTTATTTTGCACTTTTGCTCCCAAAGAAGAATTTTATGGAGATCATCATCAAAGATAAAATACTTTCTCCAGCAGTATCACAAGATCTTCCCGACAATTTATAAGTAGACTACAAAAGACCTTTTTATTTGAGCAACTTGTTCGATTAGGTTTTCTATCAAAGATGACGAGTGGCAGTCTCCTCAAGACAGTTTGTCCATCCCTAGTGGATTTATCAAGATTATTAAACTCGTTAAATGAAATCTCTCCAGAAATCCATCAGAGAAGTTTGTCAAAGACATTACAGATACTTCTCTTTATTTGAGAGTCCATATAATATTTTACAACTACAACAAGGGAAATCCACAGGAATGTATTCCCCCAGTGAGTTCGCTGCACAAGTCTAAATGACATCTCTTTGTAAATCCATCAGAGAAGTTTGCCGAAGACACTACAGGACATCTCTTTATTTGAGAGGACATACTTTGCAAATTAACCGGCTCAAATCTCTCTTGAAGATCCCCGGTGAAGTTTTGCAACCTCCAATACATCATGGCTCACAGCCAAGAAATCCTACACAGTTCTACAACAACAATTTACAATCTACAGTCTACAACGACATCTACAGTCTACAACGACATCTACAGTCTACAACGACATCTACAGTCTATAATGACATCTACAGTCTACAACGACATCTACAGTCTACAACGACATCTATAGTCTACAACGACATCTACAACGACATCTACAGTTTACAATGACATCTACAATCTACAAAATTTACAACCCCCTGTGAAGATGCTCTCACGAGTTTTCATCATTTCGGGAAGAGACTGAGACCAGCTCATAGCATCCAGACTATGACGCTCGGGAAGGTTCTACATCAAGAGACTGAGACCAGCTCATAGCATCCAGACTATGACGCTCGGGGAGGTTCTACATCAAGAGACTGAGACCAACTCATAGCATCCAGACTATGACGCTCGGGGAGGTTCTACATCAAGAGACTGAGACCAGCTCATAGCATCCAGACTATGATGCTCGGGGAGGTTCTACATCAAGAGACTGAGACCAGCTCATAGCATCCAGACTATGACGCTCGGGGAGGTTCTACATCAAGAGACTGAGACCAGCTCACAGCATCCAGACTATGACGCTCGGGGAGGTTCTACATCAAGAGACTGAGACCAGCTCATAGCATCCAGACTATGACGCTCGGGGAAGTTCTACAACAAAGACTGAGACCAGCTCATAGCATCCAGACCATGATGCTCGGGGAGGTTATACGTTGTACTATTTCCAGTTGGATTCCAAAAGAAAAGAAAAAATATATAAAAAAAAACAGTGAAAAAAAAACAAAACAAAACAGAACTGAATTATTGATTCGATCAGAGAATTCACTTTGGATATTACAGTCATCTGGATTGCTCCGTGGTGATAATAAGTTATCCTTCGATTACAAGTTTCTCACCTGCTGCTAAAACACCATATTCTTGGCGTATGTGCTGCTGTTATACTTCGGAGATTTCCCATTGGTGGTTGTATCCCGTCCCTGTGGAGTCCCGCTTTGTTGGGTCTGTTACCCATTTGTTTCTCGCGTACAGTGTCTAGTTTTCTCCCCTGTGGGGCCATTAACCCACAGGACCCTCTTTGTCTTGCATTTCATAACACTGCATATCATTTGCATTTGGCGGCTTCTTATGGCCAAAAATTCGTGCAATGTTTGTATTTAAGTCCCTCCTATCTCGTCGAGACGAAGATTTCAATCTCCATATCTCCGAATAGAAGTAACTTAAATAGGGGCATCTGTTGCACCCTAATTTTTGACCTTAAGGATCTCACTATAGTCCAAGTAATACCCCAAACTTTACCCTCAAATCAGTCGATTCATGCATCATGACATTTCATTTTTTGCATAAAGTTAACTATTAACAGGTTACGTAGGCTGTCTGTTTTGCAGGAATTGAATCAGGGGCACTTTAACTCTGGAATGGGCAAAATGGTCATTTTCACGTTGTTGCTGACAATTTTTGAAGACAAGTTGTCACCAGATTTTTGAGACAATTGATATGTTATTTCTGAGACGTGTATTTGCCACTTGGGATTATATCAGAGCATCAATCTGGTTTGATTGGTATCGGGAAAGGTTGTCAGAAACATAACTGGATTTGGGCCGTTCATTGCTTATGGTTTATTTTTAAGACATTCCAGAGCAATCCCCTGTCTGTTAATAAGGCGCAATTTTGGATTTAAAATAAATTGGATGTTGCTGGATCTTTTTTTGAGGAACTATTTGATCAGTGGAATTTAGTTTGAATACGTTGTTGTTAAGTCAGTTGTTTTGAATATAGGCAAATGGTTATTTATAAAGGAATAAGGGTGAAGAGATATTGATAGCTCATGTTGGCGTTTGTTTTTCATCGAAGCGTGTACGGTTTAGAGAGTATTTCAAACTCAATTCATAGGACGAATTCTCACTTTGTTATTATGTTTTGAATGAGAAGTTGAAGCTTTTATGGAGCGTTCAACATTCAAATGTCTGAAAATATTCACGAGTGATATACATAGGCGCTGGTTCTATTGCATAAAGGTGAGGCATTTCAAAAGTTCATGTTGAGCCATAATTCCAAAGCCATACAAATTCAAGGAAAGCTGGAATATAATTGAGTAAAAAAAGATTTGAATTTCATTTCATTGAATATTTTGGTTACAAATTACAAAAGACTCTAAGTTACATTTTTCCTATCCTAAAAGAGCCTAAAAACTTAAATTATTCCAAAGGCTTCCTTCAACCATGAGTCTTCACGCATTTTGCTTCCGGTTACCTACACAAATGAAGACAAAGAAAAAACAGAAGAAAAATGTTAGAAAGTATAACAGACACCCTCAGAAAATTTTCATCATTGGGTGCCGGGAGGGCACGACCGAAGCCGCATCCTACTCCCACTTCCAAACCTCAACCTCGGCTACCGACCGACAGTATCTGTTCCATTGTGGGACAGCCGAGAAAGAGAGGTAAAAGAAGCGTTTTCGGGCCGAAATGATTTGTACAAATGTGGATTCAAAGGGATGCTATCAAGTAAATATGGTAGCACTATCAACTAAATATGGCCAGGATCCCAAACTGATGCCCATAACCAAAGTGGATGGAAATACAAAACTGAACAAGTGAGTGCACATCACAAAATCAGCAGGAAACCCGAAACCAACATGTAGGCTCAGTTTGGAAACATCACAGCCCCAAATCATCTGACGACAACAGTTCGAACATCAGTCCATCAGAAAAATTGGCTCAAGATCAAAATGGACATCGAAAGCAGGTCATCATCAATAATCCAGTTCGTATCAGTATTCAAATTGAACGAAAACCAAAGGTCAAAACAAACTGCATCAGATGAAACCAAATATCCAAACATATGACAGAGTTACCCGTATCAGAAGCATCTGCAAAATCCAAACAAATCCAGTTATCCAATTGAAATCAAAGCAAATCCAGATGAAATCAAAGCGAATCCAACCAGGAAAATCCGAAAAAGGAAAACTTTGATCAAATCAGAAAGGTATAATTGTTGAAAATCAATATCTAAAACGCCCTCAATCAAATAATTTCGGGGCAAATCAGAGATTTCATGGAATAGTAACGAAGATCCAAAGTTACAAAGTCCAAGAGGAATCAAGAGAAAGTATAAAAGAAAGACACAACCTGTTCAAAACCCTAGCGAAAGCGGCCGCGAGAAAGATTGAAGACGAAAGTCATTATCGTCAGAAAGCAAAGAATCAACGAGACACACTGAAGGAAGACTGCCGGCGTTTATTCGAACAAGCAATCAATCCTTCTTCGAGCCTCAGCTCCGACATCATCGGCCCCTTTTTTCAGCGAAACCCTAAAAAACGTGAGTAATAGTCAGTGTTGTAAACGTTTAACATCATCTATGTTTGTTTCAGGATGGGTCAATGGCCGCGAGAGAAAGACGATAAGAATGCCATGAAAGACGAAGAGATAGAAGAGATAAAGTGTGAATGGCGCCGCGAGACACAATAGGGTTTGAAACCCTAAATTGGTTGTCCCCTTGTGTTTAATCATGACATGCAACTGGGTTGGGTTGGAAACCCTGCCGGCCCAACTTCCTCTTTATTTTATATTTTGTGATCTATTATTATAATTATCATTATTATTATTTTGTTAAACCTTTTTTTTATAACTAAATGATGAAATCTGTTTTAAAATAAATACTATTAAAACTTTTTCCAATTAATAAATAAAATCTGATTTTTAAACCTTTCTATAAACCTAAACCTTTTTTTAAAATGCTAACTAAATTTTTTTTAAAAAAATAAATAATAAACTAACACATTATAGTATTAAAATTTAAACCTTTTTAAAAATAAAACTTCTTTTAGATAATTAAGTTGAAACTGTTTTCGAAAATTAAACTTAAATTTTTTATAATAATATTAAATCTTCTTTTAACCTAAATCAAAACTTCTTCTTTATATCAAAAAAAATAAACAACAAGAATCTCTAATTTTGCACTTTTGTCTCATAATTCATCTGATTACCGTTTGACTTTGCCTACTAATGTGTGTGTTCATTTTTTAAGCTTATGTTTACTGTTATTACATGGTGTTTCTATTTAAGTTTCATTATTATTGTATCTGTTTCTGGAATGTAACCTCGCGAACAAATAATCGCGTTTATCTTTCCGCACTTTAATTTCCGCTGTTTGTATGGTTTAAATTCTCGCATCTTTCACCATTAATCTGTCACCTTGCACTCCTCCGAAGGAATAGGTCTAGCCGTTTGGCCACCACGCTAATAGTCCTCAAACTTCAAACCCTTTCCATACTTTACAAACCCTAATTTTTCACAAATATCTCGTCGCAGACAAAATTACACATAGCATTAGGTCAAGGAGTCGCCTCACTCCCTTTTAGGGTTTCCCGCCGTGGAATCCCTAATTTAACCCTATTTCAACTTAACAATTTTTCAACATAGAAATTGGTGTTTTCTATACTCCGTGTAAGCGTATCCTTAGGATGCGTTTATCCCCCTTGAGATCTCGGCCACCATCGAGAAGTCTCTAACAACCCTTTAGGGGAACTACAAATACTCTGATTCCATTCCCGTCAGGATATGTAGGCACAAGATGTGACGTCTTGGCGAGTATACTTAGGACTAACCCCTTAGGTCTTTCTCTTTACTTTTAACTCTTAGTATTACCTTTAAGCAGATAACCTTAGCAATAAACAAACATTAAAACAAGAGGTTCCTGTAGAGTACTACAGAAACTTAGAATGCTAATACCTTCCCTAAGTTTAACCAACCCCGAACCTATAACTCTCTAACTTGCATTTGCATTGCATTGTGGGAATTTCGATCTTTATCCCTTCCTTTGGACAAATCAAAGACCGGTTGCAAATTGAATTAAAGATTCAAACTAATTAATAGTTTGGTATCCAAATTTCACCGCGACAATGACTTATGTGAAAGGGATCTCCACATGAAGTTTCTCTATGACTTTAATGAATTTATGATATGGGTTATTGTTCTTGGTTTGTTTTAATCTTTGTGGATAGAGTATAGGAGGGGGTTCGTTAGTTTTTTCTAAAGTTTTTTCTTTGTCTTGGTTTTTCTGTTTTTCGGATCCTACTGGTTCCTCTACTTCGTCCGTGGTTACTATGCTTTCTTCAGAAGTCTTGGGTTTGCTCAATGTCGGGTTAACTGGTTCATCGTAAGGGTCCCAATTTGTAAAGTAATTGCATTGGCTTGCCCTCGGGGGTTTTGTTGAGGTTGTCCAGGGAATTGCCCTCCGGGTGTAGTTTCGGGGGCTTGTTTTAAAGCTATATGAGAGATATGGGTTTCAAGCATCTTATTGTGGGTGACTATTTGGTCTACCTTAGTTCCTAACTGGGTAATTAGTTCATTAACATGAATGTTCTGGTTCATGAATTCTTTGTTTTACTGGGTTTGAGTCGTAATGAAATTTTCCAGGATTTTCTCAAGGTTCGGCTTAGGTTGCACAGCTTGCATATGCAGGTTTTGTCTTTGAGCTTGAAAACTGGATGGTCTCGGAGGTGTAGGGTTTTGGATGGGGTTATCATTTTTATAGGAAAAGTTTGGACTATTCTTCCATCCAGGGTTGTAAGTGTTTGAAAATGGGTTCCCTTGGGTATAGTTGACCTCTCCCGAATGAGTTTCGTTCAACAGATTGCACTATGCTGATTGGTGGCCTTTGGCTCCACATAATTCACATTCTGTTGAGACTGCTGCTGCAGTAACTGGGTTTGCGTACATATGTTCGACCTTAAGGGCCAAAGCGTCCATTTTGGCTTGCATCATGTTGTTGTACCCCAAAATTTGACCAACCTTTTTCTTTACTTGGCTTGTGTTTCTTTTCATTTAAGCATTTGCATTTGCATCAAGTCATCAAGTGCTTATGCAAGTCATCAAGTGCTTACAATCATCAGGAAGTGGTCATAGCTCTTTGAAAGAGTAGATTGATGTGTGTTGCTTATCTCCTATCTTGGAGGTCAACTGGGGATCATAAGTACATGGTTATGGATAAGAGATGTTTTAGAAGCTCATTGAGTGCTTTGGAAGCCATTGTAGAGCTTTTCTAAACACTTATTTCACTTGCAAGAGGTCACAGTCAAAGGATGTGCACCTAGGGTTTCATCTGGTTAGCTCAAGGTCAACTGTGAACTTGAGGGAGTTTGAGACTTGGTTTTAAGTAATTGGAGCCACCGGGAGTTATGTTGAGACATTTAAGATGTCATTTAAAGTTCAAATAAAGAAGAAACAACAGTTCAAGAAGTTACTAAATTAGGGTTTCTGAAGGTTTCAGTGTAAAATCCTCTTCTTTAGTGCTCAACTTCAAGGATACTTTACCTCATGATACAAGTTTAATCTCATTTTATTGTGAACATGAAACTTGTAGGGCATGTTCTTAGATTTCTTTTGAGTACTATAACTAATCCATTGGGTTTGTGGAACTCAAGTTATGATGCCAACAAGTTATAGGTCTCAGATGAACTTATTTTTTGGTCAACAAAAGTGAACTGACTTCCAAGGCACTTTTGACCTAGAATCATGTCTCTCCTAAACTTTAGGTGAACATGAAAGTTTTTCCTCATGATCTTAGATTTCCAAAAAGTCCTAGAAGTCCTTGATATCATTTGTGGAACTCAAGGTATGGATCTTACAAGGCAAGGGTATTTTGGGAAAGTTTGATTATAGGTCATTTGTTACATAAGCCATTTTCATGCACTTGTGTACTTCAAATGAACTTTCAACCAACATGAAAGTTGCTCCTAGAGACCCCTTTTACATCATGAAACCTAAGGATTGTGTGAATTATGATTGATTATGGACATTGGGTGGAAATTTCAAGTGAAAAATGAGCTTTAAAATGTAATTTCTATTCAATGCATTATAGACCATTTTCATGTTTTATTTTGATTCAATTCTCTTCAAGACACATTAATAAGTAAAATGCAAAAATTGGTTTGGCACATGATGAACAAAAACACGGGCATTTTGGCATTTCTTCACAAAGAAGTTTCACTTTGAAACTTACTAATTAGATCACACACAAAGCCCAAGTCCATTCCAATGTGAAATTCAACTCACCAGCTGCAAAACCAAGGGATTTTCATGAGTGTATGCAAGCATTTTCACGTGTGCATGAGTTACTTCCATTTTGGGAATTTTTTCAAATTCATCCAAATAAGGCTTCATGGGCTTTCCAATTGATTAAATATCCAACATATATAAGTTCAAAACGAGCTTTGAGGGCTTAGAAGGGAAAATTGAGCTTGGAGAGTGCATTTTTCAGTTTTCAAATTCTCAAGAAAAATTAAAAATCGGTTTTCATTTTTCTCTGCAAATCAAGGCAAATTGAAGTGCAATTAAGCTTCCTTGAAGAACTTGGAGTGGATCTGGATCATTTGGAGCAAGCTTGCATGTCTGAGAAGCACCAACGAAGTGTCTCCGTTCAGTAAGTTTCCAATCAACTTTTCTCTCATTCTAGGCCATGATCTAGGTTCATATTGGTTGCATCTAAAGCCCTACCTTGTGTAGGCCATGTTTGATCCATTATTGCTCGTGTTTGCTTAGGTTTTCAAATGTGCATATCAAACTTGTTGGCTTCGATTCTCTTAATTTATGAAAGATATGGATGATTGGATCTTGGATTCATGGCCTACGTGACTTCAGCTTTCTTTTGGTACCAATTTTGTCAAGTTTGGTTAAGGTTGATGGTCTGAGCTCCAGCCACCTCGCTGGAGAAGACGACCGGAGCTAGGGCTCCAGTGTCTGGTTCATAAACCCTTAGATCTGACGTGTTTTGTGTTGGACTTGTTGATCATGCACGTGTGCTGTTTCCATTGGCTTGACTTGGTGATTTAGAGTGTTGACTCCATGCTGGATTAATGAAACGTTGCGTTTCATTAATCTGGCTGAGGTTGGTTTGGATATGAGCCCAGGATGCTATTGGCACCCCTCTTTTATTGAGCCCAAACGCGTTTGAATTGCATCCTTTGCATTCTAGGATTACTCATACACCTCCCTTGCATTTTGTTTTATTTCTTTTTATTTTATTTTCTGTTTTGCTTTTTAATTATTAAAAATACTTCCAAATATCAGAAAATTCAACAAAAAATATTTTCAAACACATTAAAGTCTTAATTATTTTTTCATAATTTTTAATTTGGATTTTCTTTTATTTTTCACTTTAATTTGAATTTTATGATTGGAAGTGTTTTTAATATGGTTTTCATTTGTTGCTTGATTTGTGGACCATTTGCAATCACCTATGAGTAAGGTTTCCTCTCCATTTTGATGATGGATTGAGGTGCCTTTGAGGCTAATTTTGGTCAAGGTTTGACCTATTTTTGCTTGACTTTGGTTTGCATTTGTTTGACCCTTGATAAATATCCTTCAAGGTGGAGCACACTAGTTAATCAAATCATTTGGTGATGCCTTGATTGGAATTTGGTTTGGTTGTTTTGGCCTCTGGTTCCCAACTTGTTTATGAGATTTTTGCATTTTATTTGGAATTTATTGAACCATTCTCCTATTTTTGGTGAACCTTACAAGTCAAGTCACCCTAATTGAAGTTCATATAAACTAGTTGACCTAGTTCTTTTGGGAGATGACCTTTGTGGATCCCATATGCATCATATGCCTCTTGAATCACATTCATGACATGTTTAGGATGCTGGTTTCATTTTTATAGGTTATACACTTGTTTGGTTTGTGTTGCAAGTTACTTTTAATTAGGGCTTTCCTTTTGCATTTGAATGTTGAAAGTGTTTGGAACTTTGGTTCTTTACCTTGCCCTACTTGGTATCTTGTCTTGGCTTTGCTTCTTATTTGGTTTGTGAACCTTCTTCTCTTGTTCTCACTTCTGTCCCTTGGACTTTGGAACTCATTCAATGTGATTTGGTACTCTTTGTTTGTACTTTGAGTTTACCTTGAATGAGATGCCACTTTGAGAACTTATTTGTGCTTTCTTGTTGCATGATCAATTTAATGCTTTTGGTTGAGATTCTTCTTATGTTGCTTGCTGCCCAATCCTATTCTCCCATCCTCATCTTGATCATGCCTTCTTCTCTTTCTTATTTGTTTGCCTTTTGAGGTTGGTGATTGATGTTTAAATGGTTGTAGGAGTTGTAACTTCTCCCATTTCATCTCACCTTTTTCTTGGTCTCGTTTGAGTTCTTTTGCTTGCATTCCTCTTTTGTTTTGCATATATTTGTTTGTTTTCAAGAGGTTGAGATGTGCTTGTGGTGGCTGCTGCCCCACACTTTTTTCATCCCTCTTTTCATTGTGTTGCATTTCATGTTTGCATCCCTTTCTTCCTTTTCATTTGTGATTGATTTATCTTGTGTTTACTTGGTTCTTTTTTCCATGATCCCTTAGGGTTCCTAGTCCCTCGGGAGTAGGAGAGACATTAAGTGTTCAATCCAAGCATGATAACATTAGGATAGAATTTCCCTCTTAATCTCATTCATAGGAGCACATTGCATGATAACATTAGGGTTGAGTTAGTTTCCCCTTAGTTGTGTCTTCTCTCTTCTCATCTCAAAACTTATTCAAAACATGTAATAAAGGATAATGAGTGTTGTACACTACGAGCCTTAAGCATTTGGGAAATGATGATTGGGGGGCCTCCTATTAATTGTCTAGAGTGTTTAGCGTTTGCCCTTTGGGTGATATGCGACGCATTCGCTCCTAAGTCATAGTCTTTAGTGCAACATGAATTAAAAACACAATTCAATTCACTTCTTCTTCATAAAAGACTCAAAAACAAACATCAAACTTTTTTATCCTTCGGGATTAATTGAAAACCATTTTCAAAGAGAGTGTTGTTAACTCTTGGTTCTAATGCAAATAGGTAATGCCTAAGTCTCCAATGGTCGAGCATCAATACACCTAACTGCTAGAACTAAGGTTTAACCCTACTCGAGTAAAACACTTGAACCAACTTGTGGTCGTGTCAGCCCAAACTACATTTGCTCTGATTTCTCATACCAGACGAGGATACGTAGGCACAAGACGACGATGTCTTGGTGAGCAACCTTCCCCATCTTTCACCCGTAGTTTTCCGAACTACGTTGACTCTGACTTTCCCATTGCACGAGGGAGTACGTAGGCATAGAGCGGCAATGCTCTATCGAGTCTCTTTTCTTTTCTTTTTTCCCTGTGGCCTGTAGCTTAGATAGATTAACACCCTTTTAGATAGATAACAAGTGTAGATCCCGCCGAGTACGACGGACGTGAGGGGTGCTCATACCTTCCCCTTGCGTAACCGACTCCCGAACCCAAGATTTGGTTGCGATGACCTGTATTTTCCCTTTTTCATATGTTTTCCTTGATCGTTTCCTTTCCCTCTCTTTGGGATAAATAACGAACGGTGGCGAATCTTCTGTCCTTGCCGGCCCCTCTTCGCAGCGATGCGACAACTAGCGACTCTGCTGGAGAAACTTCCCATCCCCTATGCGAGTCAATCCTAGCGCTTGTTTGTTTTATCTTTGGGGTGTGTACATATGTGTATATGTATTGTACTTTACTGCATTTGCATTTTGTTTTCAGCATTTATATTATCATATTGTTGTGTTGTTGGGTGGGAATGTTCCACTGTGTGATAAGCCAATACCCAGGCTTGAGTATAACCATAGCATTAGAAGTGGAAAGTAGTGGTGAACCTGCATGTTTGGCATGCACTAGTTCTCATGAAATTTGCGCTCAGACGAGATTCTCTTTGATGACTACCTTTCCAGTCTATTTCGAACAGTTGAGAGGATGTTAAATCTGTGGATTGTCGAATTTGGGGACCGATCATATGGAAGTCAGCTAAGTGAGGCCGCTTCGTTAGACTATGATGCCAAACCAGAAATGGTGAATGTATCATCGTTTCTCGAAAGTCTGTGACGCGGATGACTGCATAGGATGCCAGACCTTATCAGAGATAGGTTCATACTTGTGAGTGAGGAGGGTTATGCAGGAAACTTTGACCTTTAACCTACCCAGTTTTCTCGTTAGTGTGAACTTTTGGTCCTTGATACAATAGTTCTTTATATCAGTGTTGTGTTATATTCTCGCCGAAACAAAGCGCTGGTTCTTCTCAGTCAACAGCATAGCCATCTTGATCCCCTGTTGCATTTGCATTTAACATTGACATGTATTTATGTTGCAGGTGTATATTTTCCTCTTGATTCTAGTGAGCTTATTCCACTTATGACATGGAGCCCAGTTTGAAAAAGACTGTTGTGTACAAGTTTCCTACTCCTGACGTAGCACCTCTGCTCAGTTTGATTTCTGTTGCTGATCGTAATGTAATGGAAGATTTCAAGAAGTCATATGGGAAGCTCTTGGGTTGTTTCTGCAAAACTTCAGTATTTGAGTTGGGGGGTCTTCACACCTTGCTTCAGTTTTATGATCCACAGTTGAGGTGTTTCACTTTCCCGGGTTATATGTTGATGCCTACCTTGGAGGAGTTCTTTATGCTGCTAGAAGTTCCTATTCTGGATCAGATGCCTTTTTATCATACTGAAGCTGAACCTAATTTGACTAAGCTTGCTAATTCTCTTCATCTAGACACTTCAGAGTTAGAGGGGAAGTTGGTTAGAAGAAATAGGATGCCTGGATTTCCATTAACTTTCTTGGTTGGTAAAGCTCAATACTTTGCGAAAGAGGGTTGTTGGATTGTCTTTAATGCTATCTTAGCTCTGTGCATATATGGTGTAGTTTTGTTTCCGAATATTCCTAACTTTGTGGATCTGAATGCTTTCCACATATTCATCTTAGGAAATCTTGTGCCTACACTTCTGGGAGATGTTTATCATTCTGTGCATTACAAGAATGGGAATCAGAGGGGAAAGAATGTGTCTTGTTGTGTACCTCTTTTATACAGATGGTTTGTGAGTCACCTTTCCAAGGTTGGTCCTTTTGTTGACACTGCAGGTATCTCTGAGTGGTCAGAGAGACTTATGGGCTTGACTTCTGAGAACATCATATGGTTTGACAGAGATCAGTTGGGCACATAGATTATCTTTAGCTGTGGTGGTTTTCCTAACGCCCCGTTGATTGTAAGGAAAAGAGGTATTAACTATAACCCAACTCTCGCAGTGAGGCAGTTTGGGTATGCTCTGAGGGAACCTCCGAAGGAAGAGGAAGTACAAGAATCTCTGTATTTCACTGGCTTTCTTGAGAATGAGACCCTGATCAGAGTGGAGAAGGCTTGGAACAAGATTCACCATAGAGGGAAGGTTTCTTTAGGTAAGAGCAACAATAGAGCTTATGAGCCTTATATGGTTTGAATTCAGGAGAGAGCTAAGAGGTTATTGATGCCATTTCCAGCTTGTGAGTCTTTATATCCTTTGATGATTGACGAGCCGACTACTGTTGATATCCAGAGATATAATCATCGATGGTTCGAAAAGGAGGATTTGCGTAAGGCAAACGAGGAATTGGAAAAAGAGATTATTCAGCTCCGAAGCAAGAGAAATGAAGCCACTTTTTCATCTAAGAAGCAAACTAAATTGGTGAATAAGTTGGGTAGAGAGCTAACTGCAGAGATTCGCGCTCGAGAGCGTGCGAGCTTAGATCTGAAGAGCGTCAGTGATGTTCTTAGTTCCAAGAAGAAAGAGCTGGATAGAGCATATGTAGAGATCTCCAAGTTTAATAACCAATGGAATACCATTCTAACTAACAACAAAGACCGAGAAGACAAAGTGCGTTAACAGATTGCTAAGTTGAAGGCTCAGATCCAGGTAAGAGATGAGAAAGTTATAGCTGAATCCTTGCGCCGACGCGAAAGTGACTGTAGACTGAGTGAAGCTCTTGCAACCTTGGAAGACTATAAGGCAAGAGCATATGTGAAGAGATCTAAGCTTGAGGAGGCATTTGGTGAAGGCGCTTGGGAGGATTATGTTCAGAGCTTGCAGAGCATCATTAGCCAGAGAGTTGCTCATCCAGGGGTTGGTAGCCAGGCCAGATCATTCAGATACGAGAAAGTTGTTGGAGGATTTCCAGGCTCCCCATCGTATTTAATGTTTTTCTCTCTTTGTAGTTTGTTGTTATGATGTATCTTGACCATCACCAAATTTTTTGGCTGAGGTCATTTTGATTCCCTTGTATTCAGTGATGTGTCGTACATTGGCTCTTGGCTCTCATCTTATTTATGAGGAGTTTGCTATGCTTATCTGTTGGCTTCCCGTTGTCTTGCTGTTCTCGCGGAACTAGAATCGAGGGAAAAATTTCCATAACGCATATTTACATGTCTGCATCTTGCATCATTTCTCATTTTTGCATTGCAGGTGCTCTGGAACCATTAACCTTATTTCTATGGTTTATTCACTTGTTTCAGGATTGAAAATCAGGCGACTCATCGCTATGCTACTCGGGGAAATCAACGCAGGATTATGGATCAGATTCAGGCTGAGCTTCAGGAATTCCGTGACAGGATGACCCAATTCATGGATATGATGCAAGGGGTCGCCAATGGCCAAGAACAACTGAGAACTTTGGTGCAACCGTTAATTTCTAGGGTTGACGGGAGTGGTGTGCTTCATGGTGGAACTGCTGCTGTTCCTCCTCAAAATGACAATGGTACTCCACATGCTAATACTGTTCATACAGTTGTTATCCCTCAGGGCGGAGGAAATCAGACTGGAGTTCATATTCCCAGACCTACATGTGCTGTGCATGGGAATACTGCCCCTCAGTGGGAGGAGGATGATCAAGAGGATGTGTTATCTATGAGGGATGTTGGTGCTGGTCTGCCATCTGATGCAGACAGGAGGTTTAAGCTGCTTGAGGAAAAGATGAAGAGTTATGGGAATCATAATTCTATGGGTTTGGATATGGCAAATTTGGGCCTGATCCCAGATTTGAAGGTTCCTCTGAAGTTCAAAGTCCCGGACTTTGATAAATATAAGGGGACAACCTGTCTGAGGGTTCATCTTCGTTCCTACTACCGCAAGATGTCCTCCTATTCTGACGATGAGAAGCTGCTTATTCATTTTTTCCAGGACAGTCTTTCTGGTCCGTCTCTAGAGTGGTACATGGGGCTAGAGCCAGTTAACATCCGAAGCTGGAGGGATTTGGCTGAGGCTTTTGTTAAGCATTACCAGTACAAAAATGGTTTGTCACCGAACAGGGTCCAGTTACAGAACTTATCTTATAGAAATAATGAATGCTTCAAAGAGTACGCCCAGAGATGGCGTGAATTGGAAGCCAGAGTGCAACCTCCTATGGTGGAGAGAGAATTGATAGACATGTTTGTTGCCACATTACCGGGGGTGTATTACGAGAAGCTGATCGGCAACATGTCGGGGAGTTTTTCAGATCTAATCATTACAGGGGAAAGAGTTGAGAATGAAATTAAATTGGGTAAAATTCAACCCGGTGAAGGATCCTCAGTTGGAAGTGTAACACCCCCTTCTATACCCCAAATAAATGCATATAAAACAATTAAGCACATACAAATTATCAGAGTAAAAAGATTTTATAATAAGGTATAAAAGAAGAATGCCACAGTTTCACCAATAAAACTCTTTAACATTTTGCTCCATAAAATATGTAACATTTTCGTAGTTTTAGAAATCATATTTCAACATTTAATTTAAGCGGAAGATAACATCATTTAATCAGTTCCAAAATATTAATTCAAATGCACATAAGTCATCCAGATTAATACATCATATCAGTTAGATTACAAAACCACATCGGCTGATACATCGCAATGTATCACAAAAGAATGACTACACTAGTCTAACTACCCGGTGTTACATATCAGAGCAGCCGACTCAAAAGAATGAAGACTAACTTCACAAAAGGACTCCAGCATCCTAATCTGCAATGCCTCATAGAGCATTATAAAACAGCAGAAGGGTGAGAAATATAACCATAATAATCAAAGCATAAGATTATATATATATATAGGTAATCATGTAACACATATTCGCATTTCTCACCACACTTCATTCTCTTAGTCATATATATTTACCACACATGTATATATACAAACATGGATATCCACAAAGCATTCCCACATTATGTATACACTTACAATTTCCACAATCTCATCATTCACACATAAGCATCACTTCATGCATATGTCAGATATCAATGTGACTCAACAACTCAATGCAACTCATGCAATGCGGTACCGACTCTCGTTATCTTTTTTTGGTTTTTACATTAAACCGGGTCCACACTTCTAGACCGATAACCCGTTATCTTTTTTCGGTTTTTACATTAAACCGGGTCCACACTTCTAGACCGATAACCACAAAGGCCCGTCCTCTAAGCCTTCAAACCCACACTTCTAGGTTTGGGACAAGCCACTAGTTTCCACGAAACTAACAGACATTGCCTCTTGACTAAATGATGCATGTACAATCAACCACAACAAATGCACTTAAGACCGACATCTTAATCTCATGCATTTACATAATTCATCACTTCAAGAATTACACAATGATTGTACATACAACATATATCAAACATTTATCAATGTATTCATTTCACACATCATCATATTCAACAACAATGCACACATATCACATATGTTCCCATGCATTCACACCACAATCGCATACATATATGCACTCACAATTCATTAGACGATACACATACATTTCTCATTGTATCCCCATGTATCTCTAATTATCACAACAATCAAGGTATTCTCATTACAATACCAATCATACAATTATAAGTTATGCACACATATTCAAAATGTTCTCATGCATACTCATTACATAATTGTACACAACAATCAAACATCCATAGCTCATCAATTAATACACACATAATCATCATTATGTTCTCATGTATTTTAACCGATTACAATTAATCATTTATATCACAACTCTAGGATTCACGCCCGAAGGCTACCCACAGCACATGTTATCATGATAGTTCACATACTCATTCATAACATAGAAGTATTAACATATGCGAATCAACCAAACAATCACCATTTGGATAACACAGCAAAGAAAATATACTGTCACATTCGCCTTCATTCGCCTGGCGAACCCTCGCAGCGAACCTTCGCCTGGCCTTCGCCTGGCCTTCGCCTGGCGAACTCTCTCAGCGAACACTCGCTAGACTTCGCCTGGCGAGACTTCCCAGCGAGCCCAAGTCAGTAGCTACTGACTTCATTCGCCACCATTCGCCAGCACCTTCGCTGGGCGAACCTTCGCTATCCAACCTCGCCTGGCGAACTCGCCAGCGAAGTCCACTGGGATTTAACTTATAATTATTCGCTAGCATTCGCTAGGCTTCGCCTGGCGAAGCTTCGCCTTCGCTCGCCTGGCGAGAGCCAGCGAACCTGCGCGGAACAGAACCCTATTCTGCCTCTCCTTCATCAATCCATCATCAACCAAACCTCAAACACCCAAATCAGTACAAATAGCATCAATACATGTTACCCGACTATTCTACGGTGTTATTACTCAGTTTCAACCGATTAAATCATCAATCTACCGACTAATCCAACATTTGCCCTAATTGGAAAGTGATGAAAAACATCCACAAACCCAAACCCAACATACATAATAGCATACAATGATTAAATAGCAATGTTTCTCACCCTTACCTCGATTAATCGGAGCTTTGATGTTGGTTCTTGATGATTTCCACTTTTCCTCTTCTTCTCTTCTCTTTCTCTCCTTTCTTCTTCTTTCCTCTTTCTTTCCAAATGTTTTTCTATCTTTCTTTTCTTTCTTCCTCTATTTTATATTTCCTCTATTTTCTTTCCTCTCCAATTCCTTCTTAAATTTTCTATCCATACCAATTAATAAAAATTAATTCCAACATTAATAAAAATCCCACTAAATCAATTAATTACTACAATTAATTATTTAATGAAATTTGGGCTGTTACAGGAAGAGTTAAGAAAAGTTTTGGTAATAAGAGAAGAGAGGGGGAAACCAATGCAGTCTCGGGGTCCCGAAACAAAAACAAGGGTTGAGGTCAGCAGTACCGTCAACAACAACCTCAGGTTGCAAGCATTACAATTCCTGCAGTACCACAACAACAGCAACAAAATTATGCTCCTCGCAGATTTCAGGATCGGGGCAGAGCAGTAAATAGGCAGTTTGATGCGCCACCGATGCCATACTCGCAGTTGCTTCAACACTTGATGCAATTACAATTGATTCAGAAAAGGACTCTGGCTCCTTTGACTGGTGCACCACCACCCGAATATGATGCTAATGCTAGATGCAATTTTCATTCCGGTGCTCCTCGCCATAACATCGACAATTGTAAAGTGTTTAAGCATAAGGTACAAGACCTTATAGACAGCAAAGCCATAAACTTCTCTCGTGATGCACCCAATGTCGTGCAGAATCCCATGCCTAATCATGGGGCAGCTGGGGTTAATGCCATTATTGAGGATGAGGGTTTGAACTTGGTAGCTGATGTTGAAGATTTGAAGAATCTGTTGAGTTTTGTGAAAGACAAACTGTTGAGTGGAGGGGTATTTCCTGGTTGTGGCAGAGCTTGTGCAGAGTGTTTGATCCATCCCGAGGGATGCGAGAAGTTGAAGAGTCATGTTCAGAAGTTGATGAATGATGGTATTCTACAATTTGACAGAGTGTCAGAGAAGAAAGATGAGAAAATAGTCGAGGAAGAGAAGAATGAAGTTGCGACAATTTCGATTCCTTATAAGACAATCACTATTTCCGCGCCTCCAAGGCCGCCCACTGTCATAATTACTAAAGTTGGACCCATACCTTACGAAATTACCAAGGCTATTCCGTGGAACTATGGAGCCGAGGTCTACTATAATGGTCAGAAGCAGGAACTGAAAGGTTCATCATAGGATTCTGTTGACAATCTGGTAGGGACCGGGGGAAAAACCCGAAGCAGAAGAGTACTTTCACCTCCTGAAGTGAGTGCTGAGAAATCTGATAAGGGTAAAGGAAAAGCGGTGGTCGAAGAGAGTTCTCAGGCTGGTGAGAAGGAGTCCTTGTTGAAGGAAGCAGAAGAGTTTATACGGTTGATCAGGAAGAGTGACTACAAGATCGTAGATCACTTACATCAAACACCGTCAAAGATCTCCATTCTGTCATTGCTGTTGTGTTTTGAGGCACATAGAAATGCTCTCTTAAGAATCTTGAATACAAAATACGTGCCACAGGAGATATCTATGAATCAGCTCGAAGGAGTAGTGGCACACATTAATGCTGGTAACGGGATGGGCTTTACTGATCTTGATTTGACGCCCAAAGGAAGGAATCATAATCTGGCGATGCATATCTCCATTGAATGTAGAGGGGCGGTGTTGTCACACGTGCTGGTGGATACCAGGTCATCACTGAATGTGCTACCTAAGAAAGCTTTAATGAAGCTAGACACCCGAGGGATAATATGCACCCCAAGTGACTTGGTGGTTCAAGCTTTTAATGGGACCCGAAGGTCCGTGTTTGGGGAATTGACTCTTCCGATCCAGGTTGGTCCGAAAGTTTTTGATGCTTGGTTTTATATCATCGATATTCATCCAGCATATAGTTGTCTGTTGGGACGACCCTAGATCCATTCAGCAGGTGTAACGCCCCTTTCTATACCCCCAAATAACACAATTAAATCATTTAGGCACGAATTAAAAATTCCATCAGAGTATATTTATTTCATGGTATAAAAGAAGTGCGTCACATTATCCACGAAACGACCACATAAATACTAATGTTTATAAAGAAATAATTCAAAAGGGGTAAATCTCAACTAAAAAGAATAAACGCATGGTTCTTAAAATAAGCATATTCATGTTTTCTGTTAAAGCGGAAGACTAAGACATTGAATTACTTAAGACATGATAAAATACAAGTACGCGTCATTAGGTTGTTCATAACATCAATCACAGATTACCAAACATCATCAACTATTACATATATATAATGTATCACGAAGATACTCTACAAGCCTAGCTACCCGACGTTACACATCAGAGCGACCGACTCAAGAGAAAAGGAGCTATACTCCAAAATACACCTCCAGCAATCCTAATCTGCAATGCCTCATAGAGCATCATAAAATAGCAGAAGGGTGAGAAATATTACCATAATAACAATGCATATAATTACGTATATAAACAATCATAAAATACATATATGCCACATTTCTCAATCAATTCACAAACTCACCACTCCCACATCAACATAACGTATATATATATATATATATATATATATATATATATATATATATATATATATATATATATATATATATATATATATATATATATATATATATATATATATATATATATATATATATATATATATATATATATATATATATATATATATATATATATATATATATATATATATATATATATATATATATATATATATATATATATATATATATATATATATATATATATATATATATATATATATATATATATATATATATATATATATATATATATATATATATATATATATATATATATATATATATATATATATATATATATATATATATATACACATATGCACACTTGTCCTAACAATCACATATACATTATGTTTCATTTACCGCAATTCGCATTAATTCACATAACATACACATTAACTCAATAAACACACACAACATGTTTACTCCACTGCTAATTCACATAAACATCTACATTCATGTTAATTTCACCAATGAATCATATGAAGATGACAACATGCAACTCATAGAGACCGACACACGACTCTATGCAGATGCAAATGCGGTACCGACTCATTTCAGCAGGTTCAATTGAAGAACCAAAAATAACCATCGCTCACACCCCACAAGGGCACATGAGGTTCTGCAGATTCTACGAGGAATCAATATAACCATCGCAACATACGAGGTTCTGCAAATCCTCCGAGGGATCAATAAATAACCATCGCTCACACCCCACAAGGGCACACGAGGTTCTGCAGATTCTCCGACGAATCAATATAACCATCACAACATACGAGGTTCTGCAAATCCTCCGAGGGATCAATAAATAACCATCGCTCACACCCCACAAGGGCACACGAGGTTCTGTAGATTATCCGAGGAATCAATATAACCATCGCAACATACGAGGTTCTGCAAATCCTCCGAGGGATCAATAAATAACCATCACTCACACCCCACAAGGGCACACGAGGTTCTGCAGATTCTCCGAGGAATCAGACACACAAGAATGCATAGCATTATGCTTCACATGCAACATGACTCATGACACTCTTGAAATGCACAGATGTTTACAAACATACTCATGCATTCATCATGTTAATCGCATATATTCATTATGCACTCACAATATTTAAACATGGTTCTCATTTACAATCATCATACATCACATACGAGCAATATGTACTTGCAAATATCGTGCCAAACGGCAATAGACTCAATCACATCCATCATGCATTTTCAATCAATTTAAACAATGCATCACATATGCCAAAAGGCCACATATTCACAATCAATTCATAATCTAGGATTCACACCATACGGCTACCCACAGCACACATAACAGCTTATAATTAGTCATCTCAGACAAGGAATGATCGCAACCAAACCACACAATCAATCCACGAATGGAAAGCACAAGAAAAGAAAACATACTGTTGTGTTCGCTAACCTTCGCCTGGCGAACCTTCGCTATCCTTTCGCCTGACGAACTTGCCAGCGAAGACCACTGGGATTTATTCTGGAATTACTCGCTAGCACACTCGCCTGGCGAACCTTCGCCACACTCATTCGCCTGGCGAACTTGCCAACGAAGACAGGGTGTTTGGTTCTGACTTGATTCGCTACCGTTCGCTGGGCTTCACCTGGCGAACCTGCGAGATCAGAACTTCCATGGCTGTCCAAAAGCCCAAACCTCACAAAACCAACCGATTTAATCCAAATCAGTTCCAGTAGCACATCCCACTCATCACCCGACTATACTACACCGCCTATTCCAAATTCTAACCGATAAAACTCAGTTTCTACCGATTAAATCCACTTCCGACCTAAAAATAGAAAAATGTAGGAAACACCCAACAAATCCAAACACACACATGCATAATCATACGCATTGATTAAGATAGTAAGATTTCACACTCTTACCTCGATTAATCGGAAGCTAGAAGTCGTTCTTGAGTTTTTCCGAGCTTTTCCTTCTTTTTCCTTCTACTTTCTCTTCTTCCTCCACTTTCCTTTCATGTTTTCTATTATCCATTGTCGTTCCTCTTCTTCCCATATATATATATATGTCCTGCCTTCCTATTTCTCTCCAATTATATTTCTTTTCTTAAAATATTTGTCAATTCATTTTCTCATAAAATATCTCATCTTGACATTGGTTAGAAAACATCTGATAAATTCTCATGATTCTACCAAATAGAATAAATCAGTTAAACCCAATAATTCACTTAAACCATACAAACCAACTAACTAGTACAATTAATCAGTTATTAAAAATTGGGCTGTTACAACTCTCCCCTACTTTAGGAATTTTCGTCCTCGAAAATATTATCCGGTTCAAATCCAACTTTCTCTAGTTGGTCCTCCAAAATACCTTTACCAAGACAATCCCTTTTCCTTAAAGTTGTCTCAACAATCAAATCCTCTCTCACTCATACACCATCCATCTGGATCGATGCACTTCCTCAGCTTAGACACACAAACACATCATGTAATTTCTCCTAGTGACAGCGGTAAAACAATCTAACATGCTATTTTCCCATGCTTCCGCTGCGCTACTCTGATACAGATTCGACAAGACATCATTTGCCTCCGGGACCTCAAGCTCGATCAATACCAGTTACTACCGTAACTCTCTAAACACGTCCTTTCTTGGATCCTCTAATCTTTCCAGTCGTCTCTTGTACAATTCCAAGTCCGAGTACAACGCTCTTCCAACATCTTAATAAAAACACAGGTTCCCATCTGAAACGATATTAGACGGTATCACATACTACTCAGAATTACTCGACAGTCGCATCAGGCCAACAGCCTCTGATGTTCACACTTCGACTTTCAACAAGTCTAATCAACATATACAATTGCAACCACTTCTCTCTCCATCCATGGCCACCAAAACAATTCTTTCAAAGTACTCTTATCCAATCCACACTATTCGGACACATAGACTCTATCACAACATCTCGTGTCACCATTTCCATAAATCCGAAAATCAATCCTTCGACTTCAATCTACTAAACTCAATCAATCTATTAACTCCAATTAGAATTCCAACCTTCTCGAATCCCATCGAGAATACCAGTAATCAGTCTCATCATACAAAGCTCAACTCCATACGAAGTCCCTATTATTTCCTCGGCATCTTATGCAATTTTCTCAAACCAAATAAATACCTTAAGCCTTTAAGATCATTAACCATCTCGAATCTCAACTAAACAATTGAGGCTCCCAAACTCCGGTACAAACACACAACAACAACCAATCCTAAGTCACTTGTCAGATATTTCCTCTTGTACTTTTAATTGCGCATTTAACGTATCTCTAAATCATATCACCAAAGCATCACGCAACACAACAAATAGCCCCGTCGGATTCAACAAAACCAACACACAAGTTGTTGACAGCTTTTCCAAAATTCTTTGAACTTTCTTCATAGTGATATAACACTACTTCCTCTCTAATACTGATAACTCAAACTCCCGATACGCAACATGATCCTCTATATTCTTCTAATACATCAAAACGTCATTGGTTGCACAACCCTTGGCTCACCAACTCAAGTGTGGAAAATTCCACTCCAAACGGATACGCAGTTGTAAACCTATGGCGAAAATACGAATCACACTCATCACAACATCCAAACATATTACATCAATAATTACTCAATTCCATGTCACTACCTTCTCGTCACATAGAGCACTGTAATGACTTCCCACGCTCTTAACCTTGCGTCATTCCAAATTACGGTCCTCCCGTTACTACAGGGTCGTAGAAACAACATTCTGCACTTAGAAGGCCATTCAATACATCTTCAGCTTCTCGAAATGGTTGAAGATTTAACCATACTGTCGCTACTGCAAAAATCGGCGCCGGCTGACAGAAGAGTCGCCACCGTGCGTTATTTATCCCAACGGAGGGAAAGGAAACGCTCGAAGTAAACCTCGCAAAAAAAAGGGAAAAGGTATGGTCATCGCAACCAAAACCTGGGTTCGGGAGTCGGCTACGCAAGGGGAAGGTATTAGCACCCCTCACGTCCGTCGTACTCGACGGGATCCACGCTTGTTTTCTGGTACGGATTGTTATTCTATCTATTCTACAGGTCTGGGGTTAAAAGAAAAATGACTCGGCAAAGTATCGCACTTTATGCCTACGTATTCCCGTCTGGAACGAGAAATCAGAGTCAACGTAGTTCGCCTACCTACGGGAAAGGAGGGGAAGGTTGCTCGCTAGGATATCGCATCCTATGCCTACGTACTTTCATACAACATGAAAGATCAGAGCAAACGTAGTTCAGGCCACGTACGACACAAGTCTGTTTTGATTGTTTTTATTCCTTCTGAAAAAGGGTGTTTTCTGATTAACAGTCCAAGCGGACAAAAATGACGTTTTGATGAGTTCACATTCTTTTACGGAAGAAGTGTCTTTTATTGTGTTTGGAAGATTATTGTGTTTTTTCTGTTTGTTTTTTGAGAAAGAAGAGACAAAACTCTAACCTATGGTTGCAAAGGGAATCAATCTAACCTAATGTTGTCATGCATGGGTTAAGACCTAATGTCTATCATGCTCCTCTCTTGCACAGAGAGAAACAGAGATCCTAAGGGAATAGACAGAAACAGAAACAATAGCAAATATACAATAAAGCAGTAAAATATGCATGGATGCAACAATACAAGCGAGGCAAGGGAGTCCCACTCAACCTCGAACCTAGAAAACAACAGGCAAAAGTGAACAGAATTCACTTTCAACCTAACAGGTTAATGGAAAACAATACAGTCAGGGAAATTCAAACAATACATCAAAAATTATAAACAGCAAACAGCAGTCTTCATCAACATCTGTCTTCAAGTCATCTTCCAACATCTATCAGCTTCAAGCAAGCATCAGTCTTCATCTTCAAGCCTTCAAGCAAGGTCTCTATCTTCAATCTTTCACTGGCTTTTCTTCAAGTCCCAATCTCCAAGATGAGGAACCAATCAAGAGGATGAACTGGGGTGTTAAGCAATTAGTTAACCACCAAAGGTGGCAAACAGAATGCTAACAACACATAGAATGTTTCTCTCAAGAGTTTTATCTCTTAGACACCATCACCAAGCCTTCCAAAGGAAGGGGGTGAGTGTCCTAGAGAGACTCTGCATCATAGAGAGGGATGGAGGCAAACAAGACCTTCCATGTTTGTGAATCAAGTTTTCTACTCTAGAGCCCTGCCTAACTCCTAGATCCTATAACCTTCAACAGCTGCCAGCAAGAGATACTCTTCATCAACTCTGGAAATTGATCTTCATTCTTTAATCTTCAATGGGCTTCATCAGCACAGTCTTCAGCTCAAACCCCAAACCCCAAGCAGGCCCAATACCTCACACAGTCAAATAATAACCCTAGAGAGGGCACACCACATAATCAAGCAAGTACAAGCAATACACTAATAGTAATAGTAGAATAGGGGAAGCCTAATATTTTCTAAGGGATCTATTATCTACCCATAATACCCCTATAGTCCCATACCCCAAAATTCAAACTACAACTCCTAAAAGAAATGATTTATTACACCTATGTTATATCTAAACCCTAGTTTTGATTCTCCTAATCACACCTAAACAAACCATCTAAAGTTAAATCCTAAAATCATGAATTAAATCTCATATGAAAATTAAAGTCCTAAATGAAGTACTCTAAAAAGAATGGGTCCAAAATATACAAGGGTCTAGCTAAACTAAAATCAACAATATCAAGTGTTAAACTAAACATCATTTAAACCTATTTAAAAGAAAAATATACTAAAAATGCAAAAATAAAATAAAATGCTAATTTTATTACATGACAATTTTCTTAACAGAAATATAAAAAAGATGCAAAAACAACCATTTAAAAATATGAAATTTTCTATTTGTTATGATTTTTTAAAGAATTAACAAAAATAAAAGAAATTAAAAAAGATTTGAATTGGTTAGGGGTGCAGTTAGTAATTAGAAGCATTAAAAAATGGACAATGGGCCCAGACTGGGGGTGCGCATAACAAGGCGCGTCTGGGCCCAGCTAATCAGAAACACAAAAAGAAAATAAAAAAACAAAAATGGTGCAAATAGTAAATCTATTAGTTCAAATCACATTGGGCCTGGATATTGGGGGTGTGGCTAGCATTTCCATTAAGCCCATAACTTGCCTTTTAATGAAACGACTGAGTTTTGGGGGGGAACTCAGAATTCTTCACAAGCGAAGCTCAATCATGGACCGTTGGATATCGATCCCAGTCAAAAGTCTCACACGGATCTAACGGCAGCGAAACCATCTTCTCCATTCAAATGCACGATGGAGCCAAAACTCCATGGATGAACACTCAAGTATCCCTCATCTGCAGCCACTCGGGTTCCTCCGTTCCTCGGCCAAAATCGAAAATTAAAATACCAGACCTACTCCATTTTGCATCCTGGTTCGGATCATCATCTCAAAATCCATTAATACGAACCCTAGCTCTAAACCCGATGGTAATCCCCAAAATATGATCAAGAACCAAAGTTGACAATCCATGAAATTAATGGTACTAACTTGTTCATCACCTATCACTGATCTAATCTTGCTAAAAAACCAACATTATCTCTCACTATATCTCAAGTTATCTCCCTTAGCAGAATTTAGGTCACCATAAAAATCATCACCAAATGAACTCAAAGCTTCCAGAAAGTTTCATCTAATGATCTCCTATCATTCTAACCTATCAGTTTCAATCAATTGCGCATGAATTAAGGAGTAGAGATCAAGATACATACCTGAGAAAATGTGTGAACCAGATGGTGAAAAGCTCCAATTCAGGGCTTGTCTTGCTCCAGATTCGTTCAAGATGTTGAATTCTTGGTTCTGTATGCACTGAATCTTGCTCTAACAGCCTATATCCTTGAAACAGAAATTCTGTTGCAGATGAAATTTTGAACTTGCAAGAACACGATCTAGCCAGTAATCTACACCAATTCTGATGGTTACACACTCAGTGAGGATTATAGAGTTGATTTGGATTGAATGCTTGAAAGAATCATGGAGAATTATGAGAATTCGAATCAATTTGCAAGAGGAAAGTGAGAAAGTGATTCTGAGATTTTCTACCAAATGAAGCACCAACCAAGCTTTGGATCAGTTAAAATGGTTATATAGAGGATGATAGAATGTTCTGGAACTTGCTAGAAGGATCCAAGGAGAAACTTGATATCTCATGGCATGAGATTTTGAAAATGGTGAGTTGAAAGACCAGCTGATGAGTTCCTTGTTACAGCTCCAAAATGAGACTTGAATTTCTCTTCAAATGAGAAATAAGAAGTGCTTGAATGGTCCTTTGGATTGTATCTTGACCATAGCTTGGTTTGGCAAGTGTTACTTCATGCATAAGCAACTAAGGATAACTTCCATTTCTTGACCTCAACTCTAAAAACTAACATTTCCATTAGTCTTAAAACATGATTTACCTTCAAAATGGTTGGTCACATGCTTGGTTTTGCCCTTATATCAAAAATTCACAATTTTGGTGATTTAAAATGGACTTTTTTCCTTTATACTTGGTCCATTTTGTAATCCTAAGTTCCATGCATTTACCAACTTCCATGATCACTTTACTAGGATCAAAATGTCATTTGGAACAACTTTGATGTTGTGAAGTTTTTCATTTGAAGCTTCCTTGTATGAGTTTTAGGCATAGGCTTGAAATGACCTGTAATTCTCAAATGACCAAAATACCCTTTGCTTGCCAAGGTCATAAGTAGAGTTCCACAAATCAGATGAATGCATACCATACCTTTCTAGAAAGATAAGACAATGAGGAACAACTGTCATGTTGACCAGAAATCCATTTGAAATCTCCTTGAGGGGTAAAAGTTGCTTGGAAGACAAGTAACTTTCACAGACAAAATTTCAGATGCCTCAGATGACCTGTAACTTGCAAGGACCATAACTTGAGTTTTATAAATCTCCTTGATGTCTTCCACCACTCAAATTAAAGGTCTTGAGATCCTATACAAGTTTCATGTTGTCCAAGGATCCATTTGAAGCTTGCATTTTGAATTATCTTGCTTGGAAGTTTGACCTAAATCAGGGGATTTTACACAGAAACCCTAATTTAGAAACTCCTCTTCTTCTTGATTTCTCTTGATTTCTCCTTGGCACAACACCACATCCATATCTATATGTCCAATGATGAACCCCACATATCTCAAATAGACCTTGATGCCCTTCAATCAATCATTTAACCTAGGGTTGACCCAGATGAAACCCTAGTTGACTGTCTTCAACTGCAACTCTTGTGATCACATCCATGACTTGTCTCACTTTCAAAATGACCCTCTAGGTCCTTCATGATGTCTGTATACCCTCCATGCTCAATTCACAGCTCACAACTTCTTTGATGATCTTCAAATACCCTCAGATAGGAGATAGATTCACTGCTTGGTCCACTGACTTCTTAGATTTCAATTTCTTTCTGATGACTTAGTTAAGATTGAATTTGAATAATAACCTCTTGATAGGCTCATAGAGATAAGAATAGTACTTGGTCCCTTGTTGAATGACTTGCTATGCTATGATATGCAAATGATTAGACTATGTATATGACTCTATATGCAAATGCTAATGTAATTGAAACATAAACCAAGTGAAGTAGGTTGAGCAAATTTTAGGGTGTAACAGCTGCCCCTATTCAAGAGACTTGGACCCGATTGGGTGAAGAGCGAACGACCTTCAAACATTCGAGGTGCGAGACGGTTGAATACTAAGAACCCGGAAATTTGCCAACCGCAGAAATAAACTGCACCACTGTTTGGGGAACGACATCCACTAACTGAATCTGGTTGTTACGGCAACAACTGATTCGACGCCTGATAATTCTGATTTCAACTTCAACCACCTATGCAGCGCCACAGATACTGAACACTTTTCGCAAAACACCTCTGTCCACAACTGGACTAACCTTATCAACACAAGAAGAGGGACAAATTCGTCAACACGAATAGAGATTCTGTTGTCACATGAGTAACCTTGTCCACATCTGGACCCAAATTTCGTCAAACCATGAATACACAAATCTGTCCATGTCAGGACTCACATCTCAACAACACAGGAATAGAGCTTTGTCCACGTTAGGACGCCTGTTTCATCAACACGAAGAAATCTCAACTAAAACTTGTCCACGTCAGGACTCCACCTGCCGTCAACACGGAAAAATCTCGGCGACTTCGCTGGGGATGACTCGTCTGCATTTCATCAGCACGAGGGGATCCTATCAACATAAGAATGGATTGTCCACGTCAGGAATAAATCGTCCACATTAGGAATAACCTGTCCACGTCAGGAATAAACTTTCCACGTTAGGAATACATCGTCCACGTTAGGACTAATTCTTCCACGTTAGGAATAAACTTTCCACGTTAGGAATACATCGTCCACGTTAGGACTAATCCTTCCACGTTAGGAATAAACTTTCCACGTTAGGAATACATCGTCCACGTTAGGACTCACACCTCGTCTTGATTTGTCCATGTCAGGACTCACATTTCGTCTGCACAAGAAAATCCTATCAGCATGGGGGTAAAATCGTCCACGTCAGGACACCGTTTTGTTGACCCGAAGAGATATAAATTCGTCCACGTCAGGACTCGCGCATCTTCGACCCGCTGAGGAAATAAAACTTGTCCACGCCAGGACTCACATTCCATCAATACCGAGAAATCGAATCTGTCCATGTTAGGACTAGCACATCTCATCAACCCGAGGAAATAAATCTGTCCACGTTAGGACACCCCTTTCTCTAGCACGAAGAAATCCCGTCAATATAGGAATATATTGTCCACGTCAGGACTCATATTTCGTCAACGCGAGGAACTCCTATCAATATAGGCAATAAAATTTTGACGACCCCGGGGAAATACTCCTGTCAACCAGTAAGAAAATACATCCGTCTGTTCCTACGGGAAGATACTCTGAATACAGTTTCTCTGCTTATCTCCACAGTAACTAACTCCATTGGTCCCAACCCACAAACCTTTTAGCACTGACGTGACAGCGACTTTGAGGCGGATTCTACTGGGGATATCTGGAAACCAAACTACCGGACGCCTGTTCTGATAACCGGCGGCAGCCTCTGAAATTCTGATTCATGAAACCCTTTGATGCTGACGTAACAACAAATTTGAAGAAAATAATCCGCTGGCCGGACTAGAGAAACTTCAACAAGCAACTCTGGCGGGGAAAACAAGAGAAATTTAGACAAACAACTCTGCTCGGGGATAAAGAGAAGCTTAACCTAATAACTCTGTGGGAAAAATAGTAAGATGAGTCGTATCATCACACGTCTCACGGCGAGACCTCGAATGTCTAGTCATAGATCTAAGCTAGAACTCCATCCTCCTGCTAAGAAAACACACCTGAAAGCAAAAGGTTAACCAACCTGATTTATGTTTCAAAAATGCGTATGTTTGAAAATGGCGTAATGCTCCGTACGACACGGAAATGCTACGCGTTTTTTTTTATTTGGTGGATGCAAGTATGACACTATATGCCGATGCAAATGCAGACTCGAACTGCTGAAGATAATGCCAACTCCACTGGGGGTAACCCGGTGCCACAGAATTATTCCAGCAAAATAAATGCTGGAAGAGTGAAGCCAACTTCGCTGAAGGATAATTGAATGCGCCAATCCTGATTGGACTTCTGCTGGGGAGTGAACGGGCATCACACGGTATTCCGGCAAAGTAAATGCCGGGACACACAGCCAACTCTGCCAGGGGGAGTTTTTTCTTTTTTTCTTCGAGTTCCACTGGGAGGAAAGAAAACACTTGCTGGAAAGAGAACTCCGCTGGGGACGAAACGATTCTCTTGGGGAAAATCAACTGACTCCGCTGGGGGAGAGTAAATGACCCTACTGGGAAGGGTAGACTGTCTAAGCACAGCTCACGAGTTGTAAATGTCAATCTTCTGAGGCTAAACCACTCTGCTGGAGATGGGGGAATCCTTCTGGGGGATACCACACTGTCTGAATACAGCCTACAATCTTGGAATCGCCAAACTCTGCTGAGGATAAACGACTTTGCTGGAGAATGTCCTTCGGCTAAGTTGCGACCAGCTGGGGAATTCGATCCTTCTTCAGTGAGGAACAGTCATCTTGGAAGTGCAACCTGCGTGGGGACTGCAATCTTTTGATCGTCCACTTCATACGGCTACGAACTCTGCAACACCACAAACAAGACAAGACAAGTCTACGCAACCAAATCTATTCAGGTTAGCGTTAGTGACATTATTTTCAGTTAATTCAAAGTTTTAGCAATTATTGGCAAGGGCCAGCGACGTTATACACTTGCTAGTTTCATTAAACCTAGGCGTTTATCATGTACAACACAGTAAAGAACCAGCATCAAATACTGAATAACATGTTTTATTGATTGGGTCCCTGAATGGGCGGAGTTTTGTACACGGGATGTAACTCCTGAAAAGAGGAAGCTACGCACAACAAATATACAAGTATGCACAAGAAGCATAAATATAATGACAAATCAAATTTGTACACATGTCGGCAACGGGATGCAGACAAACACCACGAGCTGATCCTCCTATGACTCGCCCGACTCTAATGCTTTCCCGGTATTCGTACTTCCGAAGAGATTGTATCTGATAATCGACCCCTCAAGTATATTCTTCCGCACCAATGCTCAATGTAGTATCAAATTCAGGCCGCAGTCATTTGCTTTTCAAATCCCTAACTTTTGCGTGAACCGCCCTTTACGGGTTTTCAGTTCACCGGGATACCCTTTTTTGCCGAAGTCGCCCAGTGTAGGTTTTCAACTTCGCGGGTGTACATTTTTTTCAATTTTATCCCTAACTTTTGACCGAACCTTTCATTCTGTTTTTGGTTCGCCAGGATGCCCCATTTTTGCCTGGACTCTTTTTTTTTTGTCCAGCGGGTCAATTTCAAGCAAAGTATTTTTTAACTGCGTCTGAATTCACAGGCGACGTAAAGTCTTCACCGTCCATGGTGGACAACAACAAAGCCCCTCCTGAAAAGACTTTTCTGACAACGTATGGCCCTTCGTAGTTGGGGGTCCACTTGCCCCTGTGATCTGCCTGCGGCGGGAGAATCCTTTTCAGCACAAGGTCGCCCGTCTGAAAGCTCCGAGGATGTATCTTCTTATCATATGCTTTCTTTATTCGGCTCTGGTACAAACGACCGTATGCTAGAGAATCTAGCCTCTTCTCATCCATTAAACTCAGTTGATTCAACCTGTCTTTCACCCATTCTGCCCCGTCTAGTTGGACATCTCGTAGTACTCTCAGAGAAGGAATCTCAACTTCCAGTGGTAGTACTGCTTCCATTCCATATACCAACGAGAACGGGGTTTCCCCGGTTGATGTGCGTACCGTCGTACGATAATCGTGCAAAGCAAAAGGTAGCATCTCATGCCAGTCCTTATAGGTCACCACCATCTTCTGAACAATCTTCTTTATATTCTTATTGGCCGCTTCAACAGCGCCGTTCATCTTGGGTCGGTAAGGGGAGGAGTTGTGATGCTCGATCTTGAAATTCTGACACAGCTCCTTCATCATTTTGTTATTCAGGTTTGAACCATTGTCAGTAAATATCCGCTCGGGGATTCCATATCTGCAAATGATATCTCTCTTGATGAATCTGGCTACCACCTGCTTGGTCACATTTGCGTAAGACGCCGCCTCCACCCATTTGGTGAAATAATTGATTGCTACTAGAATGAACTGGTGTCCGTTAGAAGCCGTCGGCTCGATCTTTCCAATCATATCGATTCCCCACATCGAGAATGGCTATGGCGATGACATCACATTCAGAGGACTCGGAGGCACATGGATCTTATCTGCATGTATTTGGCACTTGTGGCACTTCCTCGCAAACTTGAAACAATCAGTTTCCATAGTCAGCCAAAAATAACATGCCCGCAGCAGCTTCCTCGTCATAGCATGCCCACCCGCATGCGTACCAAAGGTACCCTCATGTATTTCCTCCAGGAGCAGTTTTGCCTCTTTTTCGTCTACACAACGCAGCAGCACCAAGTCGTGATTTCTCCTGTATAAGACACCATCCGGATTCAAATAGAAATTACCCGCCAATCTCCTGAGAGTCCTCTGATCCTGACTGGATGCCCCAGCCGGATACTCTTTGTTTTTCAGGAAATTAAGGATATCGAAATACCACAGTTTATCATCAGATGCTTCGTCGATGGCAAATACGAAGGCAGGTCTGTCGAGCCAAGAGATAACAATTCTGGGAGCCTCATTCTAGAAGTTGACTTTGTACATGGAAGACAAAGTGGCCAGGGCGTCAGCCATCTGATTTTCTGCTCTCGGTACATGATGCAATTCAACCTTGTCAAAGAAAGGCAACAATCTCCTTGCGTAGTTCATGTACGGTATCAAATTAGGCTGACGTGTATCCCATTCTCCTTTTATTTGATTCACCACCAGAGCCGAGTCTCCGTATACATCTAGATTCTTGATTCGCAAATCAATGGCTTCTTCAAGCCCCATGATACAAGCTTCGTATTCGGCTTCATTATTGGTAACTGGAAAGGTCAATCGAGCAGTAAACGGGATGTGCGACCCGTGTGGAGTAGTGATGATTGCCCCTATTCCGTTACCGTAGGCGTTTACAGCTCCGTCAAAGATCAACTTCCATTTGGAACCCAATTCTGGTCCTTCGTCTGGCAACGGCTCTTCACAATCTTTCATCTTTAGGTACATGATATCCTCGTCAGGAAAATCAAACCTCATCGATTGGTAATCCTCAATAGGCTGCTCTGCCAAGTATTCAGCCAATACGCTCCCCTTTATAGCCTTCTGCGAAACATACTGGATGTCATATTCAGTCAAGACCATCTGCCAACGGGCAATTCTCCCCGATAACGCCTTCTTTTCGAATACATATTTGATAGGATCCATCTTCGAGATGAGCATGGTTGTATGATTCAGCATGTATTGCCTCAACCGCTTGGCGGCCCAGGCTAGCGTGCAACAAGTTTTCTCGAGCATTGAATATCGAGATTCGCATTCAGTAAACTTCTTACTCAAGTAATATATTGCATGCTCTTTTCTTCCTGTCTCGTCGTGTTGACCGAGAACACAACCCATACTTCCCTCAAGAACTGTCAAATACATAATCAAGGGTCTCCCCGCCACTGGGGGTATCAAAATAGGAGGCTCTTGCAAATACTGCTTTATTTTGTCGAACGCCTTTTGACAATTTTCATTCCACGCTACAGCCTGGTCTTTTTTCAACAGCTTGAATAATGGCTCACACGTAGCTGTTAGGTGAGATATGAACCGAGCGATGTAGTTCAACCTCCCTAAAAAGCCGCGCACCTCTTTTTCTGTTTTAGGCGTCGGCATCTCTTGTATTGCTTTTATTTTTGCAGGATCGACCTCTATTCCTTTTTTGCTCACAATAAACCCCAGCAGTTTACCCGATCTCACCCCGAAGGTGCACTTGTTAGGGTTCAGTCTCAGCCTGAACTTCCTAAGCCTTTTGAATAACTTCAGCAGATTCACCAAATGCTCTTCCTCCGTCTGGGATTTGGCAATCATATCATCGACATAAACTTCGATCTCCTTATGCATCATATCATGGAAAAGAGTCGTCATTGCACGCTGATACGTTGCCCTAGCGTTCTTCAATCCGAAAGGCATCACTTTGTAACAAAATGTTCCCCAAGGCGTAATGAAGGTAGTCTTCTCCATGTCTTATGGCGCCATTTTAATCTGATTATAGCCCGAGAAGCCATCCATGAAGAAGAATAAGGAGAATTGGGCAGTGTTGTCAACCAGCACATCGATGTGAGGAAGCGGAAAGTCATCTTTCGGGCTCGCTTTGTTCAAATCACGGTAATCTACCCACATTCTCACTTTACCGTCTTTCTTTGGCACTGGTACAATATTAGCGACCCATGAGGGATATTTCGTAACAGCCAGGAAACCAGCATCCCACTGCTTTCGAACCTCCTCCTTAATTTTCACTGCCATATCAGGTCTAGTTCTGCGAAGCTTCTGCTTGACCGGCGGGCATTCTTATTTCAACGACAGGCGATTCACAACCATATCTGTATCAAGCCCAGGCATGTCTTCATACGACCAAGCGAACACATCACTATACTCTCTGAGCATTTCAACCAGTCTTCGCTTGACATCGCTCTGCAGCGCAGCCCCTATACGGATATTCTTTTCAACCCCTTCCGCCCCCAGGTTAATAATTTTGATGACCTCCTCATGAGGCAGAATGACTCGTTCTTCTTGCTTTACCAACCAAGACAATTCTTCGGGAACGTCACCATCTTCAACAATCTCTTCTTCGGCCTGAAATACCGGGTGCTCAAAGTCGAGACGAGTCATAGGCGGTTCAATGATGTCATCCGAAAGTGTTATCCTGCAAAAGGAACGGTTAAATGCTTCAAAATGCGTATAAAGCGAATAACCACGTTGCCATTTTATTGTAAAAACACAAAACAAGAAAAACAGAGATCGCGATATTTGTACATGAAAAAACGCCTTTTATTTAATGATTAAACACGCAATGTACATAACAACACAACCCTAAGAAAATCACGATGCCTCGAGTAAGACACCAGATTGTTCAACAATTAAGAAAACAAAGTATTACTGTTTGAGAGTCACAGGAACAATCTCCTGAATAGACCAATTGCATAATCCTTGTCCTGGCACGCTCGGCTGAATCGAGGCGTCCATGTCGCAGTCGCTGTCTCCTTCCTCGGAATCTGAAACAGCGTTGATGGCCTCGTGACACACTCCCCTAGCGGTGATGGTTACCGGTCCTCTGAAACGGGGTGCCCCCACAGCAGGTGTTGATGACGACGGTTGATATCCCAGCCCAAATCGGTCCATCTTCACGGGAATATCCAGCACTTTGCCCCAGCCCTTTGTCTCACCAGTCTCCACTAGAGCTTGAGCTTCCTTATACGACGAGACGGCTACCTCTGACGCTTTACTCGGCCCGGGACCTTTGTCTTTGATGCGCAACCCTTCAAAGGCTTGACAGGGTGTTTCGTGAATCTCGTCGTCGACCTTGTCGCTACTGCGAAAATCGGCGCCGGCTGAACAGAAGAGTCGCCACCGTGCGTTATTTATCCCACGGGAGGGAAAGGAAACGCTCAGAGTAAACCTCGCACAACACGGGAAAGGTATGGTCGTCGCAACCAAAACCTGGATTCGGGAGTCGGTTACGCAAGGGGAAGGTATTAGCACCCCTCACGTCCGTCGTACTCGACGGGATCCACGCTTGTTTTCGGGTATGGATTGTTATTCTATCTACGCTAAAGGTCTGGGGTTAAAAGAAAAGAAAATGAAAATAAAAACTGACTCGGCAAAGTATCGCACTTTATGCCTACGTATTCTCGTCTGGAACGAGAAATCAGAGTCAACGTAGTTCGCCTACCTACGGGAAAGGAGGGGAAGGTTGCTCGCTAGGATATCGCATCCTATGCCTACGTACTTTCATACGGCATGAAAGATCAGAGCAAACGTAGTTCGGGCCACGTACGACACAGGTCTGTCTTTGATTGATTTTATTCCTTCTGAAAAAGGGTTTTCTGATTAACAGTCCCAGCGGACAAAAATGACGTTTTGATGAGTTTACATTCTTTTACGGAAGAAGTGTCTTTTATTGTGTTTGAAATCTTTATGTGTTTTTCTGTTTGTTTTGGGTAAGAAGAGACAGAACTCTAACCTACGGTTGCGAAGGGAATCAAACTAACCTAATGTTATCATGCATGGGTTAAGACCTAGTGTCTATCATGCTCCTCTCTTGCACAGAGAGAAACAGAGATCCTACGGGATAGGCAGAGACAGAAACAATAACAGATATATACAGTAAAACAGTAAAATGCATGGATGCAACAGTACAAGCGAGGCAAGGGAGTCCCACTCAACCTCGAACCTAGAAAACAATAGGCCAAAAGTGAACAGGCTTCACTTTCAACCCAACAGGGTAAACAGCAAACAATACAATCAGGAAAACCAATCAATACATCAGCAATGAAATACAACAGCAATAGAACAAACATCTTCAGCAGCTCTGAATCAACATTTGGCTTCAAGTAATCTCCAATCAGCTACAGGCTTCAACAAGCATCAATCTCCATCTTCATGGCCTTCAGGCAAGGGCTTTGATCATCTATCTTCCATCTGCAATGGCTTTTCTTCATGCTCAAACCTCCCAGATGAGGAATCAGTCACAAGAGTGAAGTGAATGAATGTTAGACAGTAAATTACCTACCAATGGTGGTTCATCAACTGTTAACATTAAACAGAAAGTTTCCTCTCAAAAGTTCTATCTTTCAAATATATTCACTGATCCTTCCAAAGGAAGGAGGTGGATATTTGAAAGAGACTTTGAATCATAGAGAAATGATGGATGCAGACAAGGCATTCCATGTTTGAGAAACAAGCTTTCTAATCTAGAGCTCTGCCTAGCTCCTAAACCCTAGTCTCCTCAGCAGCTGCTAGCAAGAACCTCCTCTCCAACTCTGGCAGTTGATCTTCAATCTCTGGATCTCCAATGGCTTTCATCTCCTCAAGTCTTCAGCTTCCCCAGGTCCCCAGACAATCCCAATACCCAAACAAGCAAGCAACAATCCCCAGAGGGCACACCACACCAGTCAATCAGACATACAGAGTATTAATAGCAGTAGGGGAATCCTGACTTTTTCTAAGAGGATCTAATAACTACTCATAACCCCTATAGTCCCCATAACTAATCTAATCAAACCCTAAGTCCTAAGGGAAAGAATCAAACTTCTTAAGTCGTCACCTAAAAACCCTAATTTGTTCATGTTGTTCAAGCCTACATTAAGCACCTAAAATTAATTTCTAAAAATGGGAACTAAATTGAATCTACAAGTTCAATATCTCATCTAAGCAACCTAAAAAGAATGAACAAAAAATATTAAAGCATTTAGTAGAACAAAAATTACTAAAATCATGCATGAAATGAAGCTATTTAAAATGACATTTATTTAGAAAATATGGAAAAAATATCAAATAAAAATAAAAATGCAATTTTATTTAATGAAAATTTTCTACCCATTCTAATGAAAATGATGTAAAAAGAATGGATTAAAAATAATTTTTTATCTATTTATTATGAATTTTTGAAATGAATGAAAAAAATTAAAGAAAATAAAAGAATATAATGAAATGAAGTGGAGGGGGGGTACTAATAGAAACCACGCTTAGTTGAAATCAGGATGGGCCAAGCAGACAGGGGGTGCGCGTAGCACTTTGGCATTAGGCCCAGAACCATTCAGAGTTAATAAAACAAAGAAGAGGAATCAGGGGGTGAGAAAAGTAAGCCAGCACGTTCAAATTCACAATGGGCTTAAAATTGGGGGGTGGGGATAGCACAGCAATCTTAGGCCCGCCCGTTTCAATTAATGAAACGGTGCGTTTAGGGCACCTAACTAATTCCCTCCAAAATCAGAATCAAATAAGAGCCACACGATTGGCTTCTGAGTCAAAAGTCTAACACCAAACGGACGGCCATGATTTCGTCTTCCTCATTGGATCATAAACACTTAGGGTTTCTGCCATGAAAGCACATGCACGAGTACCATTCCACCACTCTGTTCTCCCTCCACAGTCCATGGATTAACACGATCCCAACATGAAAAACACTCAGAATCTCTCCCTCTACACGTCTATGGTCTTTGTTTGCTTTGAAACTCAGCCAATCAATAAACCCGAGCGCAACAATCTCTGGCTCCATGAAAAATACACTGAGATGCATCGTAACAATTCTCAACCAAACCTATACTAATCTACTCTATGCATAATGGTGATCATCCTGCGCTAACAACCTAAGATTATAATGCACTATGCTGCAAGTTCTAAGTCCTAACAGTTTATACAACCTGCTAACAATCATCACCAAACCACTCCAAACTCAACCTAATTGCTCTACTAACATCCTACATCATATCTAAACTAACAAAACCATGCTAAACTAACTAAATCAAGCTGTGGCAGAGAAAATGCACCTGGTGTGAAATCTTGTGGATGATGATGAAACTTGTGGATCTGAGGCTTTTGAGGCTTGGATCTTGATCTACAATTGCACTACTTGATTCTGTTTGCAACACTTGAATGAAACTTGGCTTGAATTGTGCTGTCAACTTGAAATTGCAATTTTGATGTTGATGATTATAGTGCTCGAAAATGGATTGATCACACCTTGTTCTTGGTTGAATTCTGATCTATGATGATGAATCAGTATGATGAAGTTGATTTTGATGGTGATTGGTGAAGAATTTGAGGAATTGAAGTGAAAATGCAATGAGAAAGAATGAGAGAATTTGGGAAATTCTTGGTGAAAAATGAATCCAACCCTTGCTCAATTCTGATTTCATGAATATATAGTGTTCAATGGTAACTTCTAGATCCCTCTTACACATTCCCTTGCCTTCCAACTTTGATTCATTTTGGCTATGTTTCTTAAAATGCAAGTAACCAAGGATAACTTTGATTTTTTCCACTAAGCTCAAAAAAGTGTTGGAACCATTGTTCTTAGAATGTCTTTTCCATTCAAAATCATATATTGGAAGTCTCCATTTGGACTTATAAATCTCCCAAACCATTTTCCACTTTGACTTTATTCAAATTATAAGCCATTTTAGTTCAAATTTTGACCAATCATGCAACTTCATGTTATGAGCTTTTCCAACAATTTGTGACCTTCTTTCTAGACTCAAAATCACATTTGGAGCAAGTTTGATGTTGTAAGTTTTTCCATTTGAGGCCTCCTTGTATGAGTTTTGGACATAGGTTAAAATGACCTGTAATTCACAAATGCCCAAAATACCCTTTGCTTGCCAAGACCATAAGTTGAGTTCCACACATCATATGAAGGCATGCTATACCATTCTAGAAAGCTAAGACAATGAGGAACAATTCTCATGTTGACCAAGAATTCATTTGAAATCTCCTTGAGGGGAAAAACTAGCTTGGAAGTCAAGTCACTTTCACAGACAAAATTTCAGATACCTCAGATGACCTGTAACTTGCAAGGACCATAACTTGAGTTCTATAAATCTCCTTGATGTCTTCCACCACTCAAATTAAAGGTCTTGAGATCCTCTACAAGTTTCATATTGGCCAAGAAGCCATTTGAAGCTATCATTTTGACTTATCTTGCTTGGAAATTTGACCTAAACTAGGGGATTTTACACAGAAACCCTAATTTAGAAACTCCTCTTCTCCTTGATTTCTCTTGAATTCTCCTTGGCATATCTCCATATCCTTCTTTATATGTCCAATGATGAACCCCACATCTCTCCAATAGACTTGAATGCCCCTTAAATCAGTCACTTGACCTAGGGTTGACCTAGGGTTGACCCAGATGAAACCCTAGTTGACTGTCTTCAGTTATAGCTCTTGTGCTCTCATCAATGACTTGTCTCCTTCTTTAAATGACTTTCTAAATCTCTCATAATGTCTAGATACTCTCCATGCCTTCAACTCACAGCTCACAACCCTCTTGTTGACCCTCAGATGCCCTCAGCTAGGAGATGAACTCAAGGCTTGATCTGCTGAACTCTTTGCTTTCAAATTCTTTCCTGATGACTTGAATGAGATTGAATTGGGATAATAACCTCTTGATAGGCTTCTAGAGATGAGAATAATGATTGGTCCCCTGTTGAATGACTTGCTATGCTTATGCTATGCAGATGATTAGTCTATGTACATGACTCTATATGCAAATGCTAATGATATTGAAACATAAACCAAGTGAATAAAGTTGGGCAAATTTTGGGGTGCAACAGCTGCCCCTGTTCAAGCGGCTTGGACCCGATTGGGTGAAGATCCCGGAGCCTTCAGACACTCGCGGTACGAGACGGTTGAATACTAGGAACCCAGAAATTTGCCAACCGCAGAACTAAATTGCGCTCCTGCTTGGGGAACGACATTCATCAGCTGAATTTGACTGTTACGGCAACCCACTGATCTCGCGCGAGCGTGCTGGGGATTGTCTTCATCGTTCTGAAGAGGATTCTGGCATAACAGATTGCTTGCTTGTCCATGTTAGGACTCTGTCTGTCATCAATACGAAGAACTCTCAACTAGAACCTGTCCACGTTGGGACTCCATTTGCTGTTAACCCAGAAAAATCTCGGCAACTCCGCTGGGGATAATTCGTCTGCATTTCTATAAACTGCATCGTCCACGTTTGGAATAAAACTCTTCCACGTTAGGAGTAACACCTGTCCACGTTAGGAATAACTCTTTCACGTTAGGAATCATTTCTTCCGTATCTGTCCACGTCAGGACTAAACCTTTCATCTTTCCACGCCAGGAAGCAATCCTCTTTCCACATAAGGAGAACTATATCAATCTGTCCCCGTAAGGACTCCAATACCACGTGACATGTCCGCGTCAGGACTCCGATCTTTCCACGTAAGGAATTCAACTTTGGTTCTGAACCTGTCCACGTCAGGACTCAACTTTCCACGTACGGAGTACATCATTCTTCCACGTCAGGAATCAACTTTTCTTGAATCTGTCCACGTAAGGACCCCATTTTCTCCACGTAAGGAGTAATCCATTTCTTTCCCCGTCAGGAATCAATCTTGATATGTCCGCGTGAGGACTCAATCCTTCCACGTAAGGAATTCAACTTGTCTTTCCACGTAAGGAAACCATTTTTCTTCCACGTAAGGAATGCTCTTGATATGTCCGCGTAAAGACTCTGATTTTTCCACGTAAGGAATACCAACTTCTTTCCATGTCAGGAAACATTGTCTTCCGATTTGTCCGCGTCAGGACTACATTTTTCCACGTTAGGAATGCCATCCTAATCTGTCCGCGTAAGGACTCCATACTTTCCACGTTAGGAATCACCTCTTTCCACGTAAGGAATCCTCTTCTGATATGTCCGCGTAAGGACTACATCGTCCACGTTAGGACCCACTTCTCCACGTTAGGAATACTAATCTCTTTGATTTGTCCACGTCAGGACACTGATCTAGTCTTGATTTGTCCATGTTAGGACAGGCGTCTTCGACCTGCTGAGGAAATAAGATTTGTCCACGTAAGGACTCACACGCTGGTCTGATCTGTCCACGTCAGGGCACCAACACAAAGAGTACTCACTTTTGTCAACGTCATGACCTCCCATTCCACTAATTTCGAGAACGTGAATCTGTCCTCGTTAGGACTAACACACCTTACCAATCCGGGGAAATAAACCTGTCCACGTTAGGACGCCCACTTCTGAAGAAATCCCGTCAATCTAGAAGTAAATTGTCCGCGTCGGGACTTAGTTCTCCAATGATCCTCCCCCACAAACTTCTTAGCACTGACGTGACAGCGACTTTGAGACGGACTCTACTGGGGATGTCTGGAAACCAAACTACCGGATGCCTGTTCTGATAACCGGCGGTAGCCTCTGAAATTCTGGTTCATGAACCTTTTAATGTTGACGTAACAACAACTTTGAAGGAAACAATCCGCTGATCGGACTAGAGAAACTTCAACAAAAACTCTGGCGGGGACATAAGTAACTCTGCTTGGGGACAAAGAGAAACTTATCCTGCAGACTTTGCGGGGGATACTGCCGAAACGGACATTATCATTGGATGTCTCATGCCGAGATCTTGAACGTTTGGTAATTCATTTGAGCAAGAGTTCTCTCCACCTGAACTGCTAGAGTACAGAAATTGCTTCAGCAAAATAAATGCTAAAGATAATACCGACTCCGCCGGGGATAGCCAGATGCTACAGAATTACTCCAGCAAAATAAATGCTGGAAGGGTGAAGTCGACCCTGCTGGGAAATTGGGAACTCAAACCACACACCCTATTGAGGTAACCCCCTGCTGGGGAATATAACCTTGCTGGGGAATATTAGATGTGCATAGTATGATTGGACTTTCTGCTGGAACGTGAACTGATATTACCAGTATCTCTGACAAAATAAATGACAGGACCCACCATCAACTCTGCTTTGGAGAGTCTTGATCTTCGAGTTCCACTGGAAGGAATGAAAACACTTGCAAAGAGAATTCCGCTGGGGATGGGATGATTCTCTTGGGGAAAATCTACTGACTCCGCTGGGGGAGAGTGCATGACCCTGCGGGGAAAAATGAACCTGTCTGAATACAGTCTTATGATCTTGGAATCGCCAAACCTATTGAGGGTGAATAACTTTTCTGCTCCCTTTGGGCAAGCTACGGCTAGCTGGGGAATTCTATCCTTCTTCAGGAAGAACATGCATGACCTGCGTGGGGACTGAGTCTTTCATTATCGCGATCTTTTGATCATCTTCCTCGTATGGTTATGAAACCTGCAACAACACAAACAAGACACGACAAGCCTATGCAATCAAATCAATTCAGGTTAGTGACGTTACACTCAGTTAATTCAAAGCTTTAACAATTGTTGGCAAGGGCCAGCGATGTTATACTCATGCTAGCTTCACTAAACTTAGGCGTTTTATCATGCACAAAACAGTAAAGAACCAGCATCGAGTACTGAATAACATATTTTCATTGATTGGGCCCCTGAATGGGCGGAGTTTTTGTACACGGGATGTAACTCCTGAAATGAGGAAGCTACACAAAGCAATTATACAAGTATACAAGTATGCACAAGAAGCATAAATATTGACAACTTAAATTTTGTACACATGTCGGCAACGGGATGCAGATGAACACCACGAACTGATCCTCCTATGACTCATCCGACTCTAATGCTTTCCCGGTATCCCCACTTCTGAAGAGATTGTATCTGATAACTGACTCCTCAAATGTATTCTCCCGCATTGATGCTCATTGCAATATCAAATTCGGACCGCAGTCATTTGCTTTTCAAATCCCTAACTTTTGCGTGAACCGCCCTTTACGGGTTTTCAGTTCACCGGGATACCCTTTTTTGCCGAAGCCGCCCAGTGTAGGTTTTCAACTTCGCGGGCGTACATTTTTCAATTTTATCCCTAACTTTTGCCCGAACCTTTCATTCTGTTTTTTGGTTCGCCAGGATGCCCCATTTTTGCCTGGACTCTCTTTTTCTGTCCAGCGGGTCTATTTTAAGCAAAGTATTTTTTAACTGCGTCCGAATTCACAGGTGACACAAAGTCTTCTCCGTCCATGGTGGACAACAACAACGCTCCTCCTGAAAAGACCTTACTGACAACATATGGCCCTTCGTAGTTGGGGGTCCACTTGCCCCTGTGATCTGCTTGCGGCGGGAGAATCCTTTTTAGCACAAGGTCGCCCGTCTGAAAGCTTCGCGGAAGTATCTTCTTGTCGTACGCTTTCTTCATTCGTCTTTGGTACAAACGACCGTATGCTAGAGAAGCTAGCCTCTTCTCATCCATCAAGCTCAGTTGGTTCAATCTATTCGTTACCCATTCTGCCTCGTCCAGCTGAACGTCTCGCAATACCCTCAGAGAAGGGATCTCAACTTCCAATGGTAATACCGCTTCCATTCCGTATACCAACGAGAATGGAGTTGCCCCGGTTGATGTGCGTACCGTCGTACGATAACCGTGCAAAGCAAAAGGTAGCATCTCGTGCCAATCCTTATAGGTCACCACCATTTTCTGAACAATCTTCTTGATATTCTTATTGGCCGCCTCAACAGCGCCATTCATCTTGGGTCGGTAAGGGGAGGAGTTGTGATGTTCGATCTTGAAATTCTGACAGAGCTCCTTCATCATTTTGTTGTTCAGATTTGAACCATTATCCGTGATTATCCGCTCGGGGATCCCATATCGGCAAATGATATCTCTTTTGATGAATCTGGCTACCACCTGCTTGGTTACATTTGCGTAAGACGCCGCTTCCACCCACTTGGTGAAATAATCGATTGCTACTAGGATGAACCGGTGCCCATTAGAAGCCGTCGGCTCAATCTTTCCAATCATATCGATTCCCCACATCGAGAACGGCCATGGAGATGACATCACATTTAGAGGACTCGGAGGCACGTGTATCTTGTCAGCATAGATTTGGCACTTGTGGCACTTCCTCGCGAACTTGAAACAATCAGTTTCCATCGTCAGCCAAAAGTAACCTGCCCGCAGCAGCTTTCTCGTCATAGCGTGCCCACCAGCATGCGTACCAAAGGCACCTTCGTGAATTTCCTCCATGAGAAGCTTTGCCTCTTTCTCGTCTACACAACGCAACAACACCAAATCGTGGTTCCTTCTGTACAAGACGCCATCCGGATTCAAGTAGAAATTACCCGCTAATCTCCTGAGAGTCTTCTGATCTTGACTGGATGCTCCAGCCGGATACTCTTTATTCTTCAGGAAATTAAGGATATCGAAATACCATGGTTTGTCATCAGATGCTTCATCAATAGCAAATACATAAGCTGGCCTGTCCAACCGAGAGATAGTGATTTGGGGAGCTTCGTTCCAGAAGTTGACCTTGTACATGGAAGACAAAGTGGCAAGGGCGTCAGCCATTTGATTTTCTGCCCGCGGTACGTGATGCAATTCCACTTTGTCGAAGAAAGGCAACAATCTTCTTGCATAATTCATGTAATGTATCAAATTAGGCTGCCGTGTCTCCCATTCTCCTTTGATCTGATTCACCACCAGAGCTGAGTCTCCGTATACATCTAGATGTTTGATTCGCAAATCAATGGCTTCTTCAAGCCCCATTATACAAGCTTCGTATTCGGCCTCATTGTTGGTAACGGCAAAGGTCAATCGGGCAGTAAACGGGATGTGTGACCCGTGTGGCGTCGTGATGATTGCCCCTATTACGCTACCGTAAGCATTCACAGCTCCGTCAAAAATCATCTTCCACTTGGACCCCAACTCTGGTCCTTCGTCTGGCAACGGCTCTTCACAATCTTTCATCTTTAGGTACATGATATCCTCGTCAGGAAAATCAAACCTCATCGATTGGTACTCTTCAATAGGCTGCTCCGCCAGATACTCAGACAGCACACTCCCCTTTATAGCCTTTTGCGAGACGTATTGAATATCATATTCAGTCAAGACCATCTGCCAACGGGCAATTCTACCTGACAACGCCTGCTTTTCGAATACATATTTGATAGGATCCATCTTCGAGATGAGCATGGTTGTATGATTCAGCATGTACTGCCTCAAACGCTTGGCGGCCCAGGCTAGCGCGCAGCAAGTTTTCTCTAGCATTGAGTATCGAGATTCACAGTCTGTAAATTTCTTACTCAAGTAATAGATCGCATGCTCTTTTCTCCCTGTCTCGTCGTGTTGACCGAGAACACAACCCATGCTTCCCTCAAGAACCGTCAAATACATTATCAAGGGTCTACCTGCCACTGGGGGTATCAAAATAGGAGGCTCCTGCAGATACTTCTTTATTTTATCGAACGCCTTTTGACAATTTTCGTTCCACGTTACAGCTTGATCTTTCTTCAACAGCTTGAATAATGGTTCACACGTGGCCGTTAGGTGAGATATGAACCGGGCAATGTAGTTCAATCTCCCTAAAAACCCGCGCACCTCTTTCTCTGTTTTAGGCGTTGGCATTTCTTGAATCGCTTTTATTTTAGCAGGATCGACCTCTATTCCTCTTTCGCTTACGATAAACCCCAGCAGTTTACCCGATCTCACCCCGAAGGTGCATTTATTAGGGTTCAGCCTCAGCCTGAACTTCCTAAGCCTTTTAAACAACTTCAGCAGATTCACCAGATGCTCTTCCTCCGTCTGGGATTTGGCAATCATATCGTCAACATAAACTTCGATCTCTTTATGCATCATGTCATGGAAAAGAGTCGTCATCGCACGCTGATATGTTGCCCCAGCATTTTTCAAACCAAAGGGCATCACTTTGTAGCAAAATGTTCCCCACGGCGTTATAAAAGTAGTCTTCTCCATATCCTCTGGCGCCATTTTAATCTGATTATAGCCTGAAAAGCCATCCATGAAGGAGAATACGGAGTACTGAGCAGTATTATCAACTAACACGTCAATGTGAGGAAGTGGAAAATCGTCCTTTGGGCTTGCTTTGTTCAAATCTCTATAATCCACGCACATTCGAACCTTGCCATCTTTCTTTGGCACTGGTACGATGATGGCAACCCATGAAGGATACTTCGTCACAGCCAGGAAACCAGCGTCCCACTGTTTCTGCACCTCCTCTTTGATCTTCATTGCCATATCCGGTCGAGTTCTGCGAAGCTTTTGTTTGACTGGCGGGCAATCTTCTTTCAGTGGCAGGCGATGCACAACCATATCTGTATCGAGCCCCGGCATATCTTCATATGACCAAGCGAATACATCATTATACTCTCGGAGCATTTCAACCAGTTTTCGCTTGATATCACCCTGCAGTGCGGCTCCGATACGAATATTCTTCTCAACCCCTTCCGACCCCAAATTGATAATTTCGATGACCTCGTCGTGAGGCAGAATGGCTCTTTCCTCTTGCTTCACTAACCAAGACAGTTCTTCAGGAATGTCACTATCTTCGACAACCTCTTCTTCGGTCTGGAATACCGGGTGATCGAAGTCGGGACGAGTCATAGGTGGTTCAAGGATGTCATCTGAAAATGTTATCCTGCAAAAGGAATGGTTAAGTGCTTCAAAATGCGTATAAAGCGAATAACCACGTTGCCATTTTATTGAAAAATATAAAACAAGAAAGACAGGGATTACAGTATTTGCACATGAAAAAAAACGCCATTTAATGATTAACGCGCAATGTTTATAACAACACAGCCCTAAGCAAATCCTGATGCCCCGGGCAAGACATCAGATTATTCAACAATTAATAAAGCAAAGCATTACTGTTTAAAAGTCACAGGAACAAGCTCCTGAATAGACCAGTTGCACAGTCCTTGTCCTGGCGTGCTTGGCTGAATCCAGGCATCCATATCACAGTCGCTGTCTCCTTCATCAGACTCTGAAGCAGCATTGACGGTTTCATGACATACTCCACTGGCAGAGATGATAATCGGCTTTCTGAAACGGGGGGCCCCCACGGAAGGAGTTGATGACGACGGTCGGTACCCCAGCCCGAACCGGTCCATCTTCACAGGAATGTCCAGCACTTTGCCCCAGCCCTTTGCTTCTCCTGCTTCCACTAGCGCTTGAGCTTCTTTATACGATGAGACAGCTATCTCTGGCACTTTGCTCGGCCCGGGACCTTTGTCCTTGATGCGCAAACCTTCGAATGCCTGGCATGGTGTCTCGTGGATCTCTCCGTCGACTTCCACATATTTAAATGACGATAGATGGCTGACCAGGATGTCTTCTTCTCCGCACACGGTGACTACGCTGTCCCCGACCATATATTTTAACTTCTGATGCAGGGTAGACGTGACGGCCCCTGCCCCATGAATCCAGGGTCTCCCAAGCAAGCAGCTATACGCAGGCTGTATATCCATGATATAAAATTCAGTTGCAAACACTTCCGGCCCCACTTGCAGAGGCAAGGTAATCGATCCGAAGACTGTTCTCCGCGTGCCGTCAAATGCTCTGACTACCAAATCACTGGGTGTACACAAAATCCCTCGAACATCCAGCTTCATCATCGCCTTCTTGGGCAGCACATTCAAAGATGATCCGGTGTCAACCAATACGTGCGACATTACTGATCCTCTACACTCAACCGATACGTGTAATGCCATATTATGATCTCTCCCTTTCGGAGTCAAGTCAAAATCAGTAAAGCCCAAGCTGTGGCCTGCATTCACATGTGCCAATACTCCTTCTAGCTGATTTACGGAGACATCCTGGGGTACAAAAGAAGTGTCCAGGACTTTCAGCAAAGCATTCCTGTGAGCTTCCGAACATAAGAGCAATGACAAGATAGATATTTTGGACGGTGTCTGCTGCAGATGCTCCACAATCTTATAATCACTTTTTCGAATTAAGCGCATGAACTCTTCTACATCCTTCGATGCTGCTTCTTTTCCACTTGCTTGTACCGGAACATTTTCAACCGCTTTCCCTTTTCCTTTCGCTAGTCTTTCAGCCTCCACTTCAGGAGATATAAAGATCCTGCCACTCCTCGTCATGCCTCCTGAACCAACAACATTATCCACAATCTCCACTGGCTGCGTGTTAACGTCAATCCTTATCCCATCACAATACACCTCTAGCCCATATGACCATGGGACTGCTTTCGTGTTCTCGTACGGGATTGGCCCGGCCTTAGTTATGGTGATCGGGGGTCGCTGAGCTGGTGCTGCAATAGTGATCATCTTCCGAGGAATCGTTACCGTGGCCACATCACTCCGATTATCCACTACTGCCCCTGCAGGCTCGTCAGTTGCCGCTCGATCAAACTGCAATATGCCCTCATCAATTAAAGCCTGAATGCCTTTCTTCAAATCCTCACACCCCCCAGCTAGGGTCCAACAATCTAAGCAATACTCGTTACATCCTGGGTAAACACCTCCTTGTAACAGTCGGCTCTTTATCTCGCTCAGCGGCGTCTTTAAATCCTCAACATTCATAATAAGATTCAGACCTTCCTCAGTCAGAATGGCGTTAGCCCCATGATTAGGCATAGGTTTCTGCACTATATTCGGACCTGCCGTTCCGAAATTGATAGTCTTGTTGTCTAAAAGATCCTGCACAACGTGCTTAAAAGCATGACAACCTTCTATATCGTGGCCCGGGGCCCCAGAATGAAACTCACAGTGCCTGCTTGCATCGTACCCGAACGGGGGAGCTCCCGTTATTGGCGCCAGAGTTCTTTTCTCTACTAGATTCAATCCCAACAATGTCTGCAACAAATCGGCATATGTTGAGGGAGGCTTCTCAAACACTCTTCTCGGCTTACTACCCTGGAATCTTCGTTGAGCCTGCTGTGCCCCCTGCTGAGGCTGCTGCTGCTGTGGCATTGGCTGTTGCTGCACCGGTTGTTGTTGCTGGAGTGGTTGTTGTTGATAGGGAATAGTAACACTCGACACCTGCTGCGGCTGACGATATTGACCTCTTCCCCTGCCTCGGCCTCGGCCTCGGCCTCCAAATACTGCGCTTGCCTCGCCCTGACGGCGCCCACCATAAGCTTTCCTATTACTGCCAGATGCAGTTGATTCCTCGACTTGGAACTTTCCTTGCTTAATATTACGCTCAATCTTTTCCCCCATCAGAATCAGGTCTGAAAAACTGGCCAGAGACGTATGAAACAGCATGTCATGAAACAGCCCTGTGAATGTGCCAACAAACATATCATTCATTTCCTTATCTTCCACAGGAGGACGGACCCTGGCAGCCATATCGCGCCACCTTTGCGCGTACTCTTTAAAACTCTCCCCCTTCTTCTGCGAAAGCCCGGCCAACTGGACCCGATTGGGTGCCAGGTCGCTATTATACTTGTAATGGGCTACAAATGCCTCCGCCAATTGCTTCCATGTCTTGATATCAGTTGGCTCCAACCCCATGTACCACTCTAGGGAAGGGCCCGACAGACTATCCTGAAAGAAATGCATTAGCATTCTTTCATCAGTTGAGTATGCAGACATCTTTCTGTAATAAGCTCGTACATGCACTTTCGGACATGTGTCTCCTTTATACTTATCGAACGCAGGAGCTTTGAATTTAATTGGCACCCTCAAGCCAGGTACCAAGCCCATGGTTGCCATGTCCAATCCCACAGCACTTTGATTCAAGACTCCCTTCATCTGCTCTTCCAGCATTCTAATCTTTTGGGAATCATCCATCGGCCCTTCAAAACCTCCTCCGGAGAAGGCGTCCTCTTGCTGATCCTCTTGCCACATACCGTTTCCAGCCCCGTACCCATCATATCCATTATTACGTCCAGCTCTGATCTGATTCATCCCCGGACCTCGGCCTCTGTTGCCGTACCCTTGAACACCTCCAGCAGGACCAAAAGCCATAAATCCCGCACCATTTCCGTTTCCAAAGCCTCCATAACCCTGATTGACCATACCATAACCATCTTGCCCAAAGCCTTGAGCATTAAAGCCATACTTCCCAGTGTTATCGAATCCCTGATCGTTAAATCCGAATCCAGTATTGACAAAGCCATTGCCTCCTAGATTATCTCCCAAATTGACATCACCCAGCCCAGCATTATGAACAGCAGTCTCATTCCCCACTCCGACGTTACCATTCACAGCAGCGGTAGCGTTGTTGACATTAGCAGCAGGTATATTGACCACAGGCGGAGCCACTGGCGTGGGAGTGCCGTCTCCATGAGCAGTATCAACCCGGACAGACTGATGATCTTCATTACCATGACCAGCGTTTCGGGCCAACAGAGGCTGGACCATGGCCTGCAAATTCTCTTGCCCTTTCGCTATAGCCTCCATGGTCTGCATGAAGAGGGCGAGCTTCTCGCGCACATCTTGCATCTCGTTCTGCATTTGGTCCATGATTTTTCGACAATTGGAGCGTGTAGAATAGCGGTGCGGATGCTGATCTGCAATCCTGTTAAGTACCTGATACAGAGCAGGAAATAAGACACCATCCAAAGATTACCTGTAATGCAATATGAATATGAATGCAATGCAATGTGTCTGTGCATTAGGGAAGTTCGTTCCCCCAGTTCTAGTGCGAAGGTGCCGGTGCAGTGATAGTGTTGACAATAGGAATATCGGAGCTGAATCATAGAAAGCCTCATATATTGCAGAGAGAATCAATAAGCCCAGGGTACAAAATCACTGAGAGTACAAAGAAGGCATGACCTCAACCAACAATCCTGGTGATGGTCAGCACTATGCAAATAAAGCATACAAGTTACTATATGAAATAGTCAAATCCTCCCAAAAGTCTGGTACTCCTCTATCAACTTCCTGGTCTCCGGATGGCTTGGTCGATCAAGCAGCCCTTCAACAAGCTGGTTTCTCCTCTTAAGGACACGGCGTACGTCTTCAGCAGTTTCTTCCCATGTTGCTTCTCCGAAGCAATCTTCTAACTTTCGCTTCTGAGACACTGCTTCATCTCTGGATTTGATTGCCTTGTTCAGTGCATGCTGGACACTATACCGGGTCATCACTTCCTCCTCACACTTCTTGATGCTAGACTTCAACTTCTCTTCGAGGTCGGAAATTTGCTGCTTTAGCTTATCTTCCCTCTTCTTATTGTAGCATTCCAAGTCTTATTGCAAGAAGATATCTCTCGGTGTGCTGCGTCGAGCGCTTTCTTTTTGGCTTCCAGCATGTCATGGGAGCTTCTGAACTCTTGCCCCAGACGTTCACGCTTTTTCTTTTCCTCAGTCAACTCAGCTCCTAGTCTGCTTACTAGCTCGATCTGTTGTTGGAAAGCATATACGGCCTTGTTTTTCTCACTGCGTACTTGGGCTAACTCTTGCTCTAACCCTTCATTAATCTTCATCAAGGCTTCTTTTTCCTTCACAACTTGTTCATAGACTTCTCTAGAAACAGTAGTCGGTTCTGCTACCGGAACGGGAACAATGACGGGTGCAGCTGGAAATGGCATTAATAACTGACTTGCTCGTTCCTGGATCCAAACCCTGTAAGGTTCATAAGCCTGGCAATCGTTCTTACCTAACAACGGCTTCCCTCTGCGGTTAATGCGCGTCCAGGCATGTTGCAGCTTGGCTATAACTCCCCTTTCACGTCTCCGGTGAAGTACAGAGATTCCTGTACTTCTTCCTCCTGAGGTGGATTCTTCAGCGCATATCCGAACTGACGAATGAATAGAGATGGGTTGTAATTGATACACCCTTTTCTTCCTATCAGCGGTACATTAGGGTACCCAGAACAACTGAAGATGAGCTCAGATCCCAACAGGTCTCGATCAAACCACACAATGTCTTCGGAATATAGCCTCATCAGGCGCTCTGACCAACTGGCTGAGGTTGCACTGTCTACAAATGGTCCCTTTATGGGGAGATGACTCTTGAACCACATATTTAATAGAGGAGCACAGCAGTAAACAACTTTTCCCCTTCGGTTTTCGTTCTTGTAGTGCAATGAATGATAGAAGTCTCCGATCAA